>CM040400.1:17429685-17827185 GCA_022702515.1 Ilyophis sp. 1 JC-2022 | reverse complement strand
AACATTGTTATGTAAGATTTCTTTTTGACTTTTGCCAACTTGTTTGATTTCTGTATAAAACCAATGGGACCCACTTTAGTGGCGCCAAAACAAATGTCGAACACTGTTGCGACTCCACCCTCATAGTTTCACGATTCAAAGACCCGCTTCGTAGATATCATCTTAATTTTGTTAAACTGCAGCTGCTGAAATTATGTTTTACCCTCTATCATATTGCCCTTCCGTTCAACTTTTACAGTTAATCAAAAAAGGGCTGATGGCCTGCATTTTGTATTTTCGCTTTAATCTACTCAAGGTCCATCTTCTCATTACTGACATGGATTTGATGGGTGAACTGTAAAGTATGCAAGCTTTTTTGAAAGCTTTGGCACAGCCAAAGTTTGACCCAAAGAAATGACCTACATATTGTCCCAGGTTTTAATGAAGTTTAAGACAGAAAGAAAAGGGATGATAAATATTAATACACTTTAATACTGCTCACTTTCCAAACTTTGTCGAAGTCTCTAACCTGTCTGTACCGTCCCTCTTTTTGTACCCCCCCATTACAAGTGGGTGGGCGGAATGACAAGGTCCCCAAACTGCTTTGAACCCTATTTTGAAGAGAGAAAAAAAACCTGTGAAAGACTGATTCAATTTTTCTTCTGTTTTTGTCTTTTTATGTGTTTTTTTATAACCATTTAAATGTTTTTATTAAAATCCAAACGTAATGAGTGACTCATGATTATGGCCCCATTGAATATTTCCATTATAACTGATTTTCCTCATTCTCAGTTTGATTTCATTATAGAAATTATTGCACCACCAAAGTAATCCCTCAGACCACACACTGGGTGGTCTATTTCTATAATTGATCAGTTCATATTCAGGAGGTGTATACTCTTAGAGTAGTTCAAACCAGGTGATGTATGCTGAGAGAATCATGTAGGGGGGGGTTGCTTCACATTACCTTTTGTACTCGAGCAATTTTGCCATATGACAGTAACTGAATGAGAAAAAATGTCCAGAACATCGGAAGAACCCTTTGTATTGCTTATAGAAGAAAACAACAACTGGTGCTTCTTGCGCATGGAGGATTTTACAAAGCACATGATATATAGTTTATGCATCGCTTAATGTCTTGTGTGATATACGAGAATGTTGTCTTGTTTATGCCCCAGTAATCTCATGAAATGTACTTAACATTACTATTTACTAAATGTATGACCCTGTTTCTTGAAATGCATAATTGTATCTTTATAAGCCTTGGCTGATTTGAAACATGGCGTCTGTCCATTGCGCAATTTCCCTCAAGGCCGAGAATTTCATAGTTTTTTTTATGCTGCTGCAAATGTACAAATCAGAAGCAAGGATAGCTGTGCCGCACACTGTCAAATTCACTCTGTCCCATTCAACAGGGTGACAATAATCATCATTTTCTCAGTTTGAGTGTTTTTCTTTCCACTTGGGGAGTTTTACCTCATTTTCTTTTTGCAGATTCTGGTTTTTGTGAAAAAAATTTTTTGTTTCTCTGTAAAGTTTCTTTGTGACAGTTCTCTGTAAAAAGTGGTATACAGATACAATTTAGTTGAATTCAATAAACCCAAAGGCAGTCATGCTTGGGAATACTGAAAGTTCAACAGGGTTGAACTTGAGCTTATTGTAAAATCTCAGCGGTCATTACCAAATTAACCCTCATTTAAAGGTGGCTGTCAATCACTCCAGATCAGCTCAACCAGGAAAGCTCTAATATGTATGGTTTCCACTGGGGCCAGGTGAAGAGACAGAATACCAAAAAGCCTGTTTGAACAAGATTTGCGGTGGATTAATATAATCCATATAATATTGGCATGATCTCATCGTCTAATGAAGGACCCAAACCCTCTGTAGTGAAGGGAATCTGAGAAACTAGGGGGGGGAAGTTTAGCTTTTGGCATTTGGATCCCATCACTGTAACCCTCTCTTTAAATATGCAGCAGGAGATACATTGGGCCAAAGATGGTCGGGTCGACTAAAGTGACCTAAAGTGACCTTTCTAATTGTAATTCAGCCTTCTTCTGGAGATTTGGAATTTGCTCGATTGACCATTAGAACGGCTGGGATGAAAGGGAGCTGAGGGCACGTGCCGTAGGTACACTCATTAGTGCCTTTCATCTGGGAAACAAAGCACTCGTCGGGGTATATCAACAAGTTATACAGTGGCCCAGAAAACCCCTGTGAAATAGTAACAGATTTTAAACATCAAAAATTTACGGGGGATATTTTCAAATGTGTAAATATGATCAGCGCACTGTAAGGACGATTTACAAATGATTGACAATGAAACCTGAAATTTGCTGGAGATTTTATCAATGTGCTACATGTGCTACAAAAACTGCTACATGCTATATGTGAATGGACTCTCCACTTTAGCACATTGGAGAGAGAGGATGCTACATGCTATATGTGAATGGACTCTCCACTTTAGCACATTGGAGAGAGAAGATGCTACATGCTAGATGTGAATGGACTCTCCACTTTAGCACATTGGAGGGAGAGGATGCTACATGCTATATGTGAATGGACTCTCCACTTTAGCACATTGGAGAGAGAAGATGCTACATGCTATATGTGAATGGACTCTCCACTTTAGCACATTGGAGGGAGAGGATGCTACATGCTATATGTGAATGGACTCTCCACTTTAGCACATTGGAGGGAGAGGATGCTACATGCTATATGTGAATGGACTCTCCACTTTAGCACATTGGAGGGAGAGGATGCTACATGCTATATGTGAATGAACTCTCCACTTTAGCACATTGGCAAGAGAAGATGCTACATGCTATATGTGAATGAACTCTCCACTTTAGCACATTGGAGAGAGAGGATGCTACATGCTATATGTGAATGGACTCTCCACTTTAGCACATTGGAGGGAGAGGATGCTACATGCTATATGTGAATGGACTCTCCACTTTAGCACATTGGCAAGAGAAGATGCTACATGCTATATGTGAATTCAGCATTGACGGTTCAATCAGTGAACTCTCAGTGCATTCTGGGAAAGAAGATGGCGGCGCCCTGCGGAGTGCTGACAGACTAGCAGAGAACAGGAAAGAAACAAGAAAGTTTCAGCTTTATAACGAAAGTAATTGATCCTAACAAGGACGGAAAGGAAAAGAAATGCCTCCAAAGAAAATTCCTGCTCCAGTTGAGGAGGAATTGGAGGAGATCCGTAAATCGCTCAACTTCATGTCAGAGGAGCTGACCAAAGTAGCGAGACAACAAACCGCGCTTCTGGAGCTTATGAATGAAGTCAAACAACTGAAAGCCCTCGTGAAGGAAAAAGATAAGAAAATTGACAGCCTTGAGTATAGAATCGAAGACCTGGAGCAGTATACAAGAATGGAGGATGTAATAATAAGCGGTCTGGCAATAAAACCCTGGTCGTATGCGAGAGCTGCTGCCGGAGGTAGTAAAGACGGCGAGGACGCCTCGACAGAAGAAAAACAAACATTGGAAAGGCAAGTCATAAATTTTCTTGAAAGTAAAAACTTAATTATTGAGAGAAACAGTATCGCGGCATGCCACACCCTTCCTCGGAAGGACGACAAAGCAAAACCTGCCATAATAGTACGATTTGTGAATCGTAAACACAAAACGGAGCTGTTGATGCAGGGAAAGAAGTTGAAGGGGACAGCGGTGTACATGAATGAACATTTAACAAAAAAGAATGCCGATATTGCCCGACATGCACGCTATCTCAGAAAACAGAACAAGATAAAAGCAACGTGGACCAGGAATTGTAAAGTGTTGATAAGGCTAAACGGTTCTACTCCCGAAGAAGCCAAGATCATCACGGTAAGAAATCTCCAAGAACTCGATCAATATAGATAGGGAGCTGATGTGATTATAAATCTTGTCGGCTGTAATAATTAAACAACAAAATGACAGCTCTTGAGGAGGACTATTTGTTCTCGTTAAGTGACTGCGATGAGGAAGAGAATGAGATTGTAGACACTGACAAGGAGTGTGTGGAGGATCATGTGCATAGCCCATATAGTAAGTATGACTATTTGAAATTTAAAACATTTGACCAAGTAGACCACAAAATGTATGACATTGACAAGGACATTGACCCAGAGATTCACTTCTACCAGAACACAGACACAAACTGTGAATATTACTCGGAAGACAAATTTAACTCCAACATAAAAATGGAAGGGTTCTCAGTGATTCACTTTAACAGCAGGAGTATGTACAGTAACTTCTCAAAAATTAAAGATTACCTACAACAGTTGAAGCAGAGGTTTAGTGTAATAGCCATATCAGAGACTTGGCTGCGTAATGATAAAGAACTCAAGGATGGATTAGAGGGATACGAAATGTTTTGGCAAAATAGGGTCAACAAAACAGGAGGGGGCATTGCCCTCTTTGTAATGTCTGCTCTTAAATGTAAGGTTGTTGGTAAGATGACAACTGCTATTGACAACTTGATGGAATGTGTAACTATTGAAATTAAGGTTGAAAGATCTAAAAACATATTAGTTAGTTGCCTCTATAGAACACCAGGGTCATGCATTGACCAATTTAATAAGAAGATTTTTGAATTATATGAAGAACATGAAAATAAGTTGATTTTTGTTTGTGGCGACTTTAATATTGATTTGTTGAAATTTAAGGATCACACAAAAACCACAGAATTTGTTAATATTATGTTTAGTTTGAGTTTCTATCCATTAATTATAAAACCCAGCAGAATAACAAGTGATAGTGCAACATTGATAGACAATATTTTTATAAATGTAATTGATGGGAAGATGCAAAGTGGATTACTAGTGACTGATGTAAGCGATCATTTGCCTGTTTTTACAGTGTTAGAAATGAAAAATAAGTTAAAATTAAGAACAAATAGGCAGACTAATACTTTGGTTAGAATTAAATCACCAGAGGCAATTATGGCTTTTAGGGAAGAACTTTTTAATCATCATTGGTTGGAGGTTTACGTAGAGGATACCAATGAGTCATATAATGCATTTTTAGATACTTTCTTGACACTATACGACAGACATTGTCCATTGAAAGAGTATAGAAAGAGTCCCAAAAAGAGGGGAAAACCATGGATAACTAAGGGTTTAGAAAAAGCTTGTAAAAAGAAAAATAGTCTTTATAGGGAATTTATCAAACACCCAACAAAGGAAAAGGAGGATAAGTACAAAAAATATAAAAATAGATTGACATTTATTATGAGATCACAACAAAAAGACTATTATAATCAGCTGTTGCAAGAACATAAACATAATATTAAGGCTACCTGGGGTGTGCTTAATGATATGATTAAAAATCATAGGAATATGGAGTTTCCAACATACTTTGTAAAAAATGACAATTCAATTATTCAAAATATTGAGGGAATTGTTAATGAGTTTAATGATTTTTTTGTTAATGTCGGTCCGAATTTGGCAAAGGAAATTAATCTTCCCACGGATGAGGACAATAGTTTTCATTGTGCATTTAGCAACAGTAAGTCAATGTTCATTGGTGGAGTTTGCGAGAGTGATGTGCTGGAAGTCGTCAGAAAGTTTAAGAATAAAATATCCACTGATGTAAACATTATTGATATGGCACTAATAAAAGAAGTTATTGATTGTGTCATCGAGCCATTTACATATATATGTAATAAATCCTTTCAAACAGGTATTTTTCCTAATAAAATGAAAATTGCTAAGGTGGTTCCTATTTATAAGAATGGCGACAAACATACTGTATCAAATTATAGACCTGTGTCTTTGCTACCTCAATTTTCTAAAATACTTGAAAAATTATTTGTAAACATATTAGATGACTTTATTGAGAAATATGAGCTATTGAGTGATCATCAATACGGGTTTAGAAGCAAGCGATCGACATCTTTAGCAGTAATGGACTTTGTAGAAAACATAGCAACAGCACTAGATAGGAAACAACATACTTTAGGTATATTTATTGACTTACGTAAAGCATTTGACACAATTGATCATTCATTACTTTTACAGAAATTAGAACATTATGGGATACGAGGTATCACCCATCACTGGTTAAGAAGCTATTTAGACAATAGGTTTCAATATGTATCAATTAATAATACTGAATCACAATTTAGAAGAGTAACCTGTGGTGTTCCACAAGGTTCGGTTTTAGGTCCGAAGTTATTTATACTATATTTAAACGATATTTTTACAGTTTCTAATACGTTCAAAATTGTAACATTTGCTGATGACACAAATATATTCTGTTCAGGAAATGACATAAAAGAACTAGTGAAAACTGTAGAAAGAGAATTGATACTGTTAAAAAAATGGTTTGATATTAATAAGCTATCACTAAATGAAAATAAAACTAAATTTATGGTGTTCAGTGGCGCCAGGGGAAATTGTGAAATTAAACTAAATCTAAATGGCAGTGAAATTGAAAGAGTTTATGAAATTAAATTTTTAGGAGTGATTATAGATTATAAGCTATGTTGGAAACCTCATATAGAATACATAAAAAGGAAAATATCTAAATCTATTGGTATTCTTTACAAAACAAGGGATTTGTTGAATAAGAAATGTCTGTATCTATTGTACTGTTCACTTATAATGCCATATATGTCATATTGTGTTGAGGTTTGGGGAAATGTATATAAAACAAATATAGACCCTATAATTAAACTCCAGAAAAGAGCTATTAGGATAATAAATAAAGCTAGTTATTATGAATCTTCTAATCCATTATTCATAGGATCCAGTACTTTAAAATTTGTTGACATAGTGTATTTAAAAACAATGGAAATACTTTTTCGAGCTAAGAGTAAAAGCCTTCCTTTTTGTATTCAAAATTTTTTTCATTTAAGAGAAGGAAATTATAAGTTAAGAGGGTTGTGTATTTTTGAATCATGTAATGTGAGAACGAATGTAAAATATAGATGTGTCTCAGTTTTGGGAGTTAAGTTATGGAATGGTCTTAGTGATGAGATTAAGTTGTGTAGATCTATGTTGAGTTTTAAAAAAGCCTTAAAATGCAAGATAATTAAGGATTACAACTGAAATAATCAATATATAAATTATATCAAATTAGAAAGCAATGTATAAATATTGAGCAATATCATCTTTCTTTTTTTCTTTTTTGTTTTCTTCTCATTTTGTAAGGCGGACATCCTAGGGATGCCTGAGAATCTAAGTTATATCTGATGGATGGTGCAGGATAGGCAAAATAAGCCTTGGGCTTCAGCCTATTCCTTTTTCGGTACTAGTGTGAATTTCATTGTGTGAAATGTATGCATGTAAATGGGTATGTTGATGTTTTTGTTGGTAAATGTTCACACAAATTATAACGTGTGTTCCTACACAATGTATGACCGAAATAAAATCATAAATCATAAATCATAAATCATAAAATGGACTCTCCACTTTAGCACATTGGAGAGAGAGGATGCTACATGCTATATGTGAATGGACTCTCCACTTTAGCACATTGGAGGGAGAGGATGCTACATGCTATATGTGAATGGACTCTCCACTTTAGCACATTGGAGAGAGAGGATGTTACATGCTATATGTGAATGGACTCTCCACTTTAGCACATTGGAGAGAGAAGATGCTACATGCTATATGTGAATGGACTCTCCACTTTAGCACATTGGAGAGAGAGGATGTTACATGCTATATGTGAATGGACTCTCCACTTTAGCACATTGGAGAGAGAAGATGCTACATGCTATATGTGAATGGACTCTCCACTTTAGCACATTGGAGAGAGAAGATGCTACATGCTATATGTGAATGGACTCTCCACTTTAGCACATTGGAGAGAGAAGATGCTACATGCTATATGTGAATGGACTCTCCACTTTAGCACATTGGAGAGAGAAGATGCTACATGCTATATGTGAATGGACTCTCCACTTTAGCACATTGGAGAGAGAATATGCTACATGCTATATGTGAATGGACTCTCCACTTTAGCACATTGGAGAGAGAGGATGCTACATGCTATATGTGAATGGACTCTCCACTTTAGCACATTGGAGAGAGAAGATGAGTGCTGCCCTGGTACAGGTACGACAGTAACTGAACACTAGAGCAGACAGGGTCTAAATTAAAAATAAAATGAGAGAAACACCCTCTCTTATATATTATTTAGTATTTTTTTATTTAATATAATATTTTACCCATTTCTTCAAATTTCATTTTTAACAATACCTGTATACCAATTCTGTAGCTCCTCCAGTCAAACCAGTCATCCAAGGAAGCGTTCAAACCAGTAATTTCATAATATAAATTATTGTTGTTTGAATGTTATTAAACTGAGGGTTTGCATTAATTTTTTGTATTAAGGCCACCATATGGCCTCCATATGCCTTAACAGGTGAAGGTATGGGAATATATTGAGGTATTGATGAAATAATGTTATGATACCTCTAAACCGTTTCAGCTTACTCTTGGCACCACTACCTATTTGCCGATAATGATATGTTTGATCGTATGCTTGATTAAGCAGGCCTTTTATTATCTTGTGTAAATTTTATAAATCATATCCATCACCATCAGACTCCCCCAATTCAATAGCACAGATGTGCCACTCATTCTCCACAGCAACACTCACATTATACATATGAATAACTGGTTTAGAGAAGCTCTTGAAAAGCAGAGTGGGCGCGCCTTTTATCCGTCTCTAATTAAAATTCCCCGACCCCCTGTGTCTAATTAAAAAAGTGTTCACCACACTTGAGGAGCAGCCTTCAGACTGACGCTCCAGGTATTTCAAACAGGCTGCACGTGGCTCTGCGCT
The DNA here is from genome assembly GCA_022702515.1 of Ilyophis sp. 1 JC-2022. Classification (NCBI taxonomy): domain Eukaryota; kingdom Metazoa; phylum Chordata; class Actinopteri; order Anguilliformes; family Synaphobranchidae; genus Ilyophis; species Ilyophis sp. 1 JC-2022. The sequence goes on along the minus strand of CM040400.1, from coordinate 17,818,416 downwards.
AATACCCTTATGGAGAGAACCGAGAATGCTGGTGGAACCAGCTTTACTGCATGGAGGGAGATTCAGTCATACTGTTCTTATACAGCTTACCAACTGAGAAAGATTCAGTCATTCTGTCCTTATACGGCTTACCCACTGAGAAAGATTCAGTCATTCTGTTCTTATACGGCTTACCAACTGAGAAAGATTCAGTCATTCTGTCCTTATACGGCTTACCCACTGAGAAAGATTCAGTCATTCTGTTCTTATACGGCTTACCCACTGAGAAAGATTCAGTCCTTCTGTCCTTATACGGCTTACCAACTGAGAAAGATTCAGTCATTCTGTCCTTATACGGCTTACCCACTGAGAAAGATTCAGTCATTCTGTCCTTATACAGCTTACCAACTGAGAAAGATTCACTCATTCTGTCCTTATACGGCTTACCCACTGAGAAAGATTCAGTCATTCTGTTCTTATACGGCTTACCCACTGAGAAAGATTCAGTCCTTCTGTTCTTATACGGCTTACCCACTGAGAAAGATTCAGTCCTTCTGTTCTTATATGGCTTACCCACTGAGAAAGATTCAGTCATTCTGTCCTTATACGGCTTACCCACTGAGAAAGATTCAGTCATTCTGTTCTTATACGGCTTACCCACTGAGAAAGATTCAGTCCTTCTGTTCTTATACGGCTTACCCACTGAGAAAGATTTAGTCATTCTGTTCTTATACGGCTTACCCACCTGAGAAAGATTCAGTCATTCTGTCCTTATACGGCTTACCCACTGAGAAAGATTCAGTCATTCTGTTCTTATACGGCTTACCCACTGAGAAAGATTCAGTCATTCTGTTCTTATACGGCTTACCCACTGAGAAAGATTCAGTCATTCTGTTCTTATACGGCTTACCCACTGAAGGAAATTCAGTCATTCTGTTCTTATACGGCTTACCCACTGAGAAAAATGCAGTCATTCTGTTCTTATACGGCTTACCCACTGAAGGAGATTCAGTCATTCTGTTCTTATACGGCTTACCCACTGAGGGAGATTCAGTCATTCTGTTCTTATACGGCTTACCCACTGAGAAAGATTCAGTCATTCTGTTCTTATACGACTTACCCACTGAGAAAGATTCAGTCATTCTGTTCTTATACGGCTTACCCACTGAGAAAGATTCAGTCATTCTGTTCTTATACGGCTTACCCACTGAGAAAGATTCAGTCATTCTGTTCTTATACGGCTTACCCACTGAGAAAAATTCAGTCATTCTGTTCTTATACGGCTTACCCACTGAGGGAGATTCAGTCATTCTGTTCTTATACGGCTTACCCACTGAGGGAGATTCAGTCATTCTGTTCTTATACGGCTTACCCACTGAGGGAGATTTAGTCATTCTGTTCTTATACGGCTTACCCACTGAGAAAGATTCAGTCATTCTGTTCTTATACGACTTACCCACTGAGGGAGATTCAGTCATTCTGTTCTTATACGGCTTACCCACTGAGGGAGATTCAGTCATTCTGTTCTTATACGGCTTACCCACTGAGGGAGATTCAGTCATTCTGTTCTTATACGGCTTCCCCACTGAGAAAGATTCAGTCCTTCTGTTCTTATACGGCTTACCCACTGAGAAAGATTCAGTCATTCTGTTCTTATACGACTTACCCACTGAGAAAGATTCAGTCATTCTGTTCTTATACGGCTTACCCACTGAGGGAGATTCAGTCATTCTGTTCTTATACGACTTACCCACTGATAAATATTCAGTCATTCTGTTCTTATACGACTTACCCACTGAGAAAGATTCAGTCATTCTGTTCTTATACGGCTTACCCACTGAGAAACATTCAGTCATTGGCAGGCCTGGACGCCAGAGACTGAGGAATCTGCCCAGTTAAAGGTACTGCATGTGATGATTATTATAGCACAAATGGCTACGTTTCACTTACCGGTATAGTATGTGCAGTGGTGTAGTGGGTGTACTTTAGAGAAGTGGGTATACTCTAATTTAGCAAATCCATGACTACTAATTGATACGTGCACCAGTGGAGATTAAGAAGTGAGTATACTCTATGCCCACTAAGAAAGAAGTGGGTATACCCTCCGCTCCTGTGCATCCTCAATTGCTGCTAATTGTTTCCGCCATGCATTCTTAAGTATAGTCAATGAGAATGGTTTGCCTTAGCCCACATTATATCTGGCAGAGTAATGATCAGTCATGAAAGTAGTCAGTTTTGTGCCACTTAACACATCTCGGTTAAAAGTGTGATGTGCCACATAAAAAAAAAACCACCGGATATTTGTTATCACGTTACATTTTTCAGTCAGACTTCTTCAAATTGACTTATATTTAATTGACAGTACATATTGCACCATATAGGATAATATATAGATATCAGCAACAAAAAAAAGGAGAGCTTTTAATTGGTTAAAAGATAAATCTCCACCCCACTTCAAACTTCCAGGTGCAATATCAGACGTCGACGATCAAGCGATCCTGACAGCCCGGACGATCCATTGGAGGATGCGCACGGGGGGACTCGGATTAGCATCAGAATGAATCCCCTGCCCTCCCCTTTCCCAGATTGATGAAGAAGGCTGTTTTAGCTGTTATTAGCATCGCGTTCGCCCATCTTCTCACGTCCCATTCTCTGCCACACTGAGGGACCGGAGAGGAAGGAGAAGCCCACCCTGTGACGGCCCACCCAGCGTAGGGGCATGAGGGCTGGACACTAAGCTCACAGACCCGTGAGTACCTTTTTACCTTTCCTTCTCTCAGTGTTTTTCATGTGTGTATGTGTGTCTGTGTGTATGTGTGTGTATGTGTGTGAGAGAGAGAGAGAGAGAGAAAGAGAGATAATGATGTGCTATCCATTATATAAATAATTGTTGCATAATTATGGAGTGATAGGGGAAGGAGCAGTACTGATATCAATTATCAATAGACAATGGGTTGCAATATTATTATTGTAACCAAGTGTTCCTGTGTTCGTAAAGAAATTGCATTATGTTTTTCTGTACCCATTCCACACTATTATTATTATTATTATTATTATTATTATTATTATTATTATTATTGCTGTTGTTTTTTGTGACAACAATAGTGATGAATTTTTGAAATATTAACGTTATTTCCACCCAATTTGGGCAGTTATATTCATGTATATTCTCGCTCTCCAATGTAGCACTTCATAGCCTCCATAGACACTGAATCCGGGGAGGAGGCTTCACGCATAGCTTCCGCAGGCAGACTGTAGGTGTCCGTCTCACCAGAAGGGGGTCACTGGCGTGGGACAAGGCACAGACGTTCCGCCTATCGAAAACTAATTTCTATAAAACACTTTTCATCTCATCAAATCTTTTATTTATGTTTTTGCTTGCAAGGCAAATCATATTTATAGAATTTAAAGAAAAAAAAATGCTGATCAGTTACATCATGCGTTGTAATTACGTGACCTTAGTACCCATTTACTGCCATTGTTAACCATAATCTGTATTTGCATGCAATGTCATAACATCAAACTATCAATAGTTGATTGTAACACACTTTTGAGCAGTAGTACAGATAGCTGGCTTCCACCTACTACTACAAATAAGTACAAAAGGTCATTTTTTCCCACTAGTATGGATATAAATAGATAAATACATTAAAATTAATGAATCTCTAGAAAGTTCAATAGCAGTTTACTGGCTTCTTATTACAAATGGATAAAGAAAAATAAGAAGCACAATAGAGGTGCAATATTTTAATTTAAAACATAATCATCTAAAGGATGAAATGTAACCAGGCATTATTATCACCTTTATGGAAGATACATAAAAGGGGGAAGCTAGTCTAATAGTTAGAAAGCCTTTAAAATATTTCAAAATAAATTAATCTGTCAGAAAAGAAAAAGCTTTTCAATTTCAAATGTACTGCTCCCAAGTATTTATATATTTATTTTTAACACAAATAACAATGTTGTTTGCCTTGAGGCCATATTTCCATATGACTAGACATAAGGCTATTATGAAATTTGTAAAAAGTTATCACTCTATATGAAATGCCTGCATTGATCCAATACGATACTATTCGATACAATACAATGCATGCCAAAACCCTGTGTTTTGCATTATCCAATGATAAACACCAGATATTCATGTGGATGTTAATATGGTATTTTTAAATATAGCTCCTAACCAAATTGGGAATGATTACACGCAAATTGAAAAGTTATTTTAGTTTAGAACAGTCTGTGTTTGACTTTTGGGGTCAGAGCTGGACTTCAGCTCGAGAATTTACACGTCTGCAGAACATGCTAGAACAAAACAGATGTGCCCTTTGATCTTATGTCCCTAGGACCAGAGGACCATCAGAACACTCTTAGAAAAAGAAGGGCTATTTTTGGGAGAGGTTGAAACTATAGTATTAATGGGGGCTGTTCTGTTTATGCTTTCTACATTGTAATTAGATTAAACATCTCAGCATGCGTCCTTATGAAAAAATTATACTGCAGTATATTGTAAATATATCAAAATTATCATCACAATAACAGTGTATCTTACTTAAGACTTTACAGTCGAATATAATTTTGCGATTGAACATCTCGCTTTGAATAATAAACATGCAAAAACATAAAAATGTCCCCTTGATTTGTTAAAAGTGTTACCAGGAGACATTTTTTATTAAAATATTGAGCTATGTCTATGTTCCATTTCGTTGCTAAAAATATTGAACGGGTGTTATATAAACGTGATTTGTGAACATTGTAGCTCTCTGATTAATGGGAATTGTAGCCTACTTAAAAATTTCAAGTCAACCACAGTTCTTTTTTTTTTTTTTTTTGTTTTTTTTTTTGAGATGCTCAACAAAAGTTGACATTTCTCTGGAGATGGCAATAATTAGAAACAAAAATGAGCCTAATTGTGCGTTTGTTCAATGAATTAAGTTCCTAAGAGAAATTAGAACAATGTTAGATGATCGAGATTAATATTACAAATAAATTTTTCCTGGGACGAATACATTTCAATCGAGTGTTTTTTATTATGAAAGAAAAACATTTTAACCATTTTATTGAATATCTTTCTGTTTTTTATTTTATTTGGAATGTTCAGCCATATTTGCAACTTCTCATCTTCCTAACATAACTTTCTCATAACTGTCACGACGAGTCAATACCACACCACAGGGCACATCGCTGCACTGAGAGAGAATAAACATGCACAGTCCAAAACGTTATTGATATAAAGCGCAGAGTCAAAATGTCATATTAGAGAATCTAGATTCAAAAGTCTCACAATGATGATCTAGGGGGTTGAAACTTTAACCATCACATGGCAAAAAAAAATATCACTTTTTCTCAGGAGCAGAAGGAAACGTAAAAGATTTGTCCAACATAACTACACTGACCCAGTGGTTGGCAGGACAAGCCACTAAGTAGCCCTATTCAATATATTTAGAATTGGACATTTTCTGCAATTGTACCATGATGTTTGTTGATGAAAGAATAATATAACATTTTTTGCTTGCGCTACTTACTAATATTCATATCGGCTTATATACTGGCCAGAACACTAACTACTCAAACTCAATTTGACTTCCCTCTTCAGATTTGTGAATGTTATTGGGTTAAGGGGAGCTGGGTGATGAGCCTCTTGTTTGAAAGTGAGCAGGCCTGCGGTAGGCTGAAGTTGGTGAACACTAGTTTGGGAATGCAGACAAACGGGTATTTTGTGTAGCCAAGATACTTAATAGCCATTTCCAGCTTATGAATCTTTTCATATTCCTTCATGTGGAGCTGTCAAATGCGGGGAGTCGAGGGAACCCCTAGTTTCTATTGTCACCGCTCCCCGCAACCCATCTCCGTTGCATGCCTGTCTGTGACGGGCAATAGCTGGGGAAATCCATGCTTAAAATTCTGCCACCCCCGCCGGCAACCACATATCCCACGGTGTTAATTAAAAATCTATTTTTGCCGTGTTTCCCGTTCATTTGCACTCGCGTTCCTTGTTGTTTTGTTAGTCACGCTCTTCCAGCGGCTGCCTGCGTCACGGGCTGACGGGCTCGAATACCGCTCATCCGGGGTCGACACCAGGGCCGCCTTTCCCGAACAACAGTCTCGTCATTCCCAGGCGTGCAGCCGCTGCCAGTAATTGGCGCCCTTCCTCAGAGAGAACATATGTTCTTGATGAGTTGATTGTCATCGTGAGTAGAAGCAGCGTTGACGAAAAAAGATGGTGGCGCTTAAATTTCGGTTACAGACATTTCAGTGCCAGCTGAGGACCATGAATAGCTTAGTCACTGACCGGTGTTCGAACACATGGGCGCGAGCATCCAGGAGGGGCAGCATGTGTGGAAAGGTGTTGTCGTCCTATTTACTTCCTTTCCAGCCACTCAAAAGTCTTGCTGTTGTGAGACACCATTGGAGTTATGGTCACGCACTGTGGTTCAGTGTCCGGTGCAGTGTAGTGATTGTTCCCGATCCGAGCGATAACAATTATACAGTTCTGTCAGTTTCATCAAAAATGTATTATCGGGACGCGATAATGCTCTTTGGTGTATTTTTTTGTTACACAACTGATTACACACCTGGATAAATATATAAAATTGCATAATATGCAGGTCAAAAATATGCTATGATATATGGAACTTGGAAATACTGAAGCTTGATATCTCATATGCTGCAGATAGAACCATATAATTCCAAGCTTCCAAACTGCTAATAGTATGCACATAGGAATCTCCCTGAAAGGATTCAGCTGGGAGCAGCTTAGGAAAACTCTGGATCTGAAATCAGAGGAAGATCAACCAAAGTATGAATATGTTATGCTTGACCATCTTCCAAATAACTGCCATCGAGCATGTGCTCAACAAGGGCATGGTATCAGCGTGCCCTTCTCCTCTGTACTCAGTATAGTACTTAATATTTCATATTTCAAAGTGATTCTTGGCCTGGCACATACACTCTGGACAAAGTCTGGTTTTACTCACCCAATCAATGTCCAGATTATGGTGAATGGCGGCATTGCATTTCCCTCCTTCGCAGAAAGCTCGTGCCTTTGGTGACCTCATGAAAAAATGTACTTTCCTTTTAAGGTCTACCTTTGGTTGCTCTTCTTAAAAAAGATCTGTATGGCTCAAAAACATTATTTTTTAAAATACCATTGCAGATGACAAACAACATTGCAGCGATTTGTGCTTAAGAGCTGATTAAGTCACCATGAAAAATTAAGAGCCTTTTTTATTTCTTTTGGGCATTTTTACATTAAACCTTTTTCTCTTCTGTGTTGACTTAATGAGTGACAATGACTCCAGATTTGTTTATCATGCTAAAGTGAGTTTCTGGTGCACTTATTTTTATTATATACACTTATTATTTATTTCACCAATATAGCAAAGCATAGAGGAATTGATTAATTCACTGAACAGGTCCCCGTTTCCTAAAAACATCTTGGAGTTAAGATCATCTTAGAGTGTTTTTTGTTTGTGCTTTATTAATTTTATGATTAAAATGATAAAACATTTACTGACATTACATTAAAAAAAAAAAAAAATAGAGGGAGAAAGACAAAAAACAAATGATGAAAAACAAACAACCAATGAAAGTAATATAAAAACAAAACAGCCTAAGATGATCTTTTCTCTAACATCTTTTTTGTAAATGGGGCAATACAATTGGGGGAATGCAATAAAATATCCAATATTAATACAATAGATGTATTATTGATAGTATGTATCTAGAAATCGAACACAATCTGCAAGAGCTTTTTACGCTGTGCGTTGAGTAAGTTTTCATGCAGTTCTTTTGTTTTTGGCAGATACCAAGAAGCCATGTCGAATGCCTCAGCACGGTCCGCTGCTACCAACGTCTCTGTCGACGCTGCTGGCGGCTACGCCCCATGTGTTCCTTGGAGGAGCCAGGGCTCCCGAGTGGCCCTGTACGTGTTCCTCATGGCCGGTATAGCCTGCACCGTGGTGGGCAACCTCCTGGTCGTGCTCGCCATCGCCTACTTCAAGCGACTGCAGTCGCCCACCAACTCCTTCGTCATGTCCCTGGCCGTGGCTGACTTCCTGGTGGGCCTCATCGTCATGCCCTACAGCATGGTCCGCACGGTGGAGGGGTGCTGGTACTTCGGGCCCGCCTTCTGCGAGGTCCACTCCAGTCTGGACGTCATGCTGTGCACCGCCTCCATCTTCCATCTCAGCTGCATTGCCTTCGACCGCCACTATGCCGTTTGCGACCCGCTGATGTACGCCTTCAAAATGTCCAGGGCCAGAGTTAGCCTCCTCATAGTGGTCTGCTGGGTGGCACCCCTGCTCATCTCCTTCGGGCCTATAATGTTTGGGCTGCACAAGGCGGGCATCGACATCCAGCTGCCCGAGGGTAACTGTGCCTTCCTGGTGAACCGAGTCTATGCCGTCATAGCCTCTTTGGTGGCCTTCTACCTGCCCATGGTCATCATGCTGGTGGCCTACTGGAAGATCTACAAGGCAGCCAAGCGACAGGCCATGCAGATCAGCGCAATGGAGCACCAGATGACTGTGCAAGGCTTGGACTCGGCAGGCAGGAAGCAGAAGCAGAGGCAGAACTCCATGAGGCGGGAGAGGAAGGCCGCCAAGACTCTAGGCATCATCATGGGCGTCTTCCTTTTGTTCTGGCTGCCGTTCTTCACCACTAATGTGGTCGACCCCTTCATTGAGTACCGGACAACCGGGGTGGTCTGGGATCTGTTTCTCTGGCTGGGATACGTGAATTCCTCCCTCAACCCTTTCCTGTACGCCTTTTTCAACCGGTCGTTCCGAAGAGCCTTCTTCATGATCATGGGCTGCAGGATCTGTCTGCCCAGTTCTCCTCCGAGTATCGATCTTTCTCTGACCAAAAGAGATGCTAATGATCAGAACAGCTAATTTTTCCCGTTCAGTGTTCTTTGACTAATGCATCCTAGTCATCTCAAGATATCAAGATTTAATTAATTTTACATTAAGAACTGATTCTTATGTAATTAACTATTAATACCAGGAACTGCTTTTGACTGGCTTGGTTCCCCGGTGTATCATTTAGGTAAATATACAGAATTTTTTCAGAAATATATTATTGTTGTTCATTTGTAATTTTAAATTTTTTTGAATATGTGTAATGTAAATTTGTAAATTGACATTTCTTTATTGTAGAGGAGCCGATGTGATAATGCGCACTCACTTTTGACAGGAGCTTGTTCAGCATGGGCATATCAAATGATTGTATTTCTGAAGGCTTCAGTGTTTATGGAAAACAACTTCTGTTGCTTAGAACTCATAAGATAAGTGCTATAATTTATCTGCTGTGGATGCAGAAATGACAAAAACTTATATATACATGTAATGAGTTCCTCCCTTTTCCAAAATAAATGTGTCTCTCTGTGAAAATGTACATTCTGCCTTCTGTTTATGTATAATGTACGAACAAGAGTAAACTCATTACAAAATGGTACTGGTGATACAATGCAATCATGTCATGGTTTGTGGGTTTTCTTTTCTTTTCCGCTGCGATTCTCGTCCTGTTTTCCGATTGAGAATCAATCACATTTTTTTCACGTTCCGGTCCGTCGGTTTTGCTTTCCCGTGCTCGTTATTCATTTCACCTGTGCTTCTACCTGCAGGGTATTTAAATTTATCCTTACTTCCACTTCCCTGGTGCTTCTTTGTCATTAATTTGCACATTGAGCCAGGTATAGCCAGGTTTAAGCGACCTTGTAATATTAACTTGTTTATGTTCACGAGGGACTTTCTTTTAGCTTATTCAGGTATAAGATTGTATTTCCGCCTGTTAGCATTATGCGCTATTTATTTCCGTGCTGTTCTCTACGTGACAGTGTTTTCTTTTGGTGGTTTTCTTTTGTTTCACTTTCCATCGGACGTTGCAGAGTTACGTTCCGAGGGTGTTTTCTTTGTGTTTTCTAGTCTCCTATTTTTTGGCTCTAGTATTTAGTTCGGGAGATTTAGATTTGTTTTTCACTCATTCTATTTGAGTTCGCCATTTTTTCGTGGGTAGATTTAGTTTGGCTGTTTAGCTGTTAGGAATTAGTTCCTGTTTTTATTTTTGTCTGTTCGTGTTATGTCTCCCTTATTGGTCCTCACCTAGGTGGGTGACTTGTCTGATCTTCCTCACTTCTGCGTTTGAATATCCGCTACTAAATCCATCACAATTATATGGGCCTTTTTGGACCTTTTCTCAAAACAGGAAGGACATGATTGACTGAAAACAAAATCTGACATGCAATTTATTTATGATGAAAAAGTGGCTGTGAAATTATTTCAATCTCGAAAGAGACAGACGGGTCAAGTTCTGGCACCAGCTTCCTAGCAGCATCGGTCAGTTGTGCTAATGAGGCAGGGAGTTGATTTTGGACCTAATATGAAAGTTTTCCCTAACATTTAAAAAGGCAAAAGTTAAAAAAGGACAGGAAAAGAAAGCTTAATGAAAGGAATGTAATGAGTAATATCAAATATGTAGTCGCTGTGCTGAATAAGGATGTTTTTAGGAACAAGATATGCTACGGTATTTTTATCACATTAAAAAAAGTTTTGTAATTCTAAAAAACGCGGCCCGACACAAATGCATGTAACAAGAAAAAAAGGGACAGTTCATTACGGGAGCATTTGATTTAGTTTAATTCATATATAGTATCTTATAGGGATGGAATATGAGATGGGATGTTAGTACCTATACATTTTAACCTGTAGTGTTCTGATATAATGATATTCTTCACACATGATAGCTAATGTGAGGTATTGCACATGTGATCTTATATTAAGATGAGGACAACTTTGTCATTGAAGAACATCCCAATAAGGCATGATCTGGTGTATATATGGTTACTAAGAATGGCATGAAATATGGAACATCTTGAATGACATGCCTCTGCATGAAACTAATGCTATGGGGCAGAAATGATCAATCATGATGTTAATGCTTATTGAACCAGCAGGCAGAACTATTCACTGTTGGAACATTATCGTCTTTCCATTTTTGGTCACTACTTGGGTGTATTATTGATACAATAACTAGGATTGCCCTAGATTGATGGGAAGTAATCTGCAGTGCTTAAAATAGACACAATCCCAGAGACCGTGCTTGTTTTGATATTACCAAGCTTATGGGTGCTATGAGGCTATCAGGCTTGAAAGAATGTTTGCACTTGGCAGGTCCGGCTACACTTTCATTGGGGTTAATTTTCATATACTTAGTGAATGTTCCTGAAAAACTTTCAATGAATTTAAGGCTCCAGTAAGACATGCTTGCTGCATCATAATGTAAGGCAAGATACAATAAGTATTTTTCAGATAACTGCTGTAGGTGCTCTTTAAAAGATCGCTGTTGTACCGTAATGTTCGTTTTATTGCTGAGAGAAGCAGGAAATATACGAGCAGTCAAAGCACGTATCCTTTTGAATGTTCCATTCTCCCTATTATAAAGCCCATTTCCTCCCCAAGTCAAGGGAGGAAATGGTGCATATTTTCGCACTAAAGAAGAGAATGCCATACCACGCGAGAAGGTGGAGCATCTAGTGTTATGGAGTGAAGTAATTGTGTAAATTTGTTTCCTCGGGTTGTATTAAACATTAGAAAGGTTTTGCTTACTGGAACGTTTTTCATTCTGTAATGAGCAATATAGCCACCCTGTCACATGATTCATTAGACAGAAATGACTCCAGCTCTTAACCAGTACATTTATTTCATTCGCTTTTGAAACTGGATACATCATCTTCACAAATGAGTTGTGCACGCGTACCATAACCACACAGCGGCTCCTTTTATTTGTAAGCACAATATGCAAAACACTTAGTCATTTTAAAAGTAACAGACATGATACAACACTAAATACACAGACTCCATTAAGCCCAGTTAATTGTCCGCAGGGCTGTTGGTCAATGGCCTATGAAGGAAATATTAAATATCTAATTACAAAGACATTTTGTAAGCACAGATACGTTTGTAAATTCATCTGAATGCATGAGCACAAGTACAATGTGACAGATGCCTTTAGTTTCAGGGTCCCGAGGGGAAAAAGCAGCTTGTAATGTGTAAATCTCATTGGTTGTGAGCAGCTTGTAATGTGTAAATCTCATTGGTTGTAAGCAGCTTGTAATGTGTAAATCTCATTGGTTGTGAGCAGCTTGTAATGTGTAAATCTCATTGGTTGTGAGCAGCTTGTAATGTGTAAATCTCATTGGTTGTGAGCAGCTTGTAATGTGTAAATCTCATTGGTTGTGCAATTTCATAATGCTGGTCATGATCGATCGGGATTTTTCTCTGCTATGCTTTGCGATTTCGGTGATGCCCATTGTTCGAGGCAGTTATTTCCTCTGGAATTCCTTCCTGTTGCTTCACCTGGTCTGGTATCTTCTGTTCTGCGGAGAAGGAACATGACGGAAGGCTATGGCTGCTCATAAAACAAGGGGCTCAGACACTATTCCCACCAGTGACATCTGCTGGGGATGCTAAGTATTTGGTAAACAGTAAGCAAGGCTGAGATTAATGTTGCACTAGTGATCATAGTCATAAAGGGGCCAGTGGGGATGACCATAAGCTTTTTTTATGAAAGCATATTTAATGATTATTATACTGCTCCTGATTTTTATAAATATAATGATTCTGTGAGTGATACATATCAGGGAGACTGTTTTATATAAAAATAGTGTTTATGTTAATTTTATTTTGCTGTATGACTTCACATTAGCAAAAAGAGACATAATCAAATAAATTCTCAGCAATATAAATAACTTTCATTAGACAATAGTCAGCTCTCTTTTTTATCTAGCTGTCAATTATTGACGCATAACAAACATATAAAATCATATAATTGGTCCATTATAATCCATGAGCTGCATCCACCATGGTCTGCCACATATTTCAAAATGTGCTTCAAAAAGTCATGAACACGGGGCCACATCTCAAGTCTGACCTCAGTGGATCTGTTGATGTAACTATCCTATGCACTGATTACACATGATATAAATAATGTCTCTGAAGGCTCTCTAAATGGTTTTTATCAGTGCCTGTGCTTTGATTTGAAATACTGATAAGACAAAATGAAGGTTATTTAATCAGACAAATTCAGTTTTTTGTTTGCATCGCACCACCTTCCCGATTGTCCAGCCAATGGACACTCAATGCAAAGAATAACTAAAATCATTGAAGGCCAACATCAAGCAAGATACTGTTGTCACCCCAGATTATAAACCTCTCGTTCAGTTCTTATAAATTTGTGAAATGTTTTTGTTGTATTTTTTGTGTAAACCATGAACTGAAATGCTAGTAAGATATTAAAAGTTCCTTATCCAAAAACAAACAAAATACACATTTAGCAACAAAAAAGCAATATAATTTAATAAATTTAATAATAATAATACCAATTGGTATTGTATTTTATATCGTTGGTTTGGAAAGTTAGATTTTGTACACTTACAACGACAACACAACTTGTAAGGATTCGTGGATGAGCAACACAGCTAACACAGTGTGTGGTACAAAAACAAAAAAAAAAAAAAAAAAAAAAAAATTCTTCTCTTGGTATTGTTTCTCTTTTTTCTCTTTTTGTGCTGGCAGTGCTATATGCAGGTGGTGGATGGAATGATATGATGGACACAGCAGTGTGTGCAGTGTGACCAGGCTGATGAGGGAGGGCCAAAGCAAGTGTGAGGTGCCAAGAGCTGCCTTGCACACATCTACTCTTCGCTATGTACTGAAAATGAAAAAAGTGTAAAAATGTAAAAATGTTTGTTTTTTTCCTTATTTTTGTGGTGTTAGAGTTTTGATCATCAGTCATCCCAAGCCAATCAAAACAAACAAAAAATACCAACAGAAGAAGAAGGCAGGGGATTTTTTTTTTTTTTTTTTTTTTTTTTACCACACACACGGCCTGTGTGTTAGCTGTGTTGACGAATCACGAATACACGATCCTTACCTCGTTTGTAAAAGGTGACTAATCAGCTTCCAATTGATAAAATATAAAATACAATTGGTATTATATAAAGGAGGGGAGGAATAATCGACCGAAATAACGTTTCCGAACTTTTTTTGAGGAGTTTACATAGTATTCAGTTATGTTCCAAATCACCCTACTTTGCGATTGAATGTAAGCTTCACTTCCTAAACAATAAACAAGCTCCTTTCCGCAAAGTATTTGTTAAAATATGAAACAGATTCGCAAGTCTGTTGAGTCTGTTCCACAGATTACGATCCAAAAAAAAAGATCCCTTTTTCTCCTTATGGGTCAAATTATCTGGGCATAGATCAGCCTCCGTCCTTCTAAATGTCAGTCTCCTTCAGGCCGTAGCATTCCGACAGATCGTACACCTGGTAGCCACTGTGGTCCACGTAGTCGTTGCAGATCCCCATGGAGATGGTGTCGATCTCCGGCTTGCCCAGAGCGGGCGCGGTGCCCTTCCCCGGCCCGTTTTTGATCCTGTTGGAGAGATTGTTCATCTTCTCCTTCAGCTGGAAGGATGATTTGTGCAGCGGATGGAGGAAGCTCCACCTTTTGAGGCCTAGGCTCCGCCCATTTCCCTTGCAGATGAAGGAGTTGGGGCAGGACTCGTGGAGGGAGAAACCGGGCCTGTAGTCTTCACAGGCCTCGCGGCCCGGGCCCTTGACCGCTGCCCTCCACCGCTGGTCGTAGAAACGGCGCAGAGTTCTCCTCCGGCGCCGGCATTGGCACTTGAGGAGCCGTGTGAAGGCGCGCTGGAACTCCTGGCTGGAGCAGGGGTAGATGACGGGGTTGATGCAGCTGTTGAAGTAGCCCAGCCAGAAGATCACTTTGAACACCATCTCGGAGGGCTTCAGAGCTGGGAAAAAAGACCCTAGAAAGAAGCAGAGCATGTGTTGGATTAAGATCTGCAAACACAGCTCAGGAAAAACCGTGCCTGTGGACAGTGTTGCTTTCACTCACCACACTAGAGAATGTCTTTGACTTTATGGCTAAAGTTCTAAGGGACATACAGTGAAGCCGGAAAGTCTGCACACCCCTTTCACCTTCTCCACGTTTTATTACGTTACAGACATATTCTACAATAGATTGAGTTAATTTTTTGGGCTATATTCTACACAAAATAGCCCATAATGACAAAGTGAAAACAGGTTTTTAGACATTTGTGCTAATTCATTAAAAATCTAAATGTATAATATCATATGTCCACAAGTGTGCACACCCTTTGATATGACACTCAAACATGAGCTGAGGTGCATTTTGTTTCCACTGATACTGCTTGAGATGTTTCTACAACTTAATTGGAGTCCACCTGTGATAAATTAAATTGATTGAACATGATTGTGCTTGCCAACACCTGCCTATATAAGGTCCCACAGTTCACAGTGCATGTCAGAGCAAACTCCAAACCATGGGGTCAAAGGAATTATCTGCAGACCCCAGAAACAGGATTATGTCAAGGCATAGATCTGGAGAAGGGTACGGAAAAATCTCTGCAGCTTTACAGGTCCCAAAGAGCACAGTGGCCACCATCATTCGTAAATGGAAGAAGTTTGGAACCACCAAGAATCTTCCTAGACCTGGCCCGGCCAAACTGAGCAATCGGGGAAGACGGGCCTTAGCCAGGGAGGTGAGCAGGAACCCCAGGGTCACTCTGACAGAGCTCCAGCGTATCCTTGTGGAGATGGGAGAACCTTTCAGAAGATCAACCTTCCAGGCAGCAATCCACCAATCAGGCCTTTATGGTAGAGTGGCCAGATGGAAGCCCCTCCTTAGTAAAAGGCACATCACAGCCCGCTTGGAGTTCGCCAAAAGGCACCTAGAGAACTTTCAAACCATGAGAATCAAGATTATCTGGTCTGATGAAACCAAAATTGAACTTTTTGGCCTGAATACCAAGTCTGGAGGAAACCAGGCACCGCTCATCACCTGACTAATACCATCCCTACAGTGAAGCATGGCGGTGGCAGCATCATGATGTGGGGATGTTTTTCAGCAGCGGGAACGGGGCGACTAGTCGTGATAGAGGGAAAGATGAATGCAGCTAAGTACACCGAGATCCTTGAAGAAAACCTGCTCCAGAGCGCTCTGGACCTCAGACTGGGGTGAAGGTTTACCTTCCAACATGACAACGACCCGAAGCACACAGCCAAGAGAACAAAGGAGTGGCTTCTGAGAAAGTCTGTGCATGTCCTTGAGTGGCCCAGCCAGAGCCCAGACCTGAATCCAATTGAACATCTGTGGAAAGAGCTGAAAATGGCTGTGTACTGACGCTCCCCATCCAACCTGATGAAGCTTGCAAAGATATGCTAAGAGGAATGGGCAAAAATGTCCAGAAACAAGTGTGCCAAGCTCGTAGCTTCTTTCCCAAGACGGCTTGAAGCTGTAATCGCTGCCAAAGGTGCAGCAACCAAGTATTAGGCTAAGGGTGTGTACAGATATGTAACCCCTAAATAACCTATTTTTGTCAGTAAAATAAAATAGCATATTTTCTAAAAACCTGTTTTCACTTCGTCATTATTGGCTATTGTGTGTAGATGCTTGAGGCAAAAAATGAACTCAATCTATTGTAGTATAAGTCTGTAATGTAATAAAACGTGGAGAAGGTGAAAGGGGTGTGCAGACTTTCCGGCTTGACTGTACTATTTGCTATGGAATAAATTCTTAGGACAGACAACCCAATGCGGCAAAGTTTTTTACGATGTCCCGGTTCTTACATTCCACCAAAACAGACCAGTATGACTGTATGAAAATTATGATTTGCCTGACATAACTGTAATTCCTAAAATCATGTACACATCTAGTGAACTGACCCTGAGAAGTAGGTGAGCTAACCACACCTATCCTCCTCCCCAGCCAGCAATTGTGTGGCAGCCAGCAATTTTCAGAACCCTCCAAATAACAGGGATGCTTATGAATGCCATAGTTATAAATAGAAGTGAGGAAATTCTGTAGAGGACAGCTGCTGCAAGCCAGAGCCATTTAGACCGCATGTAGGGGACACAATGGGCCCTTCGGCAAGAGAATGTAATTGGGTGGAATTGGGCACGATGAAAGCACACTGGGTGGTAGCGGCTCATAATTTGTCTGTTTAGTGCACCACTCACGGGGCAGGATTTTTGGCTGCAGCAGCAAGAACATGTTTGATAAATATCTCTCTGCTGCAAGAAGACTAAGCAGCAGACTGCAGTCTCAGAGTTGAAAGTTATAGGTTATGCAATTTGCGTGCATTATGTATGTTGGGACACGTTTTTAAATGACTGAAGAACGGCATCTCCACTGGTGTCACTCAAACTTGGCTGTGTCCTTGAGGCATAGCGTCCACCAAGGCTACATGGTACTGGTGTGATTCATGCATAAAACCCTGCTCCAGCAGCACAACATGGACACTAGCAAAAGCAAGTAGAAGAGAAGAAACAGGAACACTGGTATTGGAGTGTTTGTGTGTGTGTGTGTGTGTGTGTGTGTGCGTGCGTGCGTGCGTGCGTGCGTGCGTGCGTGCGTGCGTCTGCCTGTCTGTCTGCCACACTTTTATCCCACCCATAATGGCCTCCACATCCTCACAATTTAAGATCAGCTTGCTCAGCAGGGCAACCCACACTTGGGCACTTGAGTAAATTATATGATACATTTCAATTAAAACTGTGCAATCTCTGAGAAAACGATGTTATAATGAGATTGGTTTGATTTTCTTACATTGAATGTAAATGTAATTGCATTTTAAATTGCATTGTGTCACTGTTTCCAGTCTCCTGTCTCATGCTTTGGACTCTGGAGTCTTTAGCCTACCAGATGTCTCTCCCTTCCTGTAATGAATCGGAGAGCATGCACACTCAACACACATTACCTAACTGCATGAAACGACTGTAGGAATGATTAGCTTTGTCTGTGGTCATGAAGCCTTATATATTCAATACTGTATCCATACATTTAACTACAAACAAAACAAAAACCTTTTGCTCAGTGCTACACAATGGTGAAGGGCTGGAAACTTGTTACTTCAATTCATTTTTGCTTCTAGTATAGTTTTTAGCATCAGATTTTTCTTCAGTGAACGGAAGCAGGAGGGTGATACAAATCAGTACCTGTAGTTTAGCCAAATTCATTCAAATATATAAAAGACCCGCCTGGGTTGTGTGTGTGTGTGTGTGTGGGGGGGGGGGGTCATCAGTCAATGTGAACTATGTAAACAATGTCAATGTTTACTATTAAACTGACAACTACTCAAAACTTCCCTTATTATTTTATTCATCCATCATATTTACAGACTAGAGGAATTAGTCCATTTTGTGCAGCAGTTTCCTGCTTCACTCATCAGCTGCATTATCGCAGTCTAGGATAAGAACAGAAAGTGATCGAGGACACACAGACTCGAAACTGAGACGTTATACGTTGTGTTTCCACTCTTTTCTGAGGCTTGGTAGTATCGATCCAGCCATCAACCTACATTTGACATTGGCGAGCTCATAAAATCAATACAAATACCAAAAATAAATAAACACAAAATTTCTGGCAAGCAGAACAGCTATGCTCATTTTCACTTGCCAATTCATGAGAGAACCAGCATGCCTCAGTTCGGATGCTCGAATCTTCCCTTAATTCTCTCCGCCTGGAAAAAGCATCTCCAACTTCACGCTCCATCTGCCAGGCTCCATTCAATTTTCACCTTACTTTTTTTGTCGCCATCTGCTTCCCATTTAGGAATGCTATCTGGCCATAAACACTACCTGCCGTGACGTTGACATCCATGTCATGGCAGGGAAGCCGTGATTAAAACGCCGTGGCCAGTGGATGTGTTTGGAGCTCGAAGTTTTAAATCAAATTATTTTCACAAATTGATAAACCGCAAATAACGGGGGGGGGGGGAACTGGAACCATCAGTTAATTTTCATTTGTCAGATCGTGACGTGGAGGAGTAGCACGTTTCCGTTTCGTTCCTTGTGATAAAACCGGGAAATGGTGCATAACTTCCTAGGATAGTTCAGGAGTTCATATCGTCATATCTAATGCGGCCACTAGGAGTCTGGTGATGAAGCTTTTGGTTTTTCCAATGAAGAGTCGAGACATAAAAGTCTGACATCTTGATTCTTATTCTTGATCTCTGATTACATTATTGAGGCCTGCGATACAGCTCTCTGGTTTAGCCATTCAAACCGGCGTCAAAGTGCCATCGCTTCTGTGCGCCGATCTGAAAATCGGCTTGATTCTATAATGCCATACTCAAGACATCTGTTTTGTGACATTGCATGACTGAATATCTCTGATTATGGGTATTTTTCTTTCACCATACCCCAAACCCATCGCTAAGCCCACTGTTGAGCCACTAACTATGGACGGGGAAGTAACTCTGAAGGCCTAAATAACGTGCAGGTGCACTGCTGCTGAGCAGAGACAAACACAGCTTTAATAAAACAGAAGCACTGGCATCTACATGTGCCACCTGACACTCAACCAAACACATTCCCATACAGCGCATAATGAAATGCACCGGCATGCCAGCGGGCTCAGCGACAGCCTCTCTTTTAGAATACAGATGGCTCTCCTGCTGCCCACGGCTGTCCCACGCATGGACTTTGTGCTGCCGCCAATCAAATAAGCAGGGACGATGCTGAGAGGAGACTAAAAAATAGGATTGAAATATAGTTTCATCTGAGCATCTAACAAGAGCCTCGGCAACACGAGAGACGGGTGTAATGTGAGAATACGAGTAGAGTCCTGTCGTACAAGTCGCAGTGCTTGAATGTTCCTGCAAGTCACAAGAAGCCTATGCATACTATGTTTACATGGACATATAGCATAGGCTAAAAAACACACGAGAAATGTTAAGATGTAAACATCAATTCAAACTATGAACCCTTTTTTTAAGCAGTAATTGTAAACTGTTTGAATACAGAAAAGGCTAAAGTTAGTGCCCTGTGGTGCAGACGTTCTGTATGTTTGTAGATTAATGTCAGAGAAATGAAAGGTTCTTTGGATTTTCCCATGTCTGCCCGGTGTCATAGTGTCGCTCACCATTACTCCTGATTCAGGTTTGATGTGGCAGAGACATTAAGAACTGTCACTCACCAACTCCAAATAAATCTGGTTTAGTGCAGAGATCATTTATAAATCTCAAAAGTTATCCTCTACTTCTGCTTATAATGGACAAGATTTATACCAACTCCAGATGCCACTGTGTTCCCAGCAACTATGAAGGTTACATTTTCCGCCATGTCTAACGTCTTAGCATAAAAAAATGCAAGATAACATCAAAATTCTCGTGCTAATTATTTCTCTTGGCAGAACTTTTCTGCTATCCCTGTCAGGGAATATAGAGATACTCTCAAGTCTGTTGGGAAAATGAACATAACCTATTAGCCTTACTGTGCATTATAATAGAGTACGGCACACCATCTACAGAATTCAAAAACAGCCTATTGCATACAAATCAATCAGACAGCCAGGACAGATTTAATAACCTTATAATACAGTGCTACAATACAGACCATAGCACCCTTCCATGCTAATAAATATCAAATAAAATGAAAATTTCATGGTTGCATATATCCACGTAGTGCAGTGAACTGAACACATTTTTCTATTACAAGGCTGATACTTTCCAGTAGGATTATGTATATAACCTAGATCTAATCCAAATAAACCATAAACATATCAGTCATACTTATGGCTCTAATTCTATAACTTTTCACTTTTCTTTTGTGTAAAATATTGTGAAAATTATGTTTTTGTATTGTGCACCTTGTGCACTTTTCAGTTAAGCCAAATAGGACAGATTTCTCCAGTAACGATTTATGGATTACGATTACTCAAGTTATTGCTTCCTATTCTTTACACATGCCCTTATTTGTCAATGTTCTGAAGATAAGCACTTATGTATGATGCCTACAAGACACTGTAATTCACTGGATAAGAGTGTCTGGAGAATCAGTCAATAAATCTATCTATAAATCAATAATTATGAGTATCATTCAAATATCATGTAATAACACTTATCAATAACCACATCTAAGGGTACAGTAGTCATTGGCTACGGTTACACTAGTCACTTCGATGTGACTTCTAACATCCGATATCGCTAGGTTGCATTAAGTGACAGGTCGGGACGCAAACAAATCAGATTTCGCTCACGTCGGGATCGGATCTGCTAAATCGCTTGGCACGGTGGCCTAGCGCACTTTGAGATCGGACGTAATCGGACGTAGTCGGACCTCTCAAAGCGGAAAATCACGCTCAGGTTTTACTCTAGTTTTGTCACGTCCAGGCTTCTGTAGGCTACACTTTGCGAATGGAGTAGAGGGCCTCAAACACCTCATGGACTACATGTCCCACTGATGCTTTGCACACTGCAAACAAATGAGCAATGACACAGTAGCGTGACCCTGTGGCAAAAACCAGCCCAGCGCAATAGCCACTCGTTTGTGCACAGATACGGGTATGAGATGAGTATGCCAACGGTAAAGACAAGACTGCAGTTGTTCACAAAAATAGTCGAAGATTTGCTTTCGCGTAAGGAAATTGGGAATCCAGTCGGAATCTGTGAAATCATACACAATATGGTTTCACCGGTGCTGGCTACGTTCGCCGACCCATACCCTCCTCCCCACCGAAACGGCTGTTGCACCCAGAATTGCAATCCCAGCAAACAGTGGACATCCCAGGGACGTACCATTTTAGTCCCCTCAAAGTTATGATGAAAAACATTACTAGGACGTTATTAAAGTCCTAGGAAGGTCACTGTTTGGTTACAATGTGACATTTAATTAGAATTTTTCTGGGACGTTCAAGCAACATCCCTATCTGGCTATGATATGACGTTGTGCTCATAACATTCATGGGACATTTGTTACTGGTTACAATATAGCATCATGTAATGAATGTCTGAGAGACGTCACTAGAACGTCCTGGGAACGTTCTCTGTGACGTCCACGCAACGTTTAGAAAACCCTACAAAAAGACGTCAAGGCGACGTCCTGATGACATTTCGAGATGTTCAGGGGACGTCCCGGGGATCTAATTTTGTTAGCTGGGATGCTCGCATTAACTGCACGCGTCCGCTGCTGCCTCCTCATCAGCGCCCGCCTTGTGCGGACCCTACCTCGACTACACAATCTAAGCAAAATGAAAAGAAGTACAACCTCACAAACAGCGAACGCCATTTTCCAGGAAGCGGTTCACGTTAAAATTTAAATATTGCGCGGGATAATGAAATCCGAACTGCGATCTGATCGCATTGACCCGTGAAATTGGACGCAACTCAAATCTGTCCTGACGTGATCGGACGTTGGAGTTCTGATTCCAGAAGTCGCGTGAAGTGACTTGTGTAACCATAGCCCTTCTTTGTCCTGACCCACCCTGCCAGCTCCAAGTGAAGAAAAAAAAGAACATGGTTTTGATCGTTCTTTTTGGCACATACTGAAGATTGTGACTGCAGTAAAGAATTCAAGGCATTTGCCTCAATCTGAGAGAAAAAATAACTACGTTTAGCAGACTCTTTGGATCTTGATTTGAAAAAGCATTCACCAGATTACTACTGAGTAGTTGGACAAATAAATTGAGACGTGAAATAACTAATATTATAAACGAATGCTTTTACAGCAATGTTATACTTATTTACTACTTTTTTTTGTCATAATGTCGGAAAGGTTACTTAAAAATTATGAGCGGGAAATGGACAAAATATACTACTCAAAAGAAGTTAAGGGTCAAAAATATTTGACCATATAAATATAAGCTAAAAAGCTAAAATGGTGACGACTAATGACAAAATAATTCTTTGATGGCTCAAAAACACAAAACACAAAACAAAAAAACTTTTGATTAGACACTAGTTTATTACCCTGATAAAAAAAGTCATGCACGCCACAAAATGATGATGTGATGATGAATGGAAAATGCTCAGCCGTTTTATTGCTAAAATTGGCATGCATGGAATGACACTCATGCAAAACACGTGCAAATGGTGCATGAGGTGTCACAATGGTGCATGAGGTGTCACAATGGGTGTTTTGAGGCAGTTTGTTTAGTCTGACTAGGTTCGTGCTTAAAATCCATGAAAAGAAAATCTGGGTTAACTTAAAAAGTTTCTAAAGATAAGTGCAATGAATGCATGTCCCATAGTAACGTGATGTCTACAGTCCAAATGACAACCCAAAGGGAAATATTCTAACCCTATCTGGCTTAAAAAGACATACTTACAAAAATGATCAAAAAACTTCCTTTGACCCTTAAATTTTTTTGAGTAGTATATATACAAAATATATGTACGAAAAATTATTTAGGGAGACAAAAACCTGAATGCTTCACAAAAATATAGTTTTCACCTTACATCAAACCAACAGAATTATCTGAGGTGAATATGTTCAGTTTTCTTACTAACTGATGCGGAAACTTCGTAATTCATTTTAGTGTCTCAGAGACAACAAAAAAACAAAACATTTTAATGAGCAAAGGAACACTAACTTTCAACAAAAAATGGGAGACTCTGGCCAAACAGACTCTGGCCAAACCAGCCATTCACTGGAAAAGGAGAATACAATGGAATCAATAATGCTAGGTCTCCAGAAATAGCCATCAGCACTCGACAAGACATGTTGCTATAAAACAGAGGATCATTAAGAACAGTAAATTAAAATTTAAAAACAGCAGTCAATCAGTTGTAAACCCAGTGCACACTCACAAATTAAAACCCTTTCACCGACATTACTCCTGTTTAACTCTTATGAATGTGCTTTTCACAATTATCAATACAGACTTTTTGCATATTTATTTATTTGTTTATTCATTTATCCTTTTATTTACTGTTTGTATCCTTTCTGTGAATTATTTGCATATACATGGAGTTTGAGTACCTGACCTTCCTTTTGATCACCATATATAAAAAGTTTACAATACAAAATGATTATTATAAAAAAAAAAATCTATACACACTTTAAGCAGCATCGTTTACATCCATGTAAGCATCAAAGGTCCACAAGCTAATTCCTTCCTAAAGCCCTTTACAAAAATGTAAGGGGACCATTTAAAGAGGGAAGCTTTGCAATGAAGCTGGTGCAGAACACCGCGTGTAAACAAACGGGACTAACCCGGATGGGAGCATGGGTCCCAACGTGTGTGAAAAACAGCACAGAGCACACAATCCGAGGCAAACAGGAGCATGCCGAGCACTAATCCACCCAAAGGCTAAATAAAGAGTAAAGGGAAGAACCCTGAGGACAGCTGGAATGCCTCAAAACAGCGAGATCCCTGCGTCTGATTTCCTCCTAAATACTGCCACAGAGAACAAACTAACCCTCTCTTCAAAGGCCTGATTTTTAGTGAGGAATTATACACTGCGGCTGTAATATCGCTGATTATCTTACATTACTGATTAACTTGTAAATATATGTACATATTCTACTAAATCCTACCCTATGCAAATACATGTGTAGCAATACATATGTATCCATATACCACAGTAGCAATGCATATGTCACTCATCATACAATCTCACATCATCATACGGACACATATGTTTCTTAAAATGTTGTAAATGACATCTCAGCACAATATACAGCTATTGCACAAGTGTTGCCTACACAGTCAGGCCCACAAGGGGCAAGTTATTAAGAGCATTTATTTAATTTGTTTTGTTTTCCTCCTAGTGCCACAGAAATGGAAACACAGTGTGCTGTACTGTACGTGTGGATGAGGTCCCAGCTCATCACCCAATGCTGCATAAAGTGGGTCATTAAGCTCCAGAAACCGGGTTCAATTAGGAGTGTCATTACGGCAATGGACCATGGTGCTTCGGGGGTCAATACGACCCTGAGACGGCTGATGGAGCTGGCCCAGATGTCCCAGGGCACTACTTTTTGCCAGACGATCTTATCTACCCATGGCTCTCTCTTGCCTTTGCGCACAATTAAGTAGAGGAGATGGAAAATAATAGGGGTGTGTTAATTACACAAGTGTTGTCGGTCCTGGACAATAACAGCTCATTTAGTTTAGCGAGGGAAGGAAGTATACAGAACTATTAGGACTGTAGGCCTGGCTCCCCGATTTTGGCTGGATGAACACGGGCCTACAGAACACCACAAACACAGTGCTGAACTTCTCTGCTGGGGCCTTTTAAAATTCGATAGTCACCATATGCTGGACCACTGCCATTTTAAGATGAATATTTTTCACACACACGTACCCACACCCACCCACACCACCATTGTATTTGAGAAAAGAAAGATGCAAAATGTTCACATATCAATGGTCCCCATCTATTTCAAGCACTTTCACCTGTCTATTCTAAGTAGAAAGCATCGCCTCAAAGCTCCGTCAAGATCCGCACATCCCTTTCACATCTATTCTATCGCATATACAATTATCATAAATAACATGACTCATTTGGTTGAGCAAGAGGTTTGGACTCAAGAGGACGGAAATGATTGTTGCATCGTATAATGACAATATTAGAATGTCTCTCATTCTCTTACGTCCATATGATTTAAATATTTAATTGTATGTATGATTCTCTACCTCTAGAATGATTTAATTATGATGAAAAGTCTCTGACAAATATTGACTGAATCAAGGTCAGAATCGATGTCTTTAATGGAACAAAGATACAAGATGCAGGTAACAAGGACAATGAAAAGAGAGATGTTTTGTGGGGAAAGTCTTCGAATGCCTGAGAGAGGAGCCAACAAAGACATACCCTTGGACAAACGTATATGGATTCAATGAGACACCATCTCACCATGACCTGTATTCTCTCCCTGTATCCGTGTGACAGTACTCGTAAAACAAGTCGCCTTTCATTGAGCGTCATCTCCAGTTTTGTTTGGGTTTAATTTTGTGCATTTGTAAACAAGGAAATCATCACCGTGGAGGCTGATGAAGAAGGATATACTGTATACACGGAAACGAAAATAAAAACCCACAAACCATGACAATACATGGTTCTACATGGTCACTGGTGTCTAAAACTGATCAAGGAACTCTCTGCGATTACAAAAAAAGTGTTTGTAGTCTTCCATTCACAAAGAAGCGGTGGATGGCAGTACTTTACGTCACGGACTCGAGGAGGCGCATGACGCGGTTTAGAGTGCTCAATCATGCACCAAAGAAATTGACCATATTATAAAACACCTCAGTGTAAAGATTACCTAAGTCTGCCTTTGAAGCCGTCACACATATTTATATTTAATGCATCTCAGTCCTCCGTAGACTAAATTCATGCATTTTATCAATCCCTTGCTGCAATATTATTAGGAGTCTGAATTGAATGCATTCTAGGGTGAAATGTGTGTGACTTTGTTGTGACCAGCTGCATTTATGTACAGCTAATGCATGATACAGTGCTAAGCAAAATGTCACAGAGAAAAGAAGAAGCAATGTAATTTCAGTCATTACACACAATAGCCCTAAGAGACCATTTCATTTGCACTAATGCTTTCAGTGAAACCCATTTGCGGCTGTAATTAATGACAGGAAAGGCCTTCGTTTTACCCTATTCCCGCTCCCAGCCTGACTTCATCGCTATTGTTTAACATATGGTTTAGGTTTGAGAACTGATAGAGAACTGTTAATGCGGGATGAGAGCGTCACTTTTTTCGTGCCAAACAGAAGAACCTGTCACAGTTAATTTCACATATTTCATCAAAACACTTTTTGCGACACAGACTGTTGTGTGGGTACAATAACAGTCTGCAATTATTTGAAAACAGTGGCAGAATTTTCTCACTAGATCTCATGGACTACACCTCCCTTTAGCACTCTGAATATCTGTCAGCTACCTGCCACTGTTCTCTCTTGACTGCTTCAACCTTGAGAGTGATTTATGACTGTAAATACCTTTATATTTACTAAAGACAGCTGTCAACCATTATGTTTCAGATTGCAGATGTTGTTTTATGGTCTAAACTACAGATAGTAATTGTCTTTATTATGTTTTTATTACATTAACAGAGAGGGTTGTACTGAATAAGTAACAACATAGCTGTGAGTTTGCTAGTCACCACCCACCAAATGTGCTTACAGAACGGACACTTGTTCGGTCAATCACATTTTTTATGTAGCACACCTCCTTATTCTTCTTTATCGACCCTTACAACTTGAATATCTCTGCCACAGTTGTATAAACTAAGACTGTTCGGCAGTCTTTCACACTGCATAAATATGACCTCTTTTTGGTAAATAAAAACTGTGATTTCTCTTCTCTGACGTACATTTTCACAAAAAAAGAAAGGGGGGGGGGGGGACAGGGTCGTGCAAATAAAAAAATCCATCACATAAAAATTACACCGGTCATTACAAATGCAATTACGTAGGCTACGACGGTCATTCAAAATATCTCTGATTGAACAATGTGCGCACAGCCAGTCGAAAATATATAGGCTATACTAGATGTTCAAGTATCAACAACAAAGACATATAGAAGCAGACTTTAATCCCTTTGCGCGCGTATTTCAACAGTAGACTTTTTCTGTTGAACTTAACATACAGCTTTTTGACATAACATGACTTTTTTCGTCATATTACTTTCCAGAGCCGTAGAGGCTATACCTCGAGAAAATGCGCGTGTGTGTGTATGTGCGTGCGTACATACGTGTGTGTGTGTGTGCGTGCATGTATGTGCATGTGTGTGTGTGTGTGTGTGAGATTACAGTGTGCAATAAATCCGTTGATATGTACTTAGTTCATAGATTTTCAAAATCGAATTAATATTAAGAATGCAATTTTACATTAAGAAAAACGATTTTAGTGGAATGTTTATTGCAACAGTGCCTATTTCTAATTAAAATGAGAAGTCCCTCTGAAGTCCTAACACGTTCAACAGGTGTTTTGATGATATATAACTATAGCAGGCAAACACTCTTTTTTTTCTGAGCGTGTAGGCTAGGCTACTTTATTATATTTTGTCCAAGTAATTGCATATTTGTGAAAATCTATATTTTACTTAAGTGACTACCGGTTATATTGGTGAGACTAAGAAGTCTCGTTTACATTACAATATTCATCATAGGCGAACTGATATAGCCTAAATAATAAATACATAAATAAATACGTACCTAGTGGCAAAACAAAAAAGAATGGCAGCCAGCAGAGTATGAACATCCCGACAACAATTGCCAGGGTTTTCGCCGCTTTTTTCTCCCGAGAGAATTTCATCAACCGCACGGAGAGGGAACTTCGGAAGGGATGGTTTTTACTCTTTGCACTTGCCGCGGAGTCCTCCAGAACACTTCTACAGTGAATTCGGAGCACTACTTCCATTGACTTATTTCTCTCGCGTTTAACTCCCGCTTCTAGACTCTTCGTAGTCCTTCTGGCTTCCACATAAACCCTGAAATACATTACTAAGATGACCATGAGCGGGAGGTAGAACGAGAACAGGGAAGAGAAGAGGGCATAGCCCGGCTCTTCGGTTATCCTGCAGATGCTGTCGTCCAAAGGCGGCGGTTCCTTCCATCCTAGCAGTGGTCCTATTGAAATCACCATCGAGGACATCCAGACCACTACCAGAATCACCCCTGCTTTCTTTTCTGTCATGATTGTAGGGTATTTCAAACAGTATTTCACTCCGATATATCTGTCTATAGAGATTATACACAGGCTCATGATAGAAGCAGTGCAGCACAGTACGTCCACCGCTGCCCAGATGTTGCAGAAAACCCTGCCAAAAATCCAGCATCCCAGGACCTCTAAAGATGCCGAAAAGGGCAGCACGATGATACTAAGAAGCAAGTCGGCTATAGCCAGGTTAATTATAAAGAAATTTGTAACGGTTTGTAAGTGTCGGTTGCAAGCCACTGAAAGAATAACCAAGATGTTTCCGACGATGGCCACTAATATAAACACGGACAGAAAGACACCGACCCCGATGACTTGAGAATCCAGTGTGAGGTTTGTACAAGTGGTGTTGCTAATATTCGCAAACAGTTGGTCCAAGAAAGACACGTTGATTCCATTGCTGGAGTAGATTCCACCATAGCTCTCGTTCATCAAATTAGTATAGGTCATTTTGAAACTCCATAAAGAAAACTTAATTAAAAGTTGGTTCCAACTGGAAACCTTCAGTTTTTGCGTTGCAGCTGTTGCATTGTGGATATGTGTTGAAAATTACGACAAACTGAAATGCAGGCACAAGGAATGTGTCTCACAGCGAATACCATTCTGATACATCACTACAGTAAAAAAAAAAAATCTCAGGGACATGACGAAGTCCGTCCGCTTTTACCAGCCAAAATGGTCCATAACTTTGCCTCCCCACTTGAAAAAGTACCAGTACACCGTTACCTTACAAAAAATGTGAGATAAATTCAACTTTCACTGTCAGTTATTTGTATATTTCCAACTTCTTTTTAAAAATTGCCAGTTCTGAGGCAGCAACATGGTTTCTGATTCTTCAAAATGCACCGCTTATTCTAAAAAGTATACTATCCAAACGTGACCGCCAGGTTTATTGATATTCAAACGGAGGCATCCTCCGCGAGAACACCCCGAACCGAATTAACGAAGCACCGTTCCTTGGACCTCGCTCTCTGGGATCTCCTCCTCCTTGGTGAATGGAGTGTCAATGACGCGTCTAACAGTGATGCTCCACGGATGTCCACGTGGGGGCAATGTAGTCC
Organism: Ilyophis sp. 1 JC-2022; assembly: GCA_022702515.1. Taxonomy (NCBI): domain Eukaryota; kingdom Metazoa; phylum Chordata; class Actinopteri; order Anguilliformes; family Synaphobranchidae; genus Ilyophis; species Ilyophis sp. 1 JC-2022. Next base: position 17,788,885 of record CM040400.1, on the reverse strand, counting down.
TAATGTCAATACTTATTTCCGTGGTAGGCAACTGTGAGGCGTCACCGGCTTTACTCACACTTTTGAAATCAGCCATTCAATTTGTTGCGCCAGGACTGACCAATGATTAAAATCAAAACTATAATCTGACAATCATATTCTGTAATGTTTTAATGTAGTTACGGGTGAGTGTCAGGATTAAAAAATTATATTGTGATTTATTTATTTTATCAAATAAATAAATAAATAAAATCAACAAGAAGAAGTGACGACTGAATGCCTTGGTCGTTGATGTTATCAATCACGTTGGCTCTCAGTGTCTTGGTGAAAACAGTTCTCATGCAGTCCAGACTAATGGTGCTTTCCGCCCAACCGTCTTTCTACTCACTAGCGAGGGTGGCATGGGCCTGACCTCCTCTCATCCCGCAAGTAAATTAATGCATTTTGGGATTCACATTCGCACAAGCTATTAAAGATGCAAAAAGACGCGATCTAACGTCTCCAGGCAATTTAAACACTGCGATGTGAAGAGGGTATTATAAACCCCCGGCATAGTCAAAGGTTGATGGTCAAATAACTCCATGAGCTGCAATAATCTTTTAATTTTGGGGAATTTAGCAGAATCTACTATCCAGAGCGATTTACAATGTAATTATCTCTATTGTGCAATTGTGAATCTCCTACACTGGTTTACCAATTCCAAAAACGCACGGACTATAGGCATACACCACTTTATCACGCGTAACAGCTTGCCTGTGTATTGTCATTGTCAATAATTGTATTTATTTTTTTAAACCACGTTACATTATAGTTTTTGGTAATAAAGAAGAAATCACTGAAAATGGAAAATGATATGCCCTCCAAGATACTGACTGGATACAATAAGTCAGATCACGGCTCTGTGTTTCTCACTGTAGCTTATGAGTTTGGATTTGTTATTTAAAACGTCCACGTGCCAATGCATTTCCAATAGGAAGGCGGAAAACTGTCTTTGTCATGAGGTCATTGTTATTGTGAATGGCGGAGCAGCTACATTTTGGATATATTGCAGTGAGAGTGTTATTGGCCTATAGAATAATGTCCTGACATTATCCATAATTCATGTTGATAATGTTTATTGTTGTGGTAGATGCAATAAAAAAGATATAAATTTCAATATAATTGTATCAGACCTGGTTTAAAGTCTTGTACAATGACATTCAAATGTTTACCTGAACGAATTGCAACTGGGTCACCTCTTACAAGCTCGTCCCACTGACACGGGTGCATATTTGATCGTTACACTTTATGATCCAAATATTGTTTTTACCTTCCGTGTATTTATCTCACTAACTCATCAACGTAATTCGACATAATCACGTTGCAATAAGGTGCCAGATGCTGTATTAACACATTTGTCCCGCTAGTGATTTAAAACTGAGAACAAAAACAGCGATAACAACAATGTGAACGGGAATATTAATTTAATTTTTTTTCATACCCACTCGGCGCATGACGGACAAAACTTTCACATGAAATGTTATCGATACTACATGTTGCACTAAACACTAAAAGAGACTTACAAAAACATGCACAATTTGCACCTTTCAATTCAGTGTACTTTTTAAAGCTTCGCCAAAGATCTATACATGATGGCAGAGGGGAAGCTGGGTGGAAGTGGTACTGTAATGTACCCTTAAAACCTTAAAAGAGATTGTGTGACAGACCGGCAGGGACGGACCCAAATGCACGACGAGACAGAACTAGAAAATAAGAGTCTTTATTTTCAGTAGGCAAATGGTAATGTCCACTGTGGAACCCACAGTGAACTGACAGTGCTGGGAGCAGATACAGCAGCCCAGCCGGGCGGAGCTGTATACCGCGGTAGCGGTGGTGAGGCTACAGCAAACTGGTGAGCAGGAACAGGCGAAGTAGCAAGGAGCGGTCTTTAGCCAGGTTCACAGCGAAGGATCAGGCGGTGGCAGCATCAGGATCCACACAGGGAAGCCAGGGCGTGTGGCATCCAGACCTGGGTTAGCATAGCCAGAGTCTAGTAAACTAGAGAATCAGGAAGCAAGTACAAACGAGACAAGGACTGTAATACTCTGACAACAAATCACAGGAACAGCACGATAAATATAACTAGTGTCATTAGAGCTGATAAACTGCAGCTTGCGGGAAATGCGTGCGAAATCAGCGAATTGATTGAACAATTAGAAAACGCGTGAGGAATGCGGTGAAAGCAATTAAATGTGAATTGTGTAATTAAGATGTGGTGCGAGAAGTAAATGTGCAATGTAGACACAATTAGGCAATGAACGCAGACATGACACAATCAGGTTCAGGGAAACAGAGGAAAACACAAAGGGAAGGGAAGCAGGAGCGGATCGTAACAGTACTCCCCCGTCAAGGTACGCCTCCTGGCGGACCATAGGTTCTGGTCGACTGGGGCTGGCGGCGATGGAAGTCCCGGATGAGGGTAGGGTCCAGGATAAGACGAGGGGCGATCCAGGAACGTTCCTCGGGCCCATACCCCTCCCAGTCGACCAGGTACTGGTGGCCCCGTCCCCGGCGCCGGACATCGAGGATGCTGGAGACTGTATAGGCCGGAGAACCATCAATGTCCCGAACAGGTGGTGGGGCAGAAGTGGGAGCGCTGAGAGGGCAGGAGACAGCTGGCTTGACCTGACTGACATGGAAGGTGGGGTGAATTTTGAGGGAGGCAGGGAGACGGAGCTTGAGGGTGACTGGGTTGAGAATAGAGTGCACAGTGAAGGGTCCGACGAAGCGGGGTTGGAGCTTGCAGGAGGTGCCGGGGAGGGAGAAAGTGGAGGTAGACAGCCAAACCTTCTGTCCCGGGCGGTAGCGAGGGGCTGCGGACCGGTGCTGATCCGCCAGGCGACGATTCCGGGAGGAGGTTTTGAGGAGAGCGTTGCGGGTGGCCTTCCAGACCCGCTGGCAGCGTCGGATGTGGGCGTCCACTGACGGAACCGCCACCTCGGCCTCCTGGGGGGGGAACAGTGGGGGTTGGAAGCCCTGGGAAGCCTCAAATGGGGACCTCCCTGTGGATGAGCACACCAAGGTGTTGTGGGCGTACTCGACCCACGGGAGGAGCTGGGACCAGGAGGCAGGGTTGCGGGCCGTCACGCACCGTAAGGCGGCTCCCAGGTCCTGGTTAGCCCTCTCCGCCTGACCGTTCGTCTGCGGGTGGAACCCGGAGGAGAGGCTGGCAGTGGCGCCGAATGCCTTCCATACTGCGGAGGCAAACTGGGGGCCCCGGTCGGAGACGACGTCCGACGGGATCCCATGCAGCCGCACCACGTGCTGCACCAGGAGGTCGGCCATCTCGAGGGCGGAGGGGAGTTTGGGGAGGGGAACAAAGTGAACCGCCTTGGAGAACCGGTCCACCAGGGTCAAAATGACTGCGTTACCGGCAGATGGTGGTAGTCCGGTAACGAAGTCGACCCCGATGTGACTCCAAGGACGGCCCGGGATGGGAAGGGGACGGAGGAGACCAGCAGGGGGGGAGTGAGACGCCTTACTCCTGGCGCAGACAGGGCAAGCGTGGACGAAGGCCAGGGTGTCCCGCCGGACGGTGGGCCACCAGAAGCTCCTGCGCACCAGCTCCACAGTGCGGTTGCCTCCGGGGTGGCAGGCCAGTCGGGAGGAGTGAGCCCACTCCAGGACCTGGGAGCAGACAGGGTTGGGAACGAACAGGGCAGAAGAGGGGTTAGGGCGAGGATTGGGATGCGTCACCTGAGCGTCCAGTACGATCTTCTGGATAGGCCACCGGACCGCAGCCACGATGCAGGAAGCCGGAACGATGGTCTCCGGGACAGACAGGTCGGCAGGAGAGGAGTGGATCCGAGAGAGGGCGTCGGGTTTGATGTTCTTAGATCCGGGTTTGAAGGTGATGGAGTAGTTAAATCTGGAGAAGAACAACGACTAACGGGCCTGTCTGAAGTTCAGTCGTTTGGCAGACTGGATGTATTGTAGGTTGCGGTGGTCAGTCAGGATCAGGAACGGTTGAGTGGTCCCTTCAAGCCAGTGTCTCCATTCCTCCAGTGCCAGCTTGATGGCCAGCAGCTCACGATCTCCTACACCGTAGTTGCGTTGGGTAGGGGAGAGGCGGCGGGAGAAGAAGGCGCAGGGGTGGAGCTTGTGGTTGAGGGGGGAGTGTTGGGACAGGACGGCCCCTACGCCTGTGTCAGAGGCGTCCACCTCCACCACGAATTGGCGGTTGGGTTCCGGACAGCAGAGGATGGGGGCCGTGGTGAACAGTGTTTTGAGTCTGGTGAAGGCTTGATCTGCCAGGGGATTCCAGGAAAACAGGGCTTTAGTGGATGTGAGGGCGGTGAGGGGTGCGGCTACCTGGCTGTAGTTGCGGATAAACCTCCTGCAGAAGTTGGCGAACCCCAGGAACTGCTGCAGGTGCTTCCGAGTGGTGGGAATCGGCCACTCCGTAACTGCCTGGATCTTAGCCGGGTCCGGCCGTATGTCGCCCCTCTCCACCACAAAACCTAGGAACGAGACTGAGGGAGCATGGAACAGGCATTTATCGGCTTTTACGAACAACTTATTCTCTAGTAAGCGTTGTAGGACCAGGGAGACATGGTCTTGGTGTTCCCGTTGATTCTGGGAGAAAATAAGTATGTCGTCTAAATACACAAAGACGAAGCGGTTTAGGAAATCCCTCAGAACATCGTTCACTAGGCCTTGAAAGACGGCTGGGGCGTTAGTAAGGCCGAACGGGACCACCCGGTACTCGAAGTGACCCAGGGGGGTGTTGAAGGCAGTCTTCCACTCGTCCCCCTCCCGGATCCGTACCAGGTGGTAGGCATTACGGAGGTCCAGCTTAGTGAAGACCCGGGCACCCTGCAGCAGTTCAAAGGCAGAGTTAAGTAGGGGTAATGGGTATTTATTCCTAACGGTGATGGCATTGAGGCCCCGGTAGTCGATGCAGGGGCGGAGGGAGCCATCCTTCTTTTTCACAAAAAAGAACCCTGCTCCGACGGGCGAGGAGGAGGGGCGGATGATACCTGCTTCGAGGGAGGCCTTGATGTAATCCTCCATGGCAGCTCTCTCCGGGCCGGATAGGCTGCACAGGCGACCGGAGGGCAGAGGAGCACCCGGAAGCAGGGAGATGGCACAATCGTAGGGTCTATGAGGGGGTAAGGACAAGGCAAGAGACTTAGAGAACACACGGGACATAGACAGGTAACATTGGGGGACCCCCTTAAGGTCGACCTCTGGAACGGAAGTTAGAATTTCTGTGCTAGAGGGAGGTTCCGCAGAGTGGAGACAGGAGGCATGGCATTGGGTGCTCCAGCTGGTGACGCTGGATGTGATCCAGTCGAGCAGTGGGTTGTGTTGGTGCAGCCAGGGCTGACCGAGGACCAGAAGGGAGTGAGGAGTGTTGATGAGGTGTAGTTGAATGGTCTCCCGGTGGTTACCGGACAGAAGCAGTTGGATGGGGATGGTGCGGTGGGTGATGTGGGCTAGGCGGTGGCCGTCCAGGGCATAGGCGTTGATGGGTCTCTCCAATTCTTCGGTGGGAATCCCGGACTTGTGCACAAACAGGGAGTCCACAAAGTTGGAGTCGGCTCCTGAGTCGATGAGGGCTTGAACTGTGACGGTGGCGGAGGCAGTAGTGCCCCATTTGAGGACCGCAGAGAGTTGGAAGCGGTTGTGAGCTAGGCCAGGTGTTTGGGTCTGGCTCGCCAGTAGGCCTAGGGTAGCTGACGAGCCCTCTCTTCTTGGACGTACAGGACAGGAGCTAAGGAGGTGATCCGTGCGGCCGCAATAGTAGCATGCTCCGGTGGCCCGGCGTTGGCGGCGGCGGGCGGCAGGGTCGGACGTGGTTCCACCCAGCTGCATGAGTTCCACGGGTTCCGGAGGTTCGAGGGGCATGGGAGCATGGTGGCGAAGAGCAGAGTGCGAGGGCGTGGCTCCCAGCAGCTGTTGAGTGGAGGCGTTAGCCCTCTTCTCTCGGGCGCGGGCGCGCAGGCGGTTGTTGACCGTGATGGCCAAGGAGATGAGGTCGTTGAGCGTAGAGGTGTCATCGCGAGTGGCCATCTCGTCCTTCATCTCCTCGGACAGAGCGGAGCGGAAGATGCCCTGTAGAGAGGCGTCATTCCAATCCGACTCTGCCGCGAGGATCCGGAATTGAATAGCGAACTCAGCCACACTGCCTTATTGTGATCAGTTGCTGGGTGACGTCTCTACCACACACGGGATGATCGAAGGTACGCCGCATTACCGTAGCGAAGTCCTTGTACCTGGTGCAGAGGGTAGGTTGTTTCTCCCATAGCGCGGCGGCCCAGTCCCGCGCCTCTCCTCCCAGGCAGGTGATGACGTACGCCACTCGGGTGGCGTCAGCAGAGTAGGAGGAGGGCTGCATCTGGAACGCCAGCTCGCACTGCATCAGGAAGGGGTAGTGGAGTCTGGGCAGCCATCTGCGTTAGCATGGTGCCCATGTGGGTTGTCCGTTCCGCCATGCCCCGAAACAGCTCCAGTGCTTCGTCCAGGCGGTCGCCTTGCTGGACGATCTGGGTAGCTTGGCAGGTGAGGGCGTGGCGAAATTGTTCCGCGTCGGCTGGTTCCATGTCTGGTCAGAGTATTCTGTGACAGACCGGCAGGGACGGACCCAAATGCACGACGAGACAGAACTAGAAAATAAGAGTCTTTATTTTCAGTAGGCAAATGGTAATGTCCACTGTGGAACCCACAGTGAACTGACACAGTGCTGGGAGCAGATACAGCAGCCCAGCCGGGCGGAGCTGTATACCGCGGTAGCGGTGGTGAAGCTACAGCAAACTGGTGAGCAGGAACAGGCGAAGTAGCAAGGAGCGGTCTTTAGCCAGGTTCACAGCGAAGGATCAGGCGGTGGCAGCGTCAGGATCCACACAGGGAAGCCAGGGCGTGTGGCATCCAGACCTGGGTTAGCATAGCCAGAGTCTAGTAAACTAGAGAATCAGGAAGCAAGTACAAACGAGACAAGGACCGTAATACTCTGACAACAAATCACAGGAACAGCACGGTAAATATAACTAGTGTCATTAGAGCTGATAAACTGCAGCTTGCGGGAAATGCGTGCGAAATCAGCGAATTGATTGAACAATTAGAAAACGCGTGAGGAATGCGGTGAAAGCAATTAAATGTGAATTGTGTAATTAAGATGTGGTGCGAGAAGTAAATGTGCAATGTCGACACAATTAGGCAATGAACGCAGACATGACACAATCAGGTTCAGGGAAACAGAGGAAAACACAAAGGGAAGGGAAGCAGGAGCGGATCGTAACAGATTGAAGGTTTAAGTCCCAGATAAGCCATTGCTATTTTACCCTTAAGTAATCAACCTGAATATAATCAGCAAATATCCAGCTGTATAATTGGACTGTATGGGCTTAAATTAATATTATGATGCTTGATTGAAAGATACAGCTCAGATGATGCAAACAAATAATAATCACAGTGGAATTTTATGTATGCCTGTATTAAAATTGTTGTTTGAAATGCACGAGCACTGTGGACGTAACACCTTCTGAATACAAGAGGGTAACAGTAGGCAAATGGATTGACCCGAGGTTGAGACACCCACGTGAGTGAAATTAGGCTACTGTCGGTAACATTCTTTTAATCAGTGTAGTACAACATGGAATTATTTCACGTAAACAAACAGTGAGAATGAAAAGTACAATTTGAGTGGTGCGCCTAAAGAAATGGACGGAACAAATAGCATGAATAATGAAATTAAATAAAAGTATCGTTCTGTCACTGTCATGGATCTTGCCTTCCTTCCCTTATCTCCACGTTCTCGTTATTCTTTTTTGTCGTTACCGGTAATCTATCGGATTTTCCTTTGTTGCGTGACGGGGTTTTGCTTTCGCCTCGTCATTAGTAAGTTCACCTGTTATGAATTTCCGTTGACTATTTATACTCCACTTCCTGCCTCTCTCATTGCTTCCATGTTATTCCACTTAACATTCGAGCTGGTAAAAGAAGGTATAGGATTAGTTAGTAAACTAGTTTAAAAAAGAAAGGGTTTTTTAAGAAAGCTCGTCTCTTTTCGCTCTCATTTCAGAGCAGAGACTTTCTCGTTTTCTTTCGTTTTACACGAAACGGTTTCCTTTCGTTTCGCTCCACAAACGGGAGTAAGATAAGCGTGTCTGCTTATTTCCTTTGTTTTACTACTCTTATCTGTGAGCGCTTTAACTGCTTTGGTCCCAGTGAAAGGGATCTTAATAGTTTTATTTTCTTTGTTCGTTCGCTCCACAAACGTGGTTAGATAAGCGTGTCCGCTTATTTCCTTTGTTCTTTTACGAGCGCTCTAACTGCTCATATCCCAGTTAAAGGGATATTAATAGTTTTATTTTCGTTCACTCCACAAACGTGGTTAGATAAGCGTGTCCGCTTATTTCCTTTGTTCTTCGAGTGCTCTAACTGCTTTAGTCCCAGTGAAAGGGATCTTAATAGTTTTATTTGTCTTTGTTAGTTCGCTCCACAAACGGAGTTAGATAAGCTTGTCTGCTTATTTCAGTTTTGCTCGCATATCGAGTTCCTCGCCTTTTTCGTGAGATTATTTTGTGTTCTCATTATTCTCCCTCTCCACTACGGATTATTGTCCGTTTCAGTGGTGTTCATTGAACACTTAAAGAGTCCGTATCTGTTGCAACTGGACCTCCAATATTTCCTCTGTGTCTCTGGCACAGAGAACCCCCACAGTCACCAGCGCAACAGTCACCCCAAACCTCATTTGTCCAGAGGAAGAGATGATATCCCAGTGTTCTGTCACAGTTACACAAAAAGAGAGAGAGTGTGTAATATGATTTCCAAAAATATGCTAAAGTGTGATCATTCAGTCTGCATTTCATAAACTTTTCAGTTGCACTGAATTTTATCCTACTATAATTTAGCCTTCTGAACCCCCCCACCTTCTCAAAAAAAAAAAAAAGAATGTGTCCAAATGACAAAATCATATTTAATATAGTCATATGTACATCCCTGTTAGATAGCAGGCATCACTATAAGCCGTGTAAATTACTGTGGATGAAGGTCTTAAGCAAGTAAATAATAATTACCATTTATAAAATGTGTCAGCAAATTCAATTATTTTACGGGACTTTTAGCTCAGTACTGTCAGATTATTTACGTTGCACTGTACTGTATTTAGTGCTTTACTTCCCGGCCTACAGCTTCTGAATCAGCCTGGAATGAGGCCTTGAATGACGACTCAAAACAAAGGGATGAAATTGAGTGATGAATGTCCCTTCCCAGCCGTGCCCAATCACTCTTTATTGCAGTCCTATTTTAAAGCCTGTAGCGTAACCCACAAACTCGAGCCAATCTGAGATGGCAGATGGACTGTACTTTGTTTATTGCTTTTTCAATTTTTTCAAAGCGCCAGACTGTCAGCGCCTTCTCAAGTCTGTTATTCTCCCGGGGAAATGTGTTTAAAGACATTGTTACTCCTGTTGTTGCAAAAGCCCCGCTCTCGCTTATAGATCTCATCTGGTTTTCATGCTTACTGTTTGTTTTAGCCCCCGGCTAACCACTTTAGAGTTGTTAGATTGCTCAGGCAGGACCAAGGTAACGGTGCATTCATGTCATTGAATGTAGAAATAAATCATCCTTATTACTACTCGTTGTTTTGCAGTCATACAGATGTATCCCTACGCAGATCCCCATGAAATGAAAACTAATTTAACAATATATAACTCTCCTGTAAATGTTCTTGTAGAATTTCTGCCATTTGGTTAATACATATAGTCACAATAGTGTGGACCCATACAGAGAATACATATCTTCTATAAGACAGTAAACTTTTAAATATTTGTAATTTATGCTGACATTAAAGTGTGCATTGACTGATAGATCTTGAGTTTGACTAACGGGCCTGTGGCAAGGCTTGATCTAGAAGTGGCAATCAGTGCATTCTGGGACCACACCTATTGGTTAAGTGGGCGTACGCACCAGCCCGAGCTATAAAAGTGTTCTTCTTTTCACAGCAGGTGGCTGAGACCAAAATTGCCATGCCTAGAGAGAAAAGACTGAGAAAGAGACAGACTTGAAAAATCCATAACGTTGCTGAAAAGCTTCCGTTGTGTTTTGGTTTATTTGCTGTTATTTTTGTTTATTATTTTAGCCAGGAACCCGTGAGGGTGAACAGTGAATATTTTTAAGAACCCCCCCTCTAATAAAACGCTGCTGAAAATATAATTTTCATATCTCCCAGTGTTCAACTATTCTGTCTCTCTCAGGGGTCACGCTGCATGTGACAGGCATGTACAGTATAGTCATATTCATTATATTAAAACACTATTGGTTACCACCATAAAACTACCATTCATTATCTAACCCTAAGGCTCCAATTAGCCTAACCTGCACATCATTCGCCTGTGGGAGGAAACCCACACGGACACAGACAGAACATACAAACTACCACACAGAAAGTCCCTCGGCCGGGATTCAAACTCAGTACCTGCGAGTCACAGTGCTAACCACTGCACCACCGTGCCGCCGCCAGGCAAGGCTTGTCAGATAGAATGATAGAAATGCTAAAACAAACAACAATTTGAACTGTGTAAAGAGTTTAAATGGACCCATATTTAAAGTTTAAAATGGATGTCCCGTAAGCAGTAGTATACATTTGAAGAGTTGAACATCGGTTCACAGGAAGTGTATATAAATCACTTGTTCCTTTTGCCTTCTGTGTGCTGGGTCACATCTTGTTGCAGATTTATTAATATGTAAATGAATCTATTTGGAATCACAACAAATAAACAACACATTAAATCATAAATAAGAACACAGTTCAGCTGGGATATGAAGTTACCATGTGTCTGCTGTAAGTGTTTCAGAAAAGATTGCAATCGGATTTCGCTTGCAGTGGCATGTTTCTCTCTCTCGCCATTTAAAGAAACAGAACTGAAATGTATGACTTACTATAAAAATAAAGTTTGTTTGTACAACAGATTCGTCTTTTTTATTTATTTAAAAAGCTCCAGTACGTTTATGCATTTATTTGCATGAAAATTTATATTTCTCAACAATTTCTCTTTGATTTGTTGTCATAATATTGCCTGATATGTATTCCCTGTGATTAATGATAGCTTGTTTCATGTCCTTGATCCAAAGACATTTTCTAAACCAGGGGTAGGCAACCCTGGTCCTGGAGTGCCGGTCATGTATCTACTTTTTGTTCCATCTGAGCTTGATCACAAGAGTTTGACATCATTAGATGCATGGATATACGCTATGTAGAATGTGCTATGTGTAAGCCTCCGCAGGCATTACATCACTGTAGAAGCTGCTTTGCAGATACTTGAAGCTTATTTTCTTGCTTTAAACCCCAAAGTAACTTATACCAGCCATTTTAAATCCAGCAGGTCATCAACAACTTATATGAGTATCTAAAATATTCTTCATTGCATGCAAAAACGGTCTGGGCCAAAGCTGAAATCATATCCACAAACTCCAGAACGCGAACTATCCCTTTTCACATGTTTCTCAACTGCTTGTTGATGTGGATTGCAAGCTTCTCACTCTTAATTTGGTAGATTTCACAGTCACTTTTATTATTTTTGTAAGTGACTCAAAAAGTGCATTCAACATGGTTGACATGGCAAGCAAACACCACTAGAGCAAGAAATGGGTCGAAGTTACAGCCAAATAACCTGCAAATTAAAGAGAGAGAAGTGTTTCGTAAGACTGAAAATGATTGATCCTTTGGATTATCACTCATACACCCTGGGTTACTGAGCTGGTGGCGACTTCCTTGAGGGTGCAATAAAACAATTCACCAGGTGGCCTACGCTACCCACCACGTTGCATCTTTGCCTCTTCCCACGGGACTTCTAACTCCACTGCTGTGCAACTCATAAAAAGCACAAGGTCGTAAACGACAGCTGGAATTAACCATACAACTGGACTTTAGAGGTTGGAAAAGGCACTCTGCAGGACATCGGACAGCTTTGCGACCCTTTGACTCCTAATGACGCCGGGAACCCAGGCCTGATCACAGGCCGTAAAAGGTCTGTGAACAAGCACCCGATGTTCTTGGAACATATCTGGACTGAAACAAAGCGGTATATATTGCATCATATGTATGTGCATGTAAATAATTGTGGATAATATGATAAATGTGGTGAACCGGGATTAATACCAATTGAAGTGTGGGGTATGTGAAAGTATAGGAGGGGGCAAAATACATGAGAAGGAATAAAGAATGTGAAAGAAAGGAGGGTTGTATAGGTTATCAGAGATGCGCTTGTCCACATAAGTATCTGGAACACAGAGTGGCCATCACCTGGACCTCACCTGGTATCTAGATAAATGATAGGGAAGATCATGAGATCACGTGCCGTCGTAAAAACAATTTTATTACTATTAATAGATCGGGTGGAGTAGACTATGCAGTTTATCTTCCTGGAGGGGGTCTCCGGGTGGTGAGGAGTTACATCTCTCTTCCTGCCAGACCTTATTTGGACAAACAAAGGGAATTGTGGAATGTGGAAGGCCTGCTCCGGACTGCATTTAAGGGAAGTCCAAAGGGACATTCGAGGAGAATCTGCTTAACAGGTCTCCTGGGGCTGTAGTGGCACTATAGTCACACCGTATGAGAGAACCTGCTTAACAGTTCTCTTGGTACCATAGTCACACCGTATGGGAGAATCTGCTTAACAGTTCTCTTGGTACCATAGTCACACCGTATGGGAGAAACTGCTTAACAGTTCTCTTGGTACCATAGTCACACCGTATGGGAGAACCTGCTTAACAGTTCTCTTGGTACCATAGTCACACCGTATGGGAGAATCTGCTTAACAGTTCTCTTGGTACCATAGTCACACCGTATGGGAGAACCTGCTTAACAGTTCTCTTGGTACCATAGTCACACCGTATGGGAGAACCTGCTTAACAGTTCTCTTAGTACCATAGTCACACCGTATGGGAGAATCTGCTTAACAGTTCTCTTGGTACCATAGTCACACCGTATGGGAGAATCTGCTTAACAGTTCTCTTGGTACCATAGTCACACCGTATGGGAGAATCTGCTTAACAGTTCTCTTGGTATCATAGTCACACCGTATGGGAGAACCTGCTTAACAGTTCTCCTGGTACCATAGTCACACCATACGGAATCATTTTGTTATATACTTTGTTGGTGAACCTGTTCATGTTTCTTTGTTTTAGCATGTTATCCTGTGTTTAGCTATAGGTATTGAATGTGTTCATATTTTCTCTCACAGTCGTAACCAGTGATTATTGTCATTAATAAATTATCATGTTCTCGCATCATCTGCATCTTTTTTTCCAACCCTTTTCCAGCTCCAATTGCTTAACCAGAGTATATGATCTGAGCTGCCGTGTTCCGAGCACTGTGGTAGGTATGCTTGAGTCTCTGAGTCAGAACCCCTGCGTCTCGCTCAGGGCTGATTGCAAGTCCCCAGTATGGGAGAATCTGCTTAACAGGTCTCCTGGTGCTGTAAGTGGTACCATAGTCATTCCAGTATGGGGAAGCTGTAGTCAGACTCTCCCGCACATCTCACCACCGTGTATTTGTGTGTAGTGACGGCCAGGTAGGACAAAGTATTTAACTCTGTACTCTGTTTCAATATTTTGTATTTTATTCTGCAAATAACATTGATTAGTTTCAGTAAATTACCTGCCTGGCTAATAAATTGTTCTATATCTAGTCTTGATTTGCGTGGTCTCTGTGAATTGTGTCTCTATTACCAGGTTTCACACTGACTAATCTTGTTTGTGGTAATGTGACTGCTCTGCTAGGCCTTAGCCAGTACTAGGAGAATTCTATGTTCTAAAACCTCTCAGTTTCTGTTTCCTAGTATTTGGTAGATTCTATGGTCAAAAACCTCTATGACACGTTCCCAACCCTCTGAGTTTCTATGGGCTAGGGTCTCTGAGCTTGTCAGTCCGATTCAGTGTGTCAGTCTGCACCCCGTATCCGGGTTTATCAGCGTCCCCGGCATAGATAGTTACAACAGAACAGAATTCCACTCGCAATCAAGCATCAATTCTAATTGGAGTCAGATAAATGAGTACAAAATCAGCGTTTTACCTTTTCCCACAGCAATAGCAGAATACATCAGGGTGGCAGTGTAGTATAATGGTTAAGGAACTGGGTTTGTAACCGAAAGGTTTCAGGTTCGATTCCCAGGTCGGACACTGCCGTTGTACCCTTGAGCAAGGTACTTCACCTGCATTGCTTCAGTATATATCCAGCTGTATCAATGGATACTATGTATAAATGCAAAATGCTGTGTAAGACGCTCTGGGTAAGAGCGTCTGCTAAATGCCTGTAATGTAATCACGGTTAAACCTTCGCTCCGAGCTATTCCTTCATTGGTCTAGCTGCATGGGATTTACAGTTTGTTTTTAAGGACAAAAAAAGTATTATAGGAGCGATAATTGAGCTGTAATCTGAAAAGAAGGATCTGCCTTTCTTGTTGATAGGAGAATGATGTTCCACCATCCACCACTATCAAGGAATGAGGGTGAAGAAGAGCCATGGGTTAAAACAAGCGAATGGCTGAAGAGCGGCCATTTTGTTTTGGTTTCCTCCGTCATCTTTCTTTCTTTCTTTATTTGTTTCGCAAAAAAAAAAGAGCAGCAAAGGATGTTCGAATAGCAGCAGAACAGCACAGCACAGCACAGCATATACAAACAGTCCCCCCCCCCCCCCCCCCCCCCCCCCCCCCCCCCGCCTCTCTCTCTCAACGCATTCCTTACCCAGGTTTATCTGTGGCTGAGCGAGTGCTTGCTGGACACAAGCGGACCGGTGTCATGTGGCCCGTGATGTCATCGGATGCGCAGCTGTGTCTCAGAGGGGCCGCCTCGGGCGGTCCACAGGACGCGGCAGTCCATAGGGTCACACTTTTCACAGATCGGCCCCAGCGAGTGACATCCCCTGCGCTGGGGACACTTCCCAGAGGTCAAACCGGGCAAATTAATTCCCACCCAGCTTCACACCCATCTATTATGGATCTAAACATATGTGTACATACAGAAACATAGATATAAACACTCACAATATACACACAATGTACACACAAACACACCGGCTTGAAAACACACACCCAAGGCACACACATACGCACAAATTTACAGACTGCTGGAACGCGCACGCACGTGCACACATGCAGGCACCACTCATTGCCAGTAACTACGTATCTCCCCAAATGTCATCCCTGTTCCCCTTGAACAGTTCTAAAGTGCGTTTAGTGCGTTTCCACTTATGCCTTTTATTTCCACCTCAAATTTATGGCATACCATTAAAGTACAGCTTTTACATTCTACACGGCAACTAGCAATCTCTTATCAGTAGTGTTTGCATATACCAAGACGTTTTAAAGGAATGAATATGTAAATATATCAAATAAATTATTAAAACCTGGAACTAAAGCCAAAACTGAAAGTGGCATACATTCTGATTAATGGATACGCTGCAAGTTACTTTCCATTTTTGATTGGCAAGTGCCTGAAGACGTTATCAATTCTGAATATAATTTTTTGATTTTATGCATGAATATGGAGCTTCCCACATCACAGGTTCCATATTCACATGTTTCTGTCCTTTTTTAGTGTACTTATTGTAATATTCTTCAACTTGGACTCACAGCTTCCAAAACAATTGTTTTGCTACGAGAAAATAAGTACAACATGAAAAGAAATAAAATAAAAATAAAATGCAAAGGAAAGAAACCCACACAGAAAAGAAAATTCAGTACAGTTGTTTTCCTTTATATTTTCCCCTATTTGGACCATGCTTTTGTATTTTCAAGGCTGTTCCTTCACGAACCTGGCCATTGTAAGAGAGAGTGTCTACAGCTAGCCGTTACATGATTTGACCCTACAGTATGTCAGTCCATTGTATCAGAGGAATAAACCTGATGCAAAACTGGTGCAGACAAGACAGCAGAAACCTGATCAACCAGAAGCAATGAAGCAATGTTGAGCAATGAGATGTGTATAATCTCATCAACTGGGATGACTCTCCCAATCGCTGCAACACTCAGCCCAATCACATGCTGACCACAGGTGGTGTCATTGGCATGGTCAGGATTCGATTCCAACCAGAACAGCATCGATCACATACAAGATCGAACGAATCACATATCACAATTGTATCCTCTGCCTTCCCAACACAAAATTGACAATTAGCCTAATAACACTTCTGCTCAGGAAATGAGTTATTAATAGTTGTCGTTCACATTTCTCAAGCACAAGTAACAAACCAATAAGGACACACCACTGTTTGAGAGTCAGAAAGCAGTCTTTATGATTTATAATATCGCTATTATTGATGAGCCGATATTTAATGCAAGCATCAACATTCCAATCCAAAAAGGTTAATCTAGTCTAAACTTGATTCAATATAATAAAATGCTCTTATATACCGACTTGCATTTTAACTTTCGTACCTTGCCGTGTTTCTACTGCTGAATTCCTGCAGTCTTTCTCAGAAGAGTCACAGGACGTTACTGTGACATTTCCTGTCAGCTGATTTATTTATGCAGGTTTGATCGTCCTACCTAAAATGGCAGGACGACCACGCCCCCCCTGTTATCCGACGACAACATCGACATATTTAATATCCTGCTTTGTGTACAGAGGATTTGATAAAGCAGGAAATTGTATTTTTTTTAAAAAGCCTAACTGGATCTGAAGACTGTGACCAGGAATCTACAAACATGGAGGGATGCAATTACTTTGTTTCTCCAGGGGTAGGGCCGTGTTAATGTTAGCCCGATTATTCTGCGCGCCGAGCATTAGTTCCTCCCAACAACACACCAGGCGTGAGCCGTAGTGTGAAACTTGTCATTGGCTTGCGGGCCAGGGCATGAGAGGACAGCACGGGCATTTGCTGTAGCGCTAGCTGCTTGGATGTGCGTGACTAAACTAGCCCGAGAAAAAGGGGGGAATTTCTCCCAAATGTTGTGCCTCGGCTGTGTTATGTGACTAAGCTAAAAATAAATAACTACAATGAAAAAATACATGTATTTTGTAGCAGAACTATTGAACAATAACTCCATGGTATACGGTATACAGTACGTACCACATCACGTGGACTTCATTTGTGACAATAGGCCGGATAGGAAAGCCCATGCACTAGGATGAGAAGGTTGGCCAAGTAATGGGTTGAAAAGTGGGTGGATCCTATGATAATAATAACAAAACAACTAATAATGGATTTAATTCATGTAGTGCCTTCCGTCTCACAATCGCAGTGCTTTGCAGTGAATGGGGGAGCTCACCTCACACTCTACCACAGTGTAACACAACTTTGGTGATGCGTGGCAGCTATTTTGCACTCGCCACATTTAACTAGAGTTGCATTATCAAGTAAACCAAACTTCTGACAAAAGGCACTACAGCCCCAGATCACTGATGCTACATTATCAACGAATGGCAGCTCGATGTCCAGCGTCATAAGGTTATCTGCAGTATGCAAACATTATCAAGAGTACAATAAAGCATACGTAACCACAGAGCTTTTTGGCAGAAGTTTCCACAGTCAATAATGCACCCTTTATCCTGATAGGAAAAAAAACTAACGGATAAATTGAACTCAAGGCTCATAAAACAATATAAACTAATTACCCACAAGGCTTTATCAGCAAACAAATCTGTGCACAATTTTTTTCAAACAGACCAATGTTTCTGGAACTGGATTTTGTTGGTCTATAATAATAACTCAATGAGAATAATTAAAAAAACTAGAACATTTTCCTCATGCAAATATAAATTCAATCAATGTGGGAGACAGTTGTGAGAGTTCATCGTTCACTTTTAAATATCTCATATACTGTATATATGAATATTTACCGAATCAGCCGAGGATAGAGCCAAGCCAGTTCAAGGATAAAACCTGTAGATTGTTCCGAGTTTGACTGGTGCTGGCATATACGGTGCTGACAGTTGTTGAGCCTTTCTCAGAGAACAGCAGAGTCTCAACAGATCAAAATAGGCTGACAGTAAACTGACTAACCTTGGAAGATGAACGGTAAAGGAGAGGCATGTGGTGTCTGTTGTTAGTCACACTTCAGGGGACTGGTGCCACAATCGTAAAAGAACACACAGTGTGGCTGACTGGGTCACTCGTCATGCTGCGCGGAAGAAGATAAGAACGCCAGAGAAGGCTACCGCCTGAGACAGCGGGTGTAGCCTGCCCAGGGAAATGCATTTCGGTTATTATCTCACGGAACAAGATTTAGACTGGCTGGCGAATAGTGTGTGGACATTTTAGGCCATCTCTGAACCTCAGAACTAGAACTCTCCACGTCTACACTCTCCGCCTCACACTCCGCTCAATGTGAAACTCCTTATCTGTCCCTCCTCGTTTTGCGAGCTCAAACTGACTGCCCCTCGTCTGTCAGTGTCAAAGTCACTCGCTCCGTGTGTCCCTCAGACTCCTTGTCTTTGACCCCGTCTGTGTCAGACTCAGTCTCTCCTCCTCTCCTCTGCTCTTCTCTCCCCATCGGACCTCCTCATTCTATCCTTGCTTTTTTCCACTGTAAGCAATAAGCCAATAAGCCCTTTTCACTGAAAGAGCACTTACCGTAAGAGATCCATGCGGAAATTTCATAAGACATGCTGCATGTTTTAAGCTGAGAGCTCTATTTTAAGGGCACTCTTGACACAGTTGGCAAACATGATGCAAATTGTGAAAAGCAGATATCTTTCACAAGTTTTAACGGTGCAACCACACACAGCGCACTGCACACGGACAACTTATTTAGCATTTAATTGATGGTGTTATACAGTGATTGATTTGCTGCTGCATATAAATGATTATTTCTTTAACTTAGTAGATACATTTAAATGTCTTGGCTATGTTTTTTTAATTTGATAATGCCCTTAAAATCTATTTGAATCAACACGGGAACATACAGTTCTTATTTAATTGAAGGCTCTATTGTAGTGTATAGCACCACTTGTCCAAACTAGAATGTATTTCAAAGGTTTGTTCAGTGACGCACCAATGACAGCTGAGGGACTGTACGCATCACAATCGCATCCCTGCAGCGACCCTGTCAGAGAGTCCACCCCCTGAGAGACTGTACTGAGGTCAGTGATGTCCAAGGTGATGGAGTTATGGCTGGGTACACCAGGATAATCGCAAAACGTGATATGCCACCTTTTGCATCACAATCCCTGGAAATCAATAAAATAGACCTATTTTTATGATTCGCACAAATGAAACCCATGAGGCAATGCTTGATGGCTGAAGTCAATCTTTAGTGAAATAAAGCTGTCACTCCATCACTCTGACAAGCGAAATAAAATAAAATAATGGGCAAATGTATTCCACCAGTGACAGATGTAAGTACACATTCAGATGTTCTTGAAATAGTCAGTACGGTATCGTCTTTAAATAGCGATACTAGAAAACAGATTTTTATGTAGGTCCTGGCCAGGGATGCCATAATTCTGCACCATCAAAACATTGTAAGTCTCAAAAAAAAATGTCACTCTATTATTGTACATTTTATAGGTACAAATCCATTTTGTTAAATGTTCAGGACTCGATGTAGGGGTTTCCTCTGGGAAACAGAGGCTGTGGGTGCGCTCTCTATCTTCTTGAGTGTAGCATGGCAACAAGCAGTTAAATGAAATTAAACATCTTTTTTTTTTTTAATGACACTGGGTCACAAGGTACTTTCTAAATCCGAGATGTACAAGTGCTTAAATAGAAACCGCAGCGCTAGATTAGCGGTAAGTACTAATGAAATTCATAAAATACCGTAGCTTTTGATTACACTTCAACTCTCTGCTCAATCCTCACGTATGTCTCTGCATGCTTTCTCACGCCTCGAGTGTCCCCTATGAAGAGATCTTTCAAAACAAAGGTCACCCTATCAATTCAGTACTTAATTCTTCCCGTTATTATTCATGCTGATGAATACGTGTAACACTGTCAATACAAATCTATTATTTGCATATTGCTTTTCTGAGGTAAACTTTACAAACTTGGGAAGTAAACGCAGGTAAACAATTGAAGATTCGGTGAGCACATCGGGAAAAAATTGAGCGTCTGTCCGCGTTTCTGTACACTGCATCTTCAGCAAACTGAAAAAAATGGTGACGTCCTTTCGTGTTTAGCGAGCTCATTTAAAATTCCATAGGAGTCTGAATTCAGAGCTCTGCTTCGGACATTCAATTTGGACTGGAGTCAGGTTCGTTTAGCCTGATGTGTCACTTTCAGGTTTTCACACACACACACACACACACACACACACACACACACACACACACACACACACACACACACACACACACACACACACACACACAGTCATAAAGCCCATCCTTGGAATACCAATTAATTACATGGAATCTAATCTATTCAAGCCGTGACATAAAGGATAGGTAATTCACTGAAAATAAGTTTTCACCAACCGTGAGAATGTACAAACGGGCACAGGGAACGGCAGAAATAAAAAAAAGCACAGCCACCCTACGGGAACAGCCAAAACGGCGTGTGGAATCTTGAAAGAGGCAAAGACTGCAGCGGAGGGATGGGACCACACGTGCGGGCCTTCACTGACACTCACTGGATCAACGATTCCGATGGGAGAGCGGTGCCAGCCAGCAGCACCCGTGCCAAACAACATAAGAATATTTCAATATGAGAACAGGCCATTCAGTCCCATCTAAATCTAAACTGCTGTCTGCTTTCCAGGGTGGGTCCTGGAGACTCTCAGTACTTAATTGACCATTTTCAGATGAAAATAAAAACGGTTATATCCTGCTTTTTTACAGAACCATACTTAGGTCAAGTGATCAAATGTTTTGTGCATTGCATATACAGTGCAGTCTGTAAGTATGTAGACAGTGACACAATTTTGGTTGTTTTGGCTCTGTACTCCAGATTGGAGTTGAAATGGAACAGTGACTATGAGGTTAAAGTGCAGACTTTCAGCTTTAATTTGAGGGTTTTTACATCCATATCAGGTGAACCGTGTAGCAATTGTAACCATTTTTATACATAGGTTGGCTAAATGGCTGTAAGTCATCAATGGTCTGAGGTATCAAACGAGCCTCAAACCATCACTCTGCTGCCAGATATGCAGTAGCTATGGATGGATCACTTTAAGGGTTTTTTCTTCTGACTTCAATAAAAATTGTGTCGCTGTCCAAACACTGTATAACACTGTATAACACCCAAATTTTTCAATTTAATGAATTTCAGCGCATTTAAAATATAAACCACATTCATGCATGAGCTTTTTCTGCATATATTGTAGAATGTGTACAGCTGCAAACACTTAAATGACAATGACACAGACGGATTTGCAGGGGTAGTGAGTTGGACATTTCTGATATTTTGGACTGCGAATTTGACCATATATGGATACTTATGAGCATTCCATGAGGGGTAGAAGAACAGGAAACTCAAGTTTGTGAAAATGATGTGACATTCAGGTGGGCTGTGGAGGCAGGTGGAGGTCGAATGTGTTTCGACAACGCGCTCTCTTGCTCTATCGATCCCTCTATTTCTCTCACTGCCTCTCACCCGAAGACCGGCTGCAGAATCACTGCTAGGAAAGCAGACTAACAGGAAGCCGGTGGAAAATGCAGCTGGAAAAATTGAATTTTCCATACACGAAACGAGCACTGCTGCACTGCTTCCGATATCCTCCAGAGAACCGGTAGAAACGTTTTTTTTACATAATATTTATTTTTTATTGAGTGTTCCATGTGGTGTAGGTTTCATTATAGCAGAGTATATGGTTCTTGGGGACAAAAATAAATAGCTGGGTCTCTGGAGCATATGGGGGGGGCTGAGTCCTAAAATGGGCTAAGGGTTCCATGTTTATGACTGAATATTCAGACCCATACTTGTCCTACCTGCAAGAAGAGAGCGGACACGCTGTCAGGAGACTCCCCCCCAGAGATGGGGGGCATCAATCTGAACAGAGTAAACAGCGCAAGATTAGCGCAGCACAGCCTCTTTAGCCGGAAGGCTGGGACTAACAGAAACAAATAGAAACAACACGCCCGAGTATATCCAAACACAGCGACATGAAGCAAGCAGGTGCTTCGTTGCAGTGAAAGCGACGCTGCCCTGTATTAATCCTCTCGAGGGGAAATATCCGGATTCTCCCTGTGGCTGAGAGGATTTAGAGTGAGGAGCGCAACCGTTTCCATGGGCGATTCAATTTACGCCCGAGCAGTGTGCAAAAATAAAAGCGAGACGCTGGGTAATATGTACAGTAAACAGCCCACTCATTAGACATTTTCCCACTTGAAAATAATACATTTATGCAGTCGGAAATTTCTACCGAGTACCTTGTAAATCACCACACCTGGGATTGAATGTACCCCCACACTGCTGTATTTCTGCACTTGTGCCCGAAAACACCACACAGCAAAAACATTTAACACTCTATGGTGTTTATATGAGACCGTGTTATCATATAAACACCCTAGGGTGGTAAATGTACACCAGCAGTGTTAGATTGTTACATTGGAATTTTTACTGTGCACAAGTCAGAATCTGTTATATTCCTAAAATCTGCCCGCACAAAGTGATAACCTCTTACAAAACCAAACAATAATACGTGTAATTCAATCCCATCGTACATTGCTTACATAACACATGCTATTACTCTGCGGCAATACAGAGTGCAGTCCGCATTAAGGCGCCTATACACACAGTTAAATGTAAATGCGCACGGTGAACACGATTCCACAGGCACTTAAATAAGGACACCACACTGAATAACAAGTACAGAAATGAAAAGTGAGAAATATGCTCTGCTGTAGCAAAAGATTGATAGTAATTTACTTCAAGTAAAAATTGCTTGTTGAGGCCTTATTTGCAGTCGTTCTCATATCTAAGGTACTGCTGTGGGAGTGGAAGAAGACAAAACAATGTTTTCTGCTTGTGTTGACCCTGATTCAGTGATTGTTATAGTGTGTGGGTGGATAGATATTCTGGCCTCAGTGCAGGGTTGCCAAATGTGGCAAAATCTCCACACTGCAAGGAAAACTTTTTGAAAACTGCACGGTCTGAGTTGAAGTGAAAATATATATGGGGTCACAAAATACATGAGATATGATCCTCTCCTTCAGAGCGACTAGTGGATCATGCAGGGAATAAAACGATTCTAAATTCAGACATAAATCAGAGGTATTATTACGTTTACAACCCATCCGCTTTCCCTTTGGACAGAGAGAAGGGGAAAATGCAGGAAGTAAATGGCCATAAACACATAATCCTGAAAACTGATCACACATGTTTGAGTGGCAGCCATAATTGCCTCTGTAGCACAGAGGAGATAGTATATATAATAATATAGATTACTGCAAAATGTGTGCACTGATAAATCCCCTTTATGGGACAGGGATGACTTTCAGAGTAACTTTTATTTGACACAAGAAAGGCCAAGTCAGAAATGCCTCAGAATGATGTGTTCCATTAAGATTGATGCAAATGTGCATTGTAACTCTCAGGTGTTATGATTATGATTGAGAATATGCCAATGTGGTATACTGTGAAAACCAAACTGTATGCATGATCTATCTGGAGGGAACTTGTGGAATGTTTTTTGGTCTGCGCCATATAGTTTGTTTTTGGAGTTAATTGACTGAAAATTGTGAG
Organism: Ilyophis sp. 1 JC-2022; assembly: GCA_022702515.1. Classification (NCBI taxonomy): domain Eukaryota; kingdom Metazoa; phylum Chordata; class Actinopteri; order Anguilliformes; family Synaphobranchidae; genus Ilyophis; species Ilyophis sp. 1 JC-2022. Next base: position 17,765,301 of record CM040400.1, on the reverse strand, counting down.
TAAAATTAAACAAGATAAAAAAATAAGTCAGGAGCATAAAAATTACTTCAACTTGAGTTCTGTCCATTTATGAGCACGCTTTTCTTTTTTTTTCCGTCAGTTGCAATCATATTCCATATTTGAAATGACCAGACGTAGTGAACTGAATCTAAAACAGGGTCGTTTTAAACATGCCTGACACAAACAGCTCAATCAATTGCTAATATTAAATTAAAAAAATGACAACTTCAGAAGTCTCTTTGAATATAACGATTGTTTGGTAGGCTACGTAACTGTAAGGGTGAAAATGTCATTTCAGTTACCTCAGTTTTTTTCTCCTTGTACAGAAGGATTCTTTGAAAGGAATCTACTTCAAAATGGACTCAGCAGTTAGAGCGTTATTAGAGCATTATTGCTATTATTATGAAAAGGAAATCAAAATATGTTGTTTCCACTGCCTAGGATGTAATAGGATATGAACGTGTAACTTGTGTGCCTGTGTGTGTCTGTGTGCAACTGGAAAACACAGACACACAAAGTACAAGCATAAACACAAACACACAGGCATGTACGCCCTCACACACACACACACCCACGTCCACACACACACACACACGCACACACACACACACACGCACACACACACACACCCAAAGCTAAAAATGTACACAAGGTGAATGCACACATATGCATGTACACACAGACACAAAGAGCACACATACATTTAGCCGTTAGTTGACACTGCGCAAATCCCACTTGATTGCAAAACACGGACGTGGTTTAAAGACAGAGCTCTCCAGGGACTGGCTCTGTGTACACTGTCCTCCCCCCCGAGGATCTGTTGTCGTGGCGAGGCCGTTCTCACGCTGCCTGCGGTGGAGTTGAAAGAACAGGGTTCTGCTGGAGCTGAAAACGTGTGTGACTCAGCCACCCCTCCCCCAACGTCCCCAAGCCCTACACAATGAGGAAGTCTCCTCGGATGAGGAAAAGTCTTGCTTGTGAGAACAGAGGAAGTGGCTCGTCTTCAGTGTCATTCTCAAAATTCAAGTGTTGGCCTCCGGGGTGGTACATCCGGCTAAAGCCTCAGCCATTTCCCCACTGACCAAATCCTGACTGTGAATGCTACACCCTCAAACTGACAGAATATGTTACTGTGATGGAACAGGTTTATAATTGTGACTGTGCATTCCAATTTGGGAAAAAAACATATGCAAAGAGGATGCAAAAATATATATTTTTCATATATACATAAATGAATAATATTTTCACGTATTTGTATTCATTACCACAAAAGTGGTTAAGGTGCTGTTCTTGTGCATGGATGGGCCTAGGACTGATATTGAATCTGGCGGCCTCTGCGTGGGACAGCACACAAATGTGACGGGAGGGATTCAGTCAGCCGGGATCACTGAATCTCATTGCTCACTAGCAACCCCTAATGGTCAACCTGCACATGACAGGTTCTATTGTAAACTAAGCGGCGGTAACCGAAACGCACGTCTTTGCTAGTTTCAGATTGACACAGTTGTCACTTTTTCTTTCAGGCCAGATGTACCGCGAGTGCTGGCCCGGATCTGTAAAACGGACCTGGCCCAGCTTCAATTCGCACAGTGTCACACAACTGGATCCGGTTCAGAAAAGGCCCAGAACTGGCCGGGATATGCAATGAATGGTCCTGCCTCCAGAGGTCATTTTAACATCTGGGCCAAATCGGGCCAAGATTTATTTAATGATTCTAAACTGAAAGAGAGTTCGTATTGTGGCTGTGGTCCGGCTCCGATCCGGAGGCGCAGGACAGACCCGATCTTGCCGGCTTTCAGCCGGATCTGGGGTGCAGGCGGGTGGAGTTGGCTGCTATGTGACTTAACTTTCATTAAAGTTCATTCGAGGTGAGAGTGAGACTTGTTTGCGTAGTGCTTCTGCATTTTGATGTTCTTTCATTGATTGTGTATCACCTCCATAATTCAAAAACATAGGCACTTAGCTTTATTAATGTACCCCAGGCAAGCAGCATGAAGGGAGGCACGGAGGAAACCTTTCACTTAAAAAAAAACAGGAAGACAGAAAGCTATTCCTAGATAAAATAAGACAGCAGGGAGATTCATAGATCAGCTTATTTATACATCAGCCATCACCGATAGCCCACCACACCCCATGGCCAATCAATTACAGAAAAAAAATACAGCATGTCGGAGGTAAAAAGTTTAAAAAAGAAAGAACTCCATGCAACACTGCTCAATGCAATACACCGCATTTATTTTATACAACGGTCTTATTTTAACATTCCTGTACTCAAACCATTGTCACATAAGAGAAGTTAAGAAGTTAAGATTTTGACTTAAATAAATAAATGTGCAATTCAATTCTAGTTCAGGGGGTAATCATACCAAAGTAAACTTCTATGAATCATTTATAATGGGTTGAGTTTATATTTTCCGGTACACATGGACTTTCTCAAGGAAATAAGCAACAATGTTCCAACTGGGATTTGCCCCCGACAACCTTCCGATCAAGAGCATGGGGCTCTCATTGCATCATATTTCTGCATTGAATCAAGCTATGGACAGTAACACTAAACTGTTCGCTGAAGGTTATTTAAGGTTAATAAAAATTCCGTCTATTAGGATGCTTCCAATAACCAAAGAAATAAAGAATTAAGGGTAAACTGATTCCTGAATTGAAGTACCTAGTGCCAGTAAATCCCATACTGAAAAAGCATAAAAAAGATCAGGAATCAACTTCTTTATTTCACCAGTGGCGATTTATTTTTGGCTGGGAGAATCCTCATGCGATCCTGCTTCAAATATTTGGAAGGATAACTGTATATAATTTCAAAGAGCCTTCTCAAAAATAAATAAGTAGTAATAAACAATTGCCGCACAAATTAGGCACAGAGAAGGATTGGTTCGCAACAAGTTGACCATCCTTTTTAAAAATACCTGTAAACACACAGGCAAAGTGCGTAAATACTTCAATGGGCACTACGTAAATAATGGAGGGGGCAAATGTCGATGCGTATGCCTAAACATGGTGTGTAGCTGAGCACGTTAATTACTCCATCATGTGATTTAATTAAATGTTACATAATATTAAAGGTCTGAGGCTAATCAGCATCTTATTAAACCTCCAATGCCGCTGATCGCTGGCAAGCAGACAGACGCAGAGCGCATAAGTGTATACATTAGACAAGTAGTAATTAGGAGCACATGACACATACAGGACAAGTGCAGGGCAAACCTGCTGCGACAGCTTGTTCCTGTAACGAGGATAGATGGACTGTTACTCACAATAAAGGGGGAAGCAGTGTGGAACATGTGAACTCAGCAGATCCAGGACAGACCGAGGCCTTGGATGTTCAAAACACCATGGTGCCATGGGATGTGAACTCATTTGGGGATATGTAAAGCTTCACTGGTGCACTCGACACTGGTGGTTAGACATCACTCCGTTCCTTCATTTTGTTTAAACCTCGACCTGCTTGGTTAAATAGAAAGAAAACCCCTTAAAAGTATTTAGAGGGAATCCGGTCATTAAGAAAAGCATTTAATTCCGTAGTCTACTATGGCGGTCTGCTTATAAAACTGGCCCTCACCCTTGTCCAAACAGCTTTTCATTAACACCAATCACACTCCCTAATGTTACGCCTTTGAACATTATTAACTGTGTTTGCAGGAAATTATTGTTATTTTTCGAACGACTCATGGGCTGAAGGACTCCATTGTTTGTTCTAAATCAAGAGAAACCCCAACAATTAACTTTTGTAATGAACTAAACCACACACACACACACACTTTCAAGCAGGTGGACTTTGCACAAACAAAGTGTATAGCATAGTGATATGTGTCTTTGTGATATTGTGTCATGTCCTAGCTGTCAAAAAAGGCTAACTGACCAGATCTGGCAGTGATTTTAGTTTAAATTGTAAACATTTGGGATAGGAATGTATTTCAAGGGGCTTTTCATGATGTGTGGAATTCTTATTGTGTGAAGGCATTCTTATTTAATTTCAAAACTAGCAGTATTAGTTGCAGTAGCAGTCTTGGATTTTTTTTCAGTTGCCAAGTAACACATAATGAGCATGATTATTTTGGGACCCAAATATTCTTCCACACCAACATTGTGCTTATAAAGCAATATGCCTAGCTTCAGCCCGTGCATGCTGGCAAATGCTAGTATAAATGTTGGCACATTCAACGCTCAGCAGTGGCCGTGTCTGGCAGAAGCTGGCTACAGTAAGCTACAGTAAACAAAACCACTTTATTCAGAGTGTGACAAGAATGCCCAAACAGGAAGCAAACAAAAACAAATTGACAAATCTAAAGTACAATTCCTGGCCCAATCAGTGCCTTCATTTTAGCCCTTAAATGATTTCTCATTTGCAACATGCAAATATGTCTCTGGAAAATGATAAGTTAATTAAGTGGAAAACAAATGTGTTCTATTCCATGATTAATTGTGGGAATAATTAGTGAGTACAATGTAAGAACATTAGAAGACAAGTTAACCAAGAAGCTGAATCCGTTGCAGTCAGTCCATGGTCCCAAAAAGTACAGCGTATTCAAACGGGGCCAAAAGCAGAAACGTGGCACATCTGCCAAGCAGCGGTCAATGCCAAATGACTCTGACACCAAACACCGCCGAGCAGAGCATTAGAAGTGGTAGATAAAAGCCAAATGTATTCTGCAAAACCGCTGAGAGAAGCTTGTCTGATAAGATTTGACGGTCGTTCACTGGTCAGTTACGATGTGAAAGCAATTGGGGATGTGGTCTGTGGAACACTGCCATTCTTCCCTCATTAATTCAGTTTAAAGAGACTGTGATGAACAATAACTATGACAGGAATTAGCAAGGCTTATTAGAGACAACCCATTACGAGAATACTAAATTCAAGTAAATCGAAAACAATGAATGAAGTGTGACCTTTGGAGTTGGGAAACACATGTGTTGTTTAGATTAATGAATCGGGTTAGTGCATTGTTTCTTTATTGCTTGCAAATTGGAAATGTGTACACTTGGAAAACGCAGGGAGACAGATTGACCATTGTAAATTATGATATCGCAAGACACAAGACAGGAGGAGAGGCCTTTTTGATTGTTTGAAAATACTGATCGTGAATGATGGCTAAAACCGCCAAAAAATAACCATTTTGTTGAAAAATTCAGTGAGTGAGTCCATCCAAGCGACTGATAGATTAATCCCAGACTGCACCTGGGGACTGAAACATGGGGAAGCAAACAACTCCACCAGCGGTAGGAAGTGAATTATTACCACTGCTAACGATGGCCACGTCAGAATCAAGTGGATGAACAGCACAGTAATGGACAAATCGAGAAGATTTCCAAATTCAGAAAAGCTGGACAGGGCAGAGAGATGAGGGGGGGGGGGGGACCTGAGAAATACTCTTTAAGATCAGCCAGGTGTGGAGAGCAAGGCCTTTGAAGAGCCGGAAAGAGGCAGATTATTGGTTTTGGAGGTCTGAGCTGCCGAAAACAAGGCTATCGTAGAGTTTCTCTTCTCTTTCTTGGTTTCAATGGGAGTTTGTATGAGGAAAGGAGGGCAGCATTAATGGGTGTATTGATTGAACAGGAAATGAGGGACAGGAGGTGAGCCCTTCTAGTCTCAGTGTGGAGCTTTAGAAGTGGGCTGCCGGAGCAGATTACTTCTATGGTAGCTCTCATATGATACAGCTCTCCTCCAGTGAAGATCACTCGTCATATCACTTTTCATATCTGTCCTAAAATTAAATAGATCACATCTAAAATCCCAATAATTACCATTTGACCTTAAAGGTGCACTATGCAGGATGTTTGACTTTAAAATATTATAAAATAGCCACGCTCATATCTATGATGCACAAGCAATATCTATTGAAAAATTGGCCAAAACCTTGCTCCTCTGCCTGCATTTATTATTCTAAGATGTAAGATGTGTTCGGGACATTTCTGGGCATGGTGCTCTTTTCTGTGTGGGAAGGGGTGGGTGTGGGATTAGGTTCTTGCTGCCATTGACAGCGAGCTACTGCAATGGCGGAGGTGAAGAAGAGGTACAGCGAAGCAACAAGCCTGCAGGGCATGTTCAAGAACAGTCAACCGAGGATTTCTTTGTCCTCAATGGTGGCAGCTGAAGTTTAGCAAGGGAATGAAAAGTGAGTTTTTTCTGTTGGACGTGTAATTTTTAGGCTATGTTATCTCTAGCTATGCAGCAAGCTAGGGTAGGCAACTAGACAGCTGAAGTTGGGTACCTTTTGAAACAAATTAATATAACGATGCAATATTACATTGTATTTCAGAAAATAAATAATATTTGTATATGTGAGTATACATGACAGTATACAAATATATTCATGAAAAAGTAATTTACTTTACAATGACATTAGCTAGCTATGATAGACAAGATATGGTCTTCTAATGTTAGGCTACTTATTCCACACACGATACACTGAAACCCAATTAATGACGGTGTCCTAAGCTGCTGTCATTTCAATTCATATCATTATAATGCCACTGCTAAAAATCCAAATTCTTTAAGGCTAACAGCCAAAATGAAAATCAACCCACAAAACCGGGCGTGCTACTAAACTAGTAGAATAACGGAATCTCCCAAGCTCACGTAATGAACTAATAACGGGAAACTTCGTAAAACAAAAGAACACTCTCGGCTACAATAGCTCAAAACCGGAAGAGTGCAAAACCAAAACGAAAAAACAAAAAAAAACTGTCTCAGAGAGAACTGCAAAGAAACAAAATAGATAGCACCAAACGCTACCTGACGGAAAACAATACTATACCCGATTAAGTAGCTATAGCAAGTCCCCCCTGAACATAAACAGAGTTTAATATCAGGAGGTCGCTAGTTCCTGGCTATACCTGGCTCGAATGCAATGTCGTGAGACAAACAAGCACCGGAGAAGCGGAAGTGAAGTACCCCGCAGGCAGAAGCGCAGGTGAAAACAATCATGAAGGCTGCAAACCACAAAACGGAACATGGGAAAAACAAAACAAAACAAACAGCCACGAACCACTACAATTTAGTTGTCCTCAACCCTCTCAATTAAAATATTCCATGCTGTTTTATAAACCAAGCCATGAACGTTTGACCTGCAAACAAGCCTATTCAAAGCTAAGATGCTTTGATACCTCTGCCTTCTAACAAAGTCACCAGACATACTCAGGTCATGGCTGTGCAATAAAGGTAGTTGCATTTCACTTGTTACACAGTGATAAGGTTGTCCTCTGACTTTTATTAAAAAATACAAATGGATGTACATGTACAGATGAATGCCATTATAGTTACATGGTTCAATGAATTAGTTATTGTGACTGGGACTGCATGCGTTAATGGTATTTGTTTGCCTGATCAACAATGGTGAGGTAGCATAGGTGCGGGAATGTCACTGGGATTTCTAGCCAGACAAATCTGATTTGGGGACTCGTAAACAGCCGGCAGTACTCTGATGTATGGTTTTAAGAATATTTTCAGAGGACTGATTCATTTCCCTGCCATGATATAACGGCTGGAGAAAGAAAACAGATGCCCTCTGCCGCCCCTCGTCCTTCGAGTTACAAATTCCACAAGTCATTTTGTTCCGCTGCTCCTTCAAAAGGCAGCACTTTAATCAGTTTAATTGAAGATGCGTCCGGAGCTCTCACAAGGCCAACCCACAATCCCTGCTCCTCCGTGAGATCATCTCGGAGAACGGCATTTAAAGGACCAGCTGTTGGCATTCCGCACATGTCAAGTGCAGAGATCACACGTAAGTTGGCCTGTGAGAGACTGAAAACCTGACCAACAATAACAAGCCTGCCCCTTGATTCATATAAATCTAAAATATCAATTACATAGTGCACATGTTTCGTTTGTACTATGTTGCATAAAATCACTCGATATTACATCTATCAATGCTCCACTTATGACACCACTTGAATACAAACAAATTGCAAAACAAGTTCATATTTTATTAAGTGGGCTTTAGGCCTGTGCATTATTGCTTTTCCTGTAGGTTTTGAAAATGCTTTAAAATCTAATTGGAATAAAAGCAAACCTAAAAACAACAACAAATTTACCACAAAGCATTCCCTACACGTGAAAGGAAAATTGTCCCATGTCTCACAGCAGATTTCACTAAGATAACTGCAACATGGCATTGGCAGACTAAACATTTAGTGCTCATTACGCTGCCTTTCAGGTCTACCCAGCAGCTTTTGCACCCAGTGCAATTACTGAAATTATTTCCACCTCTTCATCACCACAACACTTGATACGGCTTCAGGCCCACAGTTTAAGCGCACGCGATTGGTCCTCGCATAACCTCCCATCTGATAAACCGTTAATTATCTGCACCTGGGGGATGGGATCTTCAGAAGTGCCATTTGCGGTTCCATCTGAGTTTTCAAGCCTACACAATTAGACTTTTGAGGGAATTGGACAAGCAGAGCAAAATTATCTACTGCTGAATTATGTTATTTGAAGGCTGTTTTTCACAAAACTGGAGAATTAGAGAGTTTTTGGGACCCACTTTAAACAAAGTCTCCATAAAAAGGCATTATATAGCATAATGATGGCTTCATAAATCATACATAAGCAAATGTCATGCTTCAGAAAGGGTGACATTACACCTTCTTATGTTATGCCAAATGTGTCACAGTTAGCCTAGCATCCTACATTAGCATGTTTTTATGTCACCCTGTATGTTTAGCCAACATTGTTGGTTATGTCACATTTGGCATAACATATTGCATAATAAAGTGTTATGTCACCCTTTATGAAGTATTTACATGGAAACTTCGTTTAAAGTGTGACCACTGTTTGCTTTTCTTCTTTTTTTACACAGTAAGCCTGCTATGTCAGTTTTACCAGAGAAACAAATGTAACCACACTCTCCATAATATTAAAAGACTGCTGATTCATCAAAGTTGTCTTGCAGAATGTGAAAAGAGGCCAGTTAATGTAACCCTGATTGAAAAAGAAGAATGAAAACCAAAGGGCTAAAAAAATAAAAATGCATGTAACTTGATGCATTGCGTTTGCCATCTATCATGGAACTTTTTGGTCTGACATCCAGACTGCCCAAAAGGCTGCCTTCTGGTGCTGGTTCTGTTTTTTAACAGACAGCTGAAACAGTGTTCAAAGCGCATGAGCACATGTTTTCTGTTCTAATCGATCAGACTGTCGTCGGTGCAGAAGTCTGAAGCTCTGCCGTACTTAATTAAAAGCAGCACATATCACTGACGACAGTCGATCTCACACCACAAGCTGTTACTGCCATGTATTTATTAAGATTTATATCGACACTAAGACATAATATTCATAAGCCTGTGGTCTACCCCTGGTCATTATTGACAGTACATCTTAAACTGTAGAAACGTGTATTTACTAAGATATCAACACCAAGGAAGTATTTTCTGAAGTTTTTGTAAGCCAGTGGTCCACCCAGAGCTATTTAAATCCATGATACCTTTCCATCAGCAGCTGCTTAGCATTCAAACCATGAGATAATTGGAGTTTGCAAGTGCGACTTGCTAGTCTGCACAACAAAACTATGGATTAAGTGAAATGAAAGTGCTCACACCTGAATAAGTAAGTGATACTTTACATATAATGTGGAACGCAACCTTCCATACCAAATACTTCTGTTTGTACTTGTTGTGAAGTTTTTTTTACAAGTACTTCAGGCAGCCATTTTTGAAACTGATATTAGTTTTGTGACCGTTACAAAGAGCAGTTCTCAAATTGCACGTTTTTATATAAACATGATGTTAAATGTATAACGTCTATAAAGCATCAAAGTAGGCTTCAGAGACACAAAGTGTTTAACGTGACAGGGAGAGCATAAGCAGTGGAATGTGCTTTGGAATGTGTGAGTGTGTGTGTCTGTGTGTGTGTGTGTGTGTGTGTGTGTGAGTGAGTGAGTGAGTGAGTGTGTGTGTGTGTGTGTGTGCGCGCGTGTGTGTGTGCGCATGTGTGCGCGTGTGTGTGCGCGCGTGTGTGTGTGTGCGTGTGTGTGTGCGCGTGTGTGCGCGCGTGTGTGTGTGTGTAATTTTGGCCATTATAAAGGACATTAGTACGCATTAGTAAACATACTGTACGCATCATGAATATACATAGTATGCATTGTACATTCACAATGACCCCCTTTGCATCCTGTTATGTGTCTCTCCAGTTACAGAGCCTGACGGGTGATTGCAAGGCAGCTTCCTGTCTTGTTCTCTTTGTTGTTGTTGCCCTTTTTGACTTTGAAAGGCAGCAGCTTTTTAAAAATTGTGCAAGGTAGCGAGGTCACTAGCAATCCATCGGGTCCTTTTTTTCTTGCATGATTCTCATACAGACAAAGGAAACCACCGTTCTGCCGACCACAACGTTGGGAGCCACCCTCTCTCTGAGCTGTACCATGCCAGGAATACAGACAGCGCAAAACCGTCACATCTATCATGGTTTCATGAAATGCTCCAATTTTACTTACGTTAATCATTTTATATGTGCATAGTTTTTTTTTACGTGAAAATGTGTTTTTTTACAACCGTATGTTCACGTTTATATTTATTCTTGTTACTTAGTTTTGGCTATACGTCTTAGTTTCAAGGCTAAAGGAAGCTCAGTACTTTTTCCACAGCATCTGAAGCATCTGGCTGTGCCATCTCCCCAGTGAAGCCCCACATGATGTATCGTCGTATGCTGTAGATTTATGCATGTATCATATCATTTTTGTGTCATAATAATGTGTTTGCGGACAAATTCATCTGCCAAGGGACTAGAGATGGAAATGACTCGTAGCTAAGTCTGGCAGTGCACTGATGCAATTGCTGATGTTGATTACTGTGTAGTGCTCCTGCTAAATGAGAATAATGAAAACATAATGACATTGCTTTCAGCCTGTGGCAGTTTTTTCTTTTTTACGGCGTGAACCAGGAGTTCTTTTGCAAAGGTAAACCTAGCTCCTAATGCATTATAAAAAATGTTTTCATCAACACTTCACTTCATGACACAGTATAATGTAATGAAGATATCAAAGAACTTTGTCTCGGCAGAATACGAGGGGAGAAAGCCATTGTGTTTAACAGGATATAGTTAGGTTGTTATATTCACCAGCGGTATCTTTCAAATGTATCTTTCATTGCTGTACTGCGTAGCAGAAATGGTGGTGTGCATTTTAACTGTACCAGTTAAATGTACACCAACAGTGTTAGGTTTACACCAGATTCTTTGCTACGTGTATCATATGGGTTATACATTTGGTACCCAACATGGGGCTGAGCATTTTCAATTCCCACTCTAATTTTGAATGTCCAATTACCTGCAACCACAACCACATTTAGCGCAAACACCACTGCTGATTGGAGTGTAGACAACCACGGTTCTCTTCCGAATCACGTGGTGTCGCCAGCTGCTTCTTTTCACACCGCAGACTACAGCTAAACTCTCGTAGAGCGGAGTCGCAGGAAGACCTTTAATATGCAGCTTTAGCATGCACTCCACGGGTGCCTGAACGACCAGCGCGGGCCGATGAAGAGCGATGATAGCCGGACCCCTGACTGAACCTTCCCATACCCGGTGCGACACAATCGCCAATTGTACATCGCGCTGTGGAGATACCAGTCACAGTTGGCACTGGCATGGATTTGATCCGTGACCATAGGGCTCATCCATGCACCGCAGTGTGGGGCCTTAACCGAATGAGCCTCCCAGCAGCACTATCACTGCGAATATACTGTATGTACAGCATAGAGAAAAAAGCGTGCATCTCTCTAATGGAGTTGATTCGGAGTTATTTTATTTTAAACATTGCATTGGATTTCCTGATGAAATGGTAAGGCCAGATACATTTTCTATATTGGAAAAATCTATAAAAAGTTATTAGATTTCAGCCTGCAGAACAAATGGGATTAAATTTATCGAAATAGCTGGAACAAGACACTTTCTAAACAGCTTTTTCTCCTCTGAGTTGCTTTCTCATGATAAATGAAAAGGATTTATTTTTACAAAATGTATATTCTGTCAGTGCACCAATCTTTGAAAAGATGTGTACAGGACAGAATGGGTATTTGCAAAGGTGAAGTGGAGACCAATATTGAATTAGTATTGATATAAAATACCGAGACAGAGAAAATGTAAGCTGCTTTTTAAAATGACTTATTCTATATGAACAGGTGTAATTTTAAATAAAAATGGATAAGGCCTTCCATTTCATTTATAAATGTAATCGTTACTCTTTTACTTTAAATCCTGCGTCATTTATTCATGGGTTTCCTGATGGAACACTCTCATTACTTTCTGTCAGTGGATCAGAGCGGAGGCTGTGCACCTGCTAAACAGTGCCACATTGACAGCACAACTGCAAAAAAGGGGACAGACACCAGAAGATTTCAACATGAAAGGATCTCTGCACTTTCAGACATAATTACAGAATGCTGGATTGTACACAGCGAAAATGTAGATGCCAATTTAACACTGATGGTGTACATTTAACACCCTTGGGTGTTTATATGAGTCCACAGACTCATATACACACCATAGGGTGTTAAATGTACAGCACCATTTTTGCTGTGTAGGACCACACAGCACACTTGATAAAATCCATTATTATTTGTATTATTTAGTCATCTGAATCCCTTAGTAGCATTGAAGTAAACTTTTTAAAGATATTTTGTTCTAATATTCAGAACTTTGTATAATCACGGTGTTCAATATGTTTTCTGAAATGAAGCAAACCACTTATGTCTAGATAACATTCTTTGTGGTTAAATAGCTCCTCAGTCTATTCATCAAACTTAACATCAAAAGCCTCCACGAGAATGGTGTCTAATCGGCCATGTAAGGACTTTAGCATTATTATTAGGCTTTTATGACATAATTAAGATGTAGCTGTAATTTCAGCGAAATGGATGTATTTTCAGCGCATGATCTTCAAAGAAAGAAATGAATACAGTCGACACCTGCTTTGGAACCGACTACAAAGGAAGTAAAATATCATGGCGAAATGCTATTAAAATGTCACTTTGGTTAACATTAATGAAATTTGTGACATTTCGCCTGTTCAAAGCAACTGTGTTATATGATTCAGAAATTTTTCTTGAGCAAATAATCTTCAGAGAATCTGAAGGCAAACCATTCCTGACCGAGTATAATATGACCGAGTCTCATATTTGGATTCTGGAAAAAATGAAAGGGAAATCATCTCTGATGTGCTTTGAACTGTCATTATTTGTAAAACACTTGAGCTTTTTCTTGAAGATGCATAGTACCATTGCTCATTGCAAATGTCCAGCTCAAACTTGAAGACTATGAAACAAGAATAATGATTCACCGTTTGCATGTATTCATATCATGTCGCACACCCCCTCACTCAACAGTAAGGAAAGAACAATTTTGAGACAGAAACCATACAAATATTAATTGTATTTTCACCCTTTGGCCAAATCATAATGATGTAAAAAATGATGTTGTTGTAATGAATGGTAAATAAATGCTTTATGAATATATAGCATGGTTTGAACAGATGTACTATAAATAACTATAATCCGCTTATTTGAAAACGATACTGTTTCAGCCCAATTTGTTGAAATAATTTTGACACAATGCAAATAGATTTTAAAAATATATATATTAAAATACACTAGGACTGAAACTAACTCTGGAACAGAGCGTGCTGCTGACATGAACACTATGCAGTCGTTTAGGGCCACAACCTTCCCTTTTTTTACACTTTGGGGCCACAACAGAATTCTGCTTACCCTAGGGTCAACTCTGATTTGGAATAACACAATACAGTTACAAACCTTATTCATTGCGATCCTCCTTGTGACAGGCAGCCAGGCAGAAGCCTGGCATCATCGGATCACAAGGCATTTCACAATATAATATACATAATAATTCAAATAGTGCACACAGAGAGAAAGATTGAACATTAACAAGAAAAAAACAATGGCCTGTAAAATTGTTTTTTGCTCATGTACTTATTATTAACAAGTGTTTCCTGAAGCTCCCTAGAATGGTTATGAATCTTATTTAGTTAGGCAATTTATTCTACCTGCCAACACCAGGTCATTTTTTCAGCTTGAAGCTTTTTAAAATTGGCCGCACTGGATTTCATGTTGATTGTAGATGTTCCTAATAAAATTGAAATAACCTGGTACCTGTGAGATAAATGATGAATTATGATTTTTTTTAAATGACATTGTATCAGTACATATATTAATTTAACAAAGAGCTGATGTACAAACGTAATTTAATAAGATGATTAAAACACATTTAGCATGGTGTTGAGTGAGAATGATTAGCCATATGTATGTTCCACTTGGTACAAAGTTATCCACAACTAGGCCCCATTATGCCAGATGATGTCATTCCTGCTCATCTGGGACCTCCCTAGTGTCCTCAGGCATCATATTTTATTACTCATGACTATCCTTTCTGATATATCTATTTTCTGACAGTTGCTGATGATGTGTTGCACATAAAGGGGCTGTATGTAAGATTTGTACATGCATGAACCGCTTTCAATTCCACAATGATTGTGACATAACATAAAAAATTTGACCTTCTCCGACTTTCTCTGTTGTGTATAAGAGCCTATGGTTTGATTTTTATCTAAATCATTTGGGTCCGATTTCGCCAGGAAAACATTTTTGTGAAAAAAGAATGTGACATCCCTTTTTTCCGAGTGGTGGCCCGCCCCCCACACCACCACATAAGGGCAAGCGAATTGAACAGTCGTCTAGCTAGCTGCTGAGAAATGGACCAGTCAATCAGCAAACGTAATCCTGCTTCGTAGTATAAGCCCAGCTCGTCTGAACCAACTGTGCTATAAAGAACACCACGCCAGACCCATAACATCGATGTATCATGCAGAGAGAGCGGATTATTTCAACATTAGCCTATATTCTTCTAGCAAGCTAATAACAATATGACGGTTTATAAATCCTATTTCAAAAATAATTATGGTCAACATTAACACTGTAACGTTAGTTACCTGATCTGTCAACCTGATGCTGGTCACGTTCAGTCGGGTACGTCAGTGCTATGGCTAGTGCCCAGGATGTGTAGTGCTACAAGCGAATAAAAAAAAATGTTGCACGCTACCGATGTGCGCAGGCTGCAGTCTGCAGTTTCATTACAGCCCTCCGGTGTCAGTAATGAGAAGGATTTTCTGATGTGCTTATAGCCTCTTTCATGGTTGGGCAGGGTACTCTGTCAAATTTGGGTTCTGCCAGTGAAAATAAAACAAATAAAAAATAAGAAGTTAATTTTAAAAAATGATGTTTGCTTCAATGTTATTTCAATTCAATTATGCATTGGCTGCTTTACAGGGTGTCACATGGCAGGCACAAAAAAGTGCAGTGGGTGATGCCAGGAGGAGTGGGCAGGGAGGGGACAGTCTCCCAAAGCTTGGGAAGCCTTCAGGACCATGGACAGCAACAGGCTCACTCACAAGCACAGCTGAGGGAGATTGCTAATCAGCCCAGGCATTGCTCATTTTTTTCAATTAGCAATACCATAAATTGTGGTTTAAAAGTGGAAAATCTGATAATGGCAAGTTTGCTAACTCTTATTGAATGGGTATAATTGTAATATATGCCTGATCAACAGTGCCTAGCACTCTCTCCTTGAATGTCCTCGCTCAGTTCTTGATCATATACTCTGCACAGAAATTGTGCCAATGAAAACATAAAAGTCTACAAGATTTTTATAGTTTTTTTAGTTTATGAACAACCACAAAGCTACACAAAGGCAAATGTGTCATCAGTCAAACACTAAAAGTTCTGGAATATTGTCAATTCTAACATTCTCAAATATAATTTTAGGATTTATGGAGTGTCTATGCCATTATTCTTTTTTTAAATCTTTGACCAAGACACAATGTTGCATATACACTCAAATCCCCCTTACTAGTAAGTCACAAGAGTGCTTATGAAAAATACAAGGAAATAAAATAAATAGGATGAAAGTGATAAAAGTCGTGCATTTTCTCTGCATGATTTCTTGACAGATGAGTGATGTTTTTTTTTTCATAGCCCTGCTAGCTGCTTATTACTTTAATTCAATATGGTGACCTGTGATTTACATATATTATATGTGACAGGATGACACCAACTGTAAGTATGGCCTTTCCCAGGGACAAACAATGGTCAGTAATGGTCTCGTTTCAGTCATTTGACAAGGCTTTATTTAACCCTCGTATTATGTTGACATTTTACAACGCCTTTTGTGTTTGTGGTCAAATTGACCCCAGAAGTTTAAACTGGCACAAAAGTATTGTAATAAAAAAAATGGACACTTTCTGTGTCACCTTTTTTTAGGTGACAAAAATAGACTACCCTTTTTCAATAGACTACCCTTTTATCCCTAAATATTGTGTGTGATAAAATTTAGAGCCTGAGGTAAGTGAACGTTTGTGAAGTTTCAAACCCGTATGGGAAAGTGCCATCAGAATCACCCACACAAAAATCTGAGATAAAAAATAAAAAAGAGCTACCCCACACAACACCTTTGTATATGGAGTCGGTACAGAAATTTTGAATACATAGCATTATGCTTATTGAGTGCTTACTATTTAATCCCAACAAATTAGGAAAAGTAATATAGTGTGAAGATTAAAAATAAGGTTACCTGATTTTTAAGAAACGTCAAATATTGCATCGAATCAAATTGACAAAAGACATAAATAATATAATTTTATTGTTATAAATAATATGTTATGTTATATGTTTTAGTTATATTTTATGTGTTTGTTAAGTTTGATGCTTAGGTAGATTGCATAAAATAAGTTTGAAGAAGACTAAAAAAGTGTGCTTTTCCTTTAGAAGAGAAGTTGGAAAAAACCCTTTTATCCAGAAAAGTGTTTTTATTGTTTTAGAACCTGGGAAGAAAAAAAAAAAAGAAATTTTAAACTTTAAAAAAAAAAAGAAAAAAAAAAAAAAATTTTAAAAAAAAAACAAAAAAAAAAATCAAAAAACAAAAAATAAAAAAAAACAAAAAAAAATGCAAATTTATTTGGGCTGGTTTTAATTTTAATTGGTTTGTTTCATTACATTGCCTTCATTTTACATTATTTGCATTACATACATTACATTACATTTTATTTAGCATTTTTTCTTATCCATACATTTTTTTTTAGCATTTTTTTTTTTTTATTTTCACATTTATATATAATAGCCAGCAGTATCTTATAAAATACCTGAATATACTGGTACAACGGCACGGAAGTAAACGGGTAACCCCAACCTGCCGGGAACCTACACAACCCAGCTAACAAAACCTTTAAACCCATTACTTTCTCCGTTTTCGTTTTATTGTTTTATTTTTTTATTTTTTTTTCAATATACTCTTTTTTTTACTCTTTCCAACTTTTTTTTTTAAGTTTTTACTTTTTTTTTTATTTTTTTTTTTTTTTTTTTTTTTTTTTTTTTTTTTTTTTTTTTTTTTTTATTTTTTTTTATTTTTTTCGTTATTTTTTTTTTTTTTTAATTTTTTTTTTTAAAAAAACATTAATTTTGAAAAAAAAACATTTCATATGTAATAAATAAATTGTAAAATAAAAAAAATAATAAAATGTAATATAATAAGTTTTCTGTGCCGACTAGCGAGGGTAGCAAGGTACTATCGTTCTAGTCTCTCTACGTAACGTCGACTAAATGTATACATCCTCCTTGTGTGTATATATCGTATCAACATGTATATCGTTTTACACACGTATATTTATATATATACACTTATTTTTTTTTTTTTTTTTTTTTTTTTTTTGTGCAGCGGTTTTTTCAGTGCCGCTCAATAGTCCGGAAAATTACGGTAATTTACAGCTGAATAAGTTAACCCCCCCAATTCCCCCCTCGATCCATTCAAATGCAGAGATATTTTATTATCGCTAACAGTAAGTTGTTGGTAATATAATCGAGAGATTCTTTTGATTAGTGATTGTTGACAGAATGGGTCAAAGACAACAGAAAGTAAAAGCATGCAAAAAAAAAATAAAAAAAAAATAAAAATAAAAAAAAAAAAAATAACATAAAAACTTATGTAAATTAAAATTTTTATTAAATTTTTTTTTTTTTTTTTTTTTTTTTTAAAAAAAAAAAAAAAAAAAAAAATTTTTGTTTTTTATTTTTTATTTTTTTTTAGAATTTAAAGAAAAAAAAAAAAAAAAACTCAAAAAAATAAATCTGTAATGTATGTAATAAAAAAAAAAACGTGTGGAAAAAGGTGTGTGTGTGTGTGTGGTGTGTTGTGTGTATACCTGATTATTTATCAAAAAAAAAAAAAATAATATTTTTTTTGGCTGGATTTAACCATTTGCATGCTGCAACCAAAACATGCTGTGCTCTGTGCTGCTGTGGTGTGTGGTGCTGCTTCTAGGTGTACATTACTACAAGCATCCTTGAGGAGAGAGCTTGCGCCCACTGAGAAATTGTTGTTTATGAAACTGCTAATACTGCTATTACTTACTTGTGATAAACACAACCACAAAGAAAAAAAAAAAAAAAAATAAATCTATTTGAGTTCCCGACAAGATTTCCAGCAGATTGCCTACTGTTGGGGGGAGTACCCCCAGTCTCCAGCTCCGGGGGAGTGGGGGCGGAGTACCCCCAGTCTTCAGCTCCATCTATTATCCTGAACCATTAAAAGGTCCTGCTGAGGCACTTATGAATTCCAAAGTGAATTAGCAATACCATGCACAGAAAAAAGTTCCCAGCACTGAAATTATGGTGGAACTGTACTAGAACCAACCTCCCATTAACCAAGCCTATTCATTCACTACAATCAGTGTTATCTCTACATGTTTCCATTACACACAAGTGTAACCGCATGAAGTGAGCCTAAAGGGAATGCATAAATAACTAAAACAACACGTAACTTTCATCCTTCATATCCGTTGTAGTGTCAATATTTGGAATTAAATGCAAGTGTCAGTATTCACAAAAAAAATGCACTTGCATGAAAAAAGTTAAGAATAAATGTTGATATTGTACATGCCTTAGCCCTGACACAACAAGAGCTAATTATGCACAGTATCCAGTGAAAAATGTTTACATTCACATCTATTAAAATAACAAAGGTTATGTCTGTCTCGCAGGAGCGCAACGCTTTGTGAGAGTATTCTTCCCACGTAGCAATGAACAGCATGTTTCCTCTCTTAACATTTTTATTATTTCCCTGAAGCAAAGAATTCAAGTAACCTTGAAATGTTTCGGTTTGTTATGAAGTGTAACTATGAACGCACTGAAAGCAAAGGTAACACATTTATCAAACCTTGTATAACCAAAAAACAAACCTTGTAAGAACATCAGTCTGAGGTCTGCTCAGGGCCACCGTCAAGTTGCGGGGGACTGGGTACAACATTGTCCCTGCCTGGAGAGGGAGAGAGAGGGGGGGGACTGGGTACAACATTGTCCCTGCCTGGAGAGAGAGAGAGAGAGAGGGTGGAGGGGGACTGGGTACAACATTGTCCCTGCCTGGAGAGAGAGAGAGAGAGAGTGGGGGGGACTGGGTACAACATTGTCCCTGCCTGGAGAGAGAGAGAGAGAGAGAGGGTGGAGGGGGACTGGGTACAACATTGTCCCTGCCTGGAGAGAGAGAGAGAGAGAGAGAGAGAGAGAGAGAGAGGAGGGGGGGGGACTGGGTACAACATTGTCCCTGCCTGGAGAGAGAGAGAGAGAGAGAGAGGGGGGGGGTGGTGACTGGGTACAACATTCTCCATTAATGCAGAGAGAGAGAGAGAGAGAGATAGAGAGAGAGGGTGGAGGGGGACTGGGTACAACATTGTCCCTGCCTGGAGAGAGAGAGAGAGAGGAGGGGGGGACTGGGTACAACATTGTCCCTGCCTGGAGAGAGAGAGAGGGCGGGGGGGGTGGAGGGGGACTGGGTACAACATTGTCCCTGCCTGGAGAGAGAGAGAGAGAGGGGGGTGGAGGGGGACTGGGTACAACATTGTCCCTGCCTGGAGAGAGAGAGAGAGAGAGAGGGTGGAGGGGGACTGGGTACAACATTGTCCCTGCCTGGAGAGAGAGAGAGAGAGAGAGGAGGGGGGGGGGGTGGAGGGGGACTGGGTACAACATTGTCCCTGCCTGGAGAGAGAGAGAGAGAGGGTGGAGGGGGACTGGGTACAACATTGTCCCTGCCTGGAGAGAGAGAGAGAGAGAGGAGGGGGACTGGGTACAACATTGTCCCTGCCTGGAGAGAGAGAGAGAGAGAGAGAGGGGGGGGGGTATTTTCTTGTTTATTGTCTCCCTTATATTGTATTTTAAGTAAAAAACCAGTATTTGAAATCTCAAAGCAAAACTGAGTGAATGGATATTGATGACTGAACATTGAAACCTGTGGATAAAATGGATAAATACAAAAAATAAAATTTCCAAAGTTAACGGCATATGTTGCCTTTCTTTCTTTCTTTCTTTCTTTCTTTTTATTTAATTCTTCTTTATTTATTTTTTAAATTCCATTTCGTAAGTAAAAAAACTTTGTTAGCTTTTACAATGTTAGGCCTCATAAGTATGAATGCTGTATTTTTTTTTATTGAAAGCACTTGTTAAATGAACATTAAAATGTGTAGAAAAATTGACATGCAGGCAGATCTTTTTGCAGATGAATCACTGTGGGTGTTGCAGCCAGTCAGTTTCCGCTCACAGTTATAATGTAGAATGTCGCAGCGTTCGTTCCTGAGGATGCTCCTCTTTTATAACCTGAAGAAACGCGAGAGGAGGGAAAATATGCTGATGCAGGGGGTGGAATAAGCAAAGAGAAAAACGCCCAATGAAAGTCATGCTTTGCCTCTAATGATTGATGATTTTACTTCTTTTTTTTTCTTCTTCCTCAACGTGTCATTGAAGACAAATGACACCCCCAATAAATCCTGCAGATGAGGCACAATGTAAAGAGAGTCAAAACCTTCTTTAAGTGATATGAAACAAAGTTACATTATCTCTCCGTAAGATATGTGTAATCTTATTTAAGGTTTTACACCTTACCTGGAGTCCCTAAAAACATGGAGAATGTGACCATTTGCTTCGAAAACACTATTTGCATTCAATTATTTGAATAATATAAAAGAACTCCATTGTAACTCATTAAGTTGGTGCAATAGGAACGAGGTCTAATTGTAATGAACCTGCTTAAAGCAATATCAGCCTCTCTTTATTTGCCGTGGTCAGTCTGCTGTGAAAGTTTTAATTTTTTATTTATTCAAATTTTGGTAGCCAATTGAATCACTATTCTAATTCAATTCCCCCTGTATCAACCTCTAGAGAACCACCGCTATACAACCCTGTCAGCCGGTAGTGGGTAGGAGGGCACGACTCCTCGAGCTCCTGACTGTGATTTCAACTCGCCCAGGGTTTTTCTGTGCGCGGCGATTCTCTCCGAGCCCCTCCCCCCACCCGAAAGCAGCCACCAATTGCCGCTCCCACAGGGCACCGGCCATACTTGGATCAGGCAAGACCGGGGCGCGGTCCTCCGATCCTCAGAGTACAACTGCACCGACTGAAAGTCAGCGGTCTTACCTTTGCACCACCGCGGCAGTCCGTTTTGATTCTGAGGGGATTTCCTACAGATGATCTGCAGAATAGCAGAGTAAGATGAACACATTTCTGAAGATCTTTAGCGAGGTTAAATGACAAGTGCAGTTGTGTCCACAGAACAAGAAATAGAACCTATAGGACGATCAATAAGTCCATTCAAAGGTTCAAATAAAACGTTTGATTGGACTTTATCTACCAGCTATGCAGGCCAGGGGCTTAAGGGACCATGTTCTTTATTCAGTGGGAAAGCTAGAGCAGGTTTCTGCAATGAGAAAGAGGGTCTTGTATTTGTCGTAGAGAGGGTAATTTTGTAACAGGTTATGACAGCCATTATTCATGCCATGTCTCTTACACTAACTTGGAGGGCTCCAGTTTTATTGTGTGGGTATGGGGCTCGTGTGGGTGTAGGCTCTTGTTCTAGCCAAGTACTAAAAAACCTGATTAAACTATGCCACGACTTGATCAAAGGCCATAATGAGATGATTAGCTATATCACGTGTTTAAAGTGTCGAACTATAACAACGGTTTGTATTCACACCCGACCTTTTTGATAAGACGACTGGAACCCAAAATGCATTACGTGTGATGGACGATCAAGATGATCAAGGGCGATCTGATACCTAAGCACTTTCCAGTCAGAGTGGACACCCTCATGCATACAAAAAACTTTATGAAAATTTCCTTGGCTGTATTTCCAGATTCCAAGGTCATACAAGTCTTCTAAATCCGAATTATCTAAGAAAAATCCCAAAACAGCCCATCTGCATGAGACACCTTTCGGTCACCTTATTTGACAGTTGTTTTCCATCACCCCTCCTGCCTACCTTTTACTTTTTTAATAATTGCTTTGTGTGTATTTGCATTACCTGCACTGAGGTACATTATTTGAATGAGCACGGCCCCTCTGGAACAGAAAGCAATCAATAAACCGGGAAAACGAATAATTATTCAGCCATAGAAAGCAGAAATAAAATATAACAATTTGTGAACTTTAAATATTATTTATTATAAAACATCTGAGATAAATAGGATGATCAAAAGTATGCATACTCTTGCCACAGATCTTCCCAGTGTGGGAGAATCGAAAAAGAAAGTGTTGACAGACAAAGCTTGTTCGCATGCTTCACATTTATGTAAGGGATAATATTTTAATTGCTTGTCACAAGCTGCTCGTGTATGACGGAGGAGTATTGCACATTTTAACTATAGGACAGGGTTTGCACATTTTATGAATCTCTGAGAGGAACACTAAAACGGCAGGTCATAAAAAGTGGTAGATGAAGTGCGAGTGGTAGATTTTGGCATGAGAGGTAGTAAATATTACAACATAAATTTCAAGGAAATAAATCTGTTTCTAAAGGTTGCTTCTTGTGATAAGATTCAGGAGAGAATGTACGCTTGTATAAGTCTTCTGCTGGTCTAAGCCTTTTCCATAGAGCGCAACCTCTGATTTGTAGTTTTATTACAACTGCTTTCCATGACTAATTTGCAGCTCTCTATGAAACACAAGTGTCTGGTCCTTTACATGGGTCAGGATTGGTTCATACCGGCTCCTATGTTATTGACGAGCAGCTTGTATAGTCTGCAACTCTGCTCTCCCGTGGCACGATGCTGACAAACCTTCCTCATGGAGCTACCCGGCGAGCGATTCCCCAACCGCATTACCTGCGTCAGCGCAATTAGAGATTTAATTAATAATTGCACACAGTTGCGCGCCACCTCACGGAGCGCTCCTCATTACTGTAGACACAAATCTATTTTCAGCAGCATTTCTAATAAAGGCTGCTTTCTAGTTATTTTCGAAAAGTCTGCATCTACAGCCGGATCTGACATCAATGCCAGTGTAGGCTTGGGGCCAGTTCAAGATGCAATGACCTTAGGGTCCATAATGACACAATTACAACAGGCATGTGAAGCGGTTAATACCTGTCTAACGACAGGTACCAGTCAATAGATATTAAATAATGTAGCTATCCCAGACCACCTTAATTTATACATTTTGCTTAGCCATGGCCAAGCCTAATTAGGAAAATGGTTATACACTGCAGAAAAACATTATAATTGACACTGTGACAAAAAAGTGGCTCAGGAGGTAGAGCGGGGCGTCCGCTGATTGCAGGGTTGGCGGTTCGATCCCAGGCTCCTCCTGTCCACATGTCGAAGTGTCCTTGGGCAAGACACTGAACCCCAACTTGCTCCCAATGAGCAGGCTAAGCACCTTGCATGGCGGCTGCCGCCATTGCTGTGTGAATGGGTGAGTGAGAGGCCATTGTAAAGCGCTTTGGATAAAGGCGCTATATAAGTTCAGTCCATTTACCAAAAGGTTTTGCAATCTTTCTGGCTTGGTGTGCCCTCTTTGAGCACCTTTCTCTCACAAGGTCTCTGCGTAGCCCAGCGTTGCAGTCTCAGTTACAGCCGACGCAGTTGTCTGCAATTCAGACGCAACTGTGCGCAGTCTAGATTTTCCAGAAGCAACTTAAGAGGACAAGACAACTACAAGGACAACTTCAATGCGTTCAAAATGTACACACATAGACTGCTAAAGAGCCTGAAGGGCACTTCAGTATATATGAAACCCTTAAACCACACGGCTCTTCTGCTCAAGGGACATCGTATGTTCGATCAATCATTTGCACCAGTCAGGGCAGTTTATTCCAGAACTATCAGACCTTTTTTTGTGTTCAATGCCACGAGGGATCGAATGCCAAAGATGATATATGAGATTCATACACACACGCAGGGCCACAAATAATGCAGTGTCAACTATATCCATCGGCGTGAAGGATAATCCAGTGAAGGCAAGGTATCACAGGTAGTATATCTAGCATCACAGATGAGAAAATGAAGCAAAGATGGTTCTCGGTGTATTTGTTTGTTTCTTTTTTTGCATCAACCAGCTTGCTGGTTGCGGGTATAAACATTGAGCTTTCGGATGAGAGCGATCGTTAGAATGGAGAGATGGGTCTGTTCAAAGCGGCGTTGTTTTCAGAGAAGTACCCAGATCAAATGTGAAGCCGCTACAAAGACCACAATGCATCAATCAAAGATTGCACAGCAAGAGCACCGGGGAGAAAATAGATAAGGCTTTTTTTTCCCTTCCTAAGACGTGAAAGAAGGGCCAAGAAAGTAGCCCCGCACGAATGGACAGGAGCCAAAAGCGGGTGAGAAAGGAATCGAAGCGGACGAATGGCGCATGATATCCGGCAGACACGAGTCCAGGAGTGGGCTGTGCACAGAACCATGAAAGGGCTGCTTATCACCACCGAACGGCCCGGGAAAAAGTAAAAGGTGAAAAACGTGACTAAAGGTTATGAAAGGAAATGCATTTGTAAAACAATTTCGAGGCTTCTTCCCGCAGAAGGAACAATCTGTGGTGAATGTAAGCCGGAACAGACATACCACTGAATATGAATATGAATGACTAACTAGCTAGATGCAGTACTGTTACCTCGTCCAGGGAAAGCCACATGTGAAAGCTACGCTCTGAAAAGGGCAATTATAACCAGTTGTCAATGATAACAGCCACAATCCGTCAATGATACAGCCCCAATCCCCTGTGCTGATAGCCTTTCAGAACGTTGTTCTTGTGCCTTATGCACACAAAAAATCTAAATTTCTAAAATCCCAAGTTAAGGTGAATATACAGAATAGATTTTTATATGTTTTAGAATTTACAATGTATACAATTTATGATTTAGTAATTTGACGGATGCTTTTAAATAAAGCGACTAACAAAAGCGCATTTAACCTGGTAAGCAAACTGGACTAAAACTGGGCATAGGCAACTACAATCACGTAAGCGGCGCCTTGAGATCTGTGCAATAGGGGAGAAAATGGTTCGCCTTTTAGATGAAACATTGAGGTGTAGAAAAGGTGGGTTTTTTGACATTTGTGGGAAAAAAGCCTGTTAATCTTTCTTTCTGACTGATTGCGGAGCGGAAGGCTGTTTCACCACCGGGAGACGAGGGTGAAGAAGAGCCGGAGACAAATGGCGCAACATTAGATATAACCTCAAACAGAATAGGCCTACTGTAAAAAAAAAATTTATTAAATAATACCATTTACAAGCCACCATTACACTGGTATTATACTGACTGTACACTATTTCTGCACCTTTAGAAGATTAACTGTGTTTTGTGTTGTTTTTTTCCTATCTGTGGATGGAAGAAAAAATGGAAATGTTATTAATAGGAGCGCTTTGATTTCGGATGCATTCGCAATTATTCCGCTCAATCCTGCGTCACTTCAGAGGAGAAATTCGGAGTACATGATTTTCCAGCAGGCCGACACGATGTGAAATGGAGAGCCATTATTCCCAGAAGTGCCGGGGAAATAGCCCCTGTGCATCTCCTTCTTAGCCCTCTTTGTGTTTGCATGAATAAGAAAACATAGTTTCTGTACTTGGGAAGAAAGAGACATGATGCTCTCAGGAAACAGAGAGAGAGAGCTGTAACTCTCCCTGCGGGATAGTGGTTTCCTCTGCCAGACACAGTACGTGCAGAGGCTACGACTGAACACATGTATTAACTTAAATTATTCTGAAAATGAATCCTCGCAGATGAGAACCAATAATATGTGACGTACAGGAAGTTGCTTAAGCAGTTCCTCCTCAGAGACCGCGCTGCAGCAAAAAAGCTCTGCTGATTCTATAACTGCAAAAATATTTTAATATTATGACAATGATACATAAAATATGAAGCAATATCGAATGAAGTTGTCTGGAGAAGCCTAAAACATGGGATTCCTGGTATACCTTAATGGCTGGATGTATAGTACAGACCTCTTCAGTGTGGATGCAATGTGATTTTGTCGCAAAAAATTTCAGCAATGTTTATTTTTTATTTTTTTTGCGTAATATTGTTTGTTCATGCCAGCAACGTGACAGTTAGATCAAACTAATCTCAGTATTACTCTTACCAATCAAGTTACCATGGGGTGGAAAATAGCTGCTACCTTGGTCATTTCTGTCTGCTTATGGAGCAGAAAAATTGAGTGTAATTTATACCTGAAAGAACTGTATTTCTCCCATTACTCAATGTTCTTAAGAGATTAAATCACTATTTTTGAGCAGTTGCAAATTTATTTGGACAGATGTTGCAAGAGGAGATGATTTATGCATACCATTAGTTTGTTGCTTGAACATGGATACCTTTTGAAATGTTCTTCTTGGAATTTGCAGGTTAAATCACACAAAGAACTTGAGTCTTGTAAACTGAAAAGGCAGCCAAAGATAATTCCTGTGATCAATAAAACAGTCAATAGTTTTCAGAGTACAAAGCTGACTGCCTCTATATCTCATTTCAGTTTTGGATAGTCATTGGACCCCTGGGAATACCCCTTGGATAAATAAGCATTTCAAATTAAATGTTTTATTTAAGCCATTTTGGTTCAAACAGGGGTGCATTGATCAAAGAAACCAGGAAGTAAAATAAAGATCCACAGTCAACATGTCTCTTAATTAAGATGAAGGTAAAAGATGAACATGTCTCAGCGTATTGCCTTAATCAGGGGAATGGTGTTCTGGACAGAAGCATACTTAGCTCTAAAGCATCGCCACAGGTGTTCCAAGCCAATAAGAGAGGGACTACTAATAAGAATCTCTATTTCCGCTATTAACAAATACATTACTCATGGTAACACATTAAAAAAATGTATACATATTGTATAATGTATATATATTACAGAAACCGTTAACATATATACATTTTGTATCATTTAGCAATGGATTTTATGTTTTTATTTCAGTCAGCCCTGGGTTGATAAAGAACATATGAACATAGATCAAAAAATCTGAAATCAAATAAATGGCAATACAAACAAAAAGGTGTGCACTCAATGCTGGCTTCTGGAAGGCAACACAAGTTTAAAACAAGATAAAACAAGATTATCACTGAACACAAGTTTGTTGTTTTGCCTTTGTGAATACAGTGTAAAACCGGGTTTGTGTCCGGACAGAGGACGGCACTTCTGCATCTAGCCCTATCAATCCCATCAAGAAGTATTTAGTGTATGATTCTCCCATTCATACTTTGTAGCAACCGTAAAATAGAAGTCTCACAGTTTAAGGCTTAATTAAAGCTGTTGCATGACACTGTTGCTTTACTTCAATTAAAGGTGTGAAATTAAGCTAATTCACCAAACGGTGATAAAACTCTTTTTACTCATCTTTACCAGGGGTGTCAATAATAGTGGAGGGCACTGTATATATATATATATATATATCCCAGTGTCCGTGTGGGTTTCTTCCTCCGGGTACTATATATATATACGCAAAATTTGAACAGATGTAAGGGAGGGGCACTCTCTCACATCTCTCTCTCTCTCATATATCACATACATATATACTCTCTCTATATATATACTCTCTCACTCTCTCTATACATCTCTCATATACTCATATATACTCTCTCATATATCTCTATACTCTCTCACATACTACATACATCTCATACTCTATACACTACATACACTCTCACACATACTCATATACATACTACATCATACTCATATACTCTCTACACTCTATACTCTCATCTCTCACATATACATACATACTCTCTCACACATACATATACTCTCTCTCATACTATATACTCTCTCACACATACATATATATCCCTCATCTCATCATATATATACATATCTCATACATATACACTCTATACTCTCCATCTCACATATATCTCTCTCTCACACATATATATATACTCACTCATACATTACATACATACTCTACATACATACATACATCTACTACACACATCTCATACATACAATATTCACCACACACACATACACTATAACATAAATAACATATATTACCACTTATAAATAAAAATATTTATGTATGTATGAAATATGATTTGCAGCTGGCCTAAGCAGTTAATAATAATAAAATAACTAAGCTACCATAAAGCTAAACAGAAAGACCCTTCTTCTAGCTTTAAACAAACAACAACAACTTTAATGAAATGACAACATGAACACAACTTTACATAGTTCAGCATAAGTTGTTTTTTGTTGGTATTAAATAAGTATATGTTTTGAATGTTGGAATTTATGGTAACATATTTAAGACAAAGAGACATGGACATTACCTCCCCTCAATAAGAGAGAATATACACTTTATACAGCAGCATTAATTAATATTATGCACTACTATGCACTACTCTGTCCTCTCATGTTCCTCATGTCTCTTCTCTTGTGGTGGGGTGGGAACTGGACTAGAGTCTGTATGCAGAATTATGGTAGCAGTGGCGAATTACTTATGTAGTAGCGAATTAATAATCAAGTAGTTGTCTTATATCTATGGTACCAGCCCTCTTCTGAGCCAATAACAAATCTTTCCATTTCATGTAGTGACTTTCCTTTCATTAATTGCCTTCCGTTTTCACTATACTTTTTTATTTCATACATACATAAATATTTTTATGTGAAAGTGTATAATATATGTATGAGAGTGAGAATATATATGTTGTAGAGTATATATGTATGTGTGTGTGTAGTATGGTATGTATGTAAGAGAGTAGTATGTATGTATGAGAGAGAGATGTATGTATGAGAGAGAGAGATAGTATATAGAGAGAGAGTAGTAGTATGTATGTAGAGAGAGAGAGTATGTATGAGAGAGTTATGTAGTATATATATATGAGAGTATATGTATGTAGAGAGAGAGTGATGTAGTATGTTGAGAGAGGAGAGTATATATGTAGAGAGTGTTATATAATGTGTGTGAGTATGTAGTATGTATGTATGTGATGTATGTATTATGAGAGAGAGAGATATATGTATGTGAGAGTGTGTATATATATATGTGAGAGAGTATATGTATATATGAGAGAGAGAGAGAGATATATATGTATGAGAGTAGTATATATGTATGGAGAGAGTATATATATATATGAGAGAGAGATATATGTATATGAGAGTGAGAGTATATATATGTAGAGAGAGAGTATATATGTATGTGAGAGAGAGTATGAATTATGGCCTAAACGGCCCCTCATACAGATGTGCTCATACACACACGCGCGCGCACACACACACACACACACACACACACACACACAGTATGCGCTTACTCTTAGGGTGGAGATGCGGCTATTATCTGACTGTCTTGCATCTTTAACAAAGAGGAGAGCCTCATCAGCAATATCGGTTAACAAGACATTGCTGACGAGGCTCTCCAGTTTGTTAAAGATGCAATCGGCCTGATCAAAGAATTGTAATTATGAGCGCCATCACCAGGACCAGCAGCCTCTGTATTCAGGCTGCATACTGTATATAACCCCAGCTATGGGGAAACTATGAACTGCCAGGAGCTGATCACAGCACTAGTTTAAATACGTGCTCATAATGCAATGCAAATCATCTTCTTCCTCAACCATTTTGTACTCTCACATTTGAATAAAGTATCCATTGCAAAGCCTCAGAATGAGCGATTTTCATTTTCTATTTCACTGCATTTTTCAGATTGTAATAAATGCTGCGATCTGTCTTCGGCCGTATGCTGGGTAATTCTTTCGAGCAACACATTGTTCCGGTAATAACTTGAATTGTTTCACAGTGACACATACTTGACGGATTAGCTCTGAACGTTACGCGGTTCATATCGCAAACCATCAGCAGTGGCATTGTAAGAACAGCTAAATAATTTCAGAAATGATAAATTAAATTTCAATGTGATTATGCATAAGCCTTTGTCAAGATACAAAATGTTTCCAGCAATAGTCAGTACAGCTTCCCTGCATATTTCCCTCCCATTCACTTATGTATGCAACCTGAACAACATCAGTGGGCCTATTCACTATTCAGTGCACACGCCTGCCTTATACTCTGTTCAAAGCAGAGTGCACTGAGAGGGGTGCAGAGGAGCCACGGTGGTGCAGTGGTTAGCACTGTCACCTCACAGCAAGAAGGTACTTAGTTCGAATCCCGAACGAGGGACTTTCTGCGTGGAGTTTGCATGTTCTCCCTGTGTTCGTGTGGGTCTTCTCTGGGTAATCCGGTTTCCTCCCACAGCCCAAAGGCATGCAGGTTAGGTGAATTGGAGACTCTAAATTGCTCAGACCAGGAATAAGCGGGTTAGATAATGGATGGTTGATGGGCACAGGTTGATGGCGACATTGCGTTTGTGGATGTACAGGACAGATATTTTTCTTCTCTCTATGAAGATGCACTGTTCAAAAAATAATTGTGTTCATTCCTCATTTTCATGTGCTTTTTTGATTTTAAGCTTTCAGAATTTTTTTTTTTTAAATAAATAATTAAGGCTGTTGCATGACACTGTTGCTGATGCCAGGTCATATTTTGTGGATGTCCATGTGTGGTGGAAAGGCTGTGTATCAATTGAAGTCTTCAACAAGGACAGGGACTGTTCAACCTGCAATATTTTTTAATCAGTCCGTGAATTAGCAAGTGGAGGAAGGCAATATACCAGCTGACAGGAAGTCAGGATAAGTGAAAAGAAAGCATTTGAAAAACATTTGATTCTCGATACTGGTGCGGGTTCCTGAGAGCAAATGAACAAAACAGGCTTTAAAACAGTCCAAACAACCTCATAATTTCTAAAGACAATAACCAAGACATGCTGCTGTGTGTAAAAGCCATAAATGCAGCCACTGATCAAATATGAAAGACTAAACAAAAAGCATTTGTACCAAGTCATGTACGAAACACTTCAAGCCATTTACTCATTGTCGTTTATGCAAGATTGGATGACTACATGTTGAGGATTTCCAGGAGTTATCCTCGGTACTTTAGCATTTGTGAGAAAAGCCAGCAGAAAAATGAGAGGCAGGTAATACAATAACTGTAGCCGTATATTGAAGAAATATGGCTCGCCAGTTTCAAAACTACTTTTTAAAATGCTGGTGCCTGGTATTTACTGATCTTGCATCCGTATTGATTACTTGTTGTTACTTGTGACTTTCTCCAGGCAATGGATAACAAATGGACTTTACAAGTGTGTTGCCCAATTTTTATACCCCAGAGAAACAGGAAGTGATGGAGTGTCACGATACAGGTCTTTAGGTCTGAGATTAATTTACAAAAGTCGAATGTTGATGCAGATTTAATTACTACTTAATTTATAAGAATTTTTAGAGGTGCCATGAATTTTGACAACCAATTTTGAAAGAACATATAAAGTTTCCCCATATTTCTGAGCATAAAATATGCTCTTGACGCTTTTGAACATTACCCAGAACACATTTCCCTGGATGTGTTACCCTGCCAACAAGCAGAAAAGGCTTGTAGCTCTGGAGTTCCCCACTACCTTTCAAATGGCGTGTCCTTATATCCCATTTATTCACATTCAAAATGAATGGCTGAGATCAGGAAGCTTTTGTCGAAATATGGCAAATCATTTATCTTGTGGGAACAAAATAATAAGGTGCTTTGCACTCCCCTTCGCCTTCAGAACATATTTCATTTCAGAGCCAGGATGAC
Source organism: Ilyophis sp. 1 JC-2022 (assembly GCA_022702515.1). Lineage (NCBI taxonomy): Eukaryota > Metazoa > Chordata > Actinopteri > Anguilliformes > Synaphobranchidae > Ilyophis > Ilyophis sp. 1 JC-2022. The sequence continues at coordinate 17,733,369 of CM040400.1, read as the reverse complement.
TCATGACACAAATTAAAGCACCGTTACATTTTTTTTTCCGCTTTTCAACAGCCTTCCCTCTGCTTTCTGTCTAATGGTCGGCATGGCAGGGGATTTTTTATTATTATTATATATTGGTGCCCCAGTGTCTTGCTCCCTCCAAATGAGGTGGAAATCATGTTGAAGACAGCGGAAGGAGGTTTTGGACCTGCTATTTTTTTCTCGCACTGACGGGCATTCAATCGTGTCCTCTGTAACACACATTCAGCGCACAGCATTGCTTTAACCCATTTGTGCAGACGCCCTAGTGCCCAAGCTGCCGGCGTCGTGACATTGCTCAACTGAGACATTCATTGCTCCTGCAACCAAACTATCAGTGGAAACACCGAACTCTGTGTTCTAGCTTCATTTGTACGCAATTCGTGACAACAATACCGAATACAGAGTTTCTAAACACCACTGTTATCAAGTAGGTAGTCGATTTAACACTATTACCGCCAACTGTCACGTCAATTGGCATTGTGACTTTAAATTTAGAATGATTTACTCCATGTATATGGTATGTTTCTGTCCTGCCTCGACTTTCCCTAAATAGTTATACTGCAAATGCCTATGTTGTTATAATTCTAAAATTGAGTTTTTCTTGATTTTTCTTTTTTTTACTTCAAAAACCCCCTTTAACCGACACCTTCCATGCTATACCAACGCGTTGGTGAATCATTGCTTCTCTCTTCCGGGATCCGCATTGACGCGTTTGCATAATGCCCGCATTAGTGTACTGAGACAGCGATTATGTATATAAACTGTTATTTTATATACCCAAATTAAAAATATATATTTAAATTGATTAAAATGTTAAATTTTCCTAGTGGAACCTCTTTAGACTCTAATAGCAGTTTACAGTTTTAGCCTATATACGCTACTGTTTACAGTTTCAAACAACAGTGGCAGCGCGATTTTGGAAACAATTTTTCCTCATTGTTTATGATTCCTTCCTGCTATGAAAGAGAACTGCATGAGGTGCAATTTGTTTGCGGGAAAATGCTCACAGGAACCTCCAAAAATGTGTCATAGACTGTTGAAATGACACGTGGCATATTTTCATATTATCAGAAGGGAGTCATCTAATTGAATTCACGGCTGCGCACATTTCTTTCTGAAAATAGATTGGTGTGGCAATAATATATTCCAAACTGATACCATTTTAAAAAGACCAAAGACAAAATATGCTTTAGCATCAATGTATTTGCAGAATAACATGGGGAAATCAACAAAGGGCTCAGTGCATTTTTTCTTTGAATGTTTTTTTTTTTCCGTTCCACACACTTGCCTAAAGAAGTAGCCTATTATTATGTCTGTAAAGTGCGGTAGCCTAATTCTTTTGCTTGTTTATCATATAACATATAATAAAAAATGTTTGAATTGATTAAAATCAGTTTTATTTTTCAAGAGGGAAATAATTTTAGGCATTAGTGGCAATTGTATCGTTTCAACCTATTAGTTTACAACTCCTAATAACATCTGGTGTAGCGATGTTACATTCCACATAATTATTTATTTTCAAAGGGGAGCCATGTAATTTATCAAAAGAGCCACTCATCTAGGTTTTATTCCCATAAGTTACCTGATTGTGTTTGGATTGCTGCATCGCAACTTTGGAATTTTTTTTTCTGAAAATAGATATAAACTGGTATATATGTTCTATATACCTAATAGATAGCCTGTAAAAAAGTCTATTGCAAACTTCTAAAAATGTAAATAGGCTACCGATAAGATTTTAAGAAGCTGTCTGTCTTGTTTATTGTTGATGTTTTCGGTTACCTATGGTTCGTTGGGCGCTGGGCTTTGGCCATTATCACTTTGTGCACTATGAGGGATGGCCCATCAGTGAGAATGAAAGGGTGCAGACGTGTTTTGCTGTTGGTGGTTCACGACCCTGAAAAAAGCCTGGCGGTTCTAGTGCTAACAAGCAACCTCCCACCTAGTCTCACCTGCGACTGTACCTACCTATGCATGACACAGTGGACAATAGCGTTTTTGTTTTGAGTTCATAAAAATATTTTATTCTGAAATTTGTATTCCGTCATAGCAAACCAGATGATAACCCGAACGTATGTCAAAACAGCCGTGATTCTTGTGTAAATATACCACATCATTCTACTATCAATATCTGCTACTAAATATGAAATACATATACAATCCTACCATTGGTTTTATGCATAGAGATGTTCCTTTCAAAATTCAGGTGACAATCTGTTTGAGAAATACACACCACTTTATAAAGCTATTACTCTGAAACATCTGCGCACAGAACCCCGTTTGCAGCTGTGAAGTATTTCACGTCATTCCGGTTTGATTGAAATCTGTTTTATCTAATAGAAGACAATATAACCTTCTCAATGGTGTTTGCAATTTCTTATTGGATGCTTTGAACAATAAATTACAGCCGAGCGTAACAACATTTTTAGTTTTATCAGTTTAGTATTGCACAAATAGCTACAGAATACAAATTTTCTCGATGAGGCGTAATTTTCCTGCTTTTATCTCAAGCTTTTACTAACTTGACCAATTCATCAGCATAGCTAGCTTGTTTCCATGGATTTTGGGAGTGGGTCAAAAGAAGTATTGATTCGATCATAGAATAGGCTATGCCTACGACCATGACACAAATTTTCCCTCTTCGATATGTAAGTAAGACTGCTGGTGTCCAAGCCATGTAAAAAAAATAATCATAAAATTTAACTAGAACATTTATACCCATTTTAACATCTTCGTCTTACTATAAATATTAAGGATGACATGGTTTTTGAGTCGTGGTGTTTGCAGTTTTTATCGCTCCCAAAACAATATCTACAGGAATGTTCATAACACACCCATATGAAGTAAAATTAATCTAACAGCGGATACTCAAGGAGCTAATTAAGCACACATTATTCAGTGTTACCAGAGCACCAAGAGTCTCTAAACCTGCTCACAGGTGCCTTTACTTTTATATTAATCTAGATTAACCTGCCGGAAAGATGGATACGATGGCAGTGTGCAAGCGCAAAAAAACCATGCTTCAAATCTTTTCTCCCATTTATCATTTGAACTTGCTGTGAAAGATATAAGCCATGTTAAAACCAAGTATTACAAGGGAAGTCAATTTTGTCAGAGACAACTAGTTCATTTTAAAGTTCGACTGCTTTACGCAGCAAGATGAAATGATAAATACTAAATGATAAAAACATGTCACACATGGTTTTATAAACACAGAGATCAGGGTCAGTGTCACATTTTCAATTAAAGCCTCAGAGATAAATGTGCTCTAGTCTTGCTATTACGTTGATGTGGTAAAACATGCTCGTTTTCAAATGGGGCAAAACCGTTTCACACCTGAAAACACATGAAGACGTTTTTTTTTTTTATACGTAATGATTCTCTGCTGCTTGTCTGGCCTTTTGGATTTTCAGCTGCAACATACATTTAAACACTGTGGGTAAAACCTTGGAAGAAAAGAAAAATGTATCGTGTATTTTATGTAAAGGTTAATTCAATCCAAAGGCATGCCCTGTGGAATGAATGGAACATAAATCATTTGACAGAAAGGAAAATGGGAATATGCGTTCTGTCTTACAAGGTCAGGAACACAGGAACAATACAAATCAGATGGACAACTCTGGGTTTTGGAAAAGTATGGGAACAAGATGAGGTACAATGTTTCACCCTAACAGCAAGACTTTTCAATCATTCTTGATATGTGTTCACACAAAGTACTTCCTTTATTATTTTCAGTAAATCTTGCCCCGTAAAGTATCTTGCATGCCATTTTAGAAAAGCACTATACGAGTACAGTTTCTGAAAATTACAACACTTTCCCTCCTATTCAGAGAAATAAGAATGCTTTTAAAACCCCCCTGAGATCCACAGCCGATCCACAGCCGTGGAACCCAGTGCATTTCTAAAAAGATAATTCCTTAGACTGAAGAAGTGGTGGCAGGGCTGAAGTGGAGATGAGCGGCACACAGTATAAATATGCTGTCTTGGCCGGTTTAGATGAGGATGGAGGAAATATACAAACAAGTTCAGGAAGGCCCCATCAACTGTGGGAAAATACTTATAATGTCAGAAGTGCATAGCCCTGCACAGCCTTAAAGACACAGCCACATCCAAAATAATAAACATCCCCATATTGTGGGATTTGCCTCTGGTCCACAGGTTAAGTGGGAAGTCTTTGCGTCCAGGCCTGGAGAATACAATAACAAAGTCTTCCTTTGGGTCCGACCCAGAGGCCGCAAGCTTGTCACGACACGCACAACTTGTCAATGGATGCTTTTCGGTTGAAAGAAGTGAACTTGCTTTTTGATGAAAAAATGTTGAGCCACCTTCAACATAAGCTACTCCCCGAAAACAAAAACAAATGGCTAGATCCCAGGAGGTTATCTTACCCGCGATTCCTTCCCCATGAGTGCATCATAATTAACAGTGGCACTATTTAATTAGATATTGCTTTTTGTATCAAGTAACTTATACTTGTAATGAACAAAAAATAAATGACCTGCTATATACCAAAATATTTTCTATATTTTCGTTTGTAGAAGAATATATTAACTAAAGCCAAATTAACACAATGATAGACAGACGTTGATTTCGTTTTTTTCTTTTTTGGGAATTCAGTGCTTATATAGAAATATAAATGTGCCTTATGCATTGCATAACCTGGCAAGCGCTTAGTTAATTAAACGGCTTTCGGTTTCTCTGAAAGAGTCACGCATACCTAATTAATTTTGACATTTAAACTGAAATTTTGTCACTAAATTTTCACCTTGGAAAGAGTATTTCAGACAGTGTGTAGTGCAATGTAGTATAATGGTTAGACTTAAAACAAAAAAAGGCAGCAGGTTCGTTTCCCAGGGGGACACTGCGTTGTACCCTTGACCCTTGTACTTAACCTGAATTTGCTTTGTATATATATCCAGCTGTATGAATGGATACATGTAATAAGAAGTTGTAAGTCGCTCTGGATAAGAGCGTCTGCTAAATGCCTATAATGTAATGTAAATGTATTTGTTGGAACAAGGCATAGGCGTGAACAGTGCACAGTTATATAGCAGTAATCAGTATTAACACTGTTTTAGGACATGACATTATCTGCGCTACGTGACCAGCTTTTTACTGTATTCTCATTGTTTCGGCTTGAGGGATAGATAGACTTCTGCGGGACACCCTATAAAGTGATGTAGGATGTGTATGTCACAGGCCTAGATAGAATATTATCTCATTGAAGGCAGATAGAATAACAAATGTTACACTTCCTCTGTCCAGTTGGTCATTTTTTTGCAAGGCCGGGAGACAAATATGCAGCGATATCAAAATAACCATACAGCTCCAGACTCTGCTGCCAGAAATGTGGAAATTTCCCAAGCCTTTTTTTTTTAAAGGCATCCTCATTCCGACACTCCATGTGTCACTGGAACATCTTGCCCTTGTGGTTCCTAGAATTGACTCAGAACAGCCATTACTGAAGTCAGCTGTCACGACGCTGCATAAAGCATATGGCAGTAGAAGCATTTAATGCGATGACATGATGACTATGATAAAAGCAAAGATTCACAGAGTTCGCAAGCTGTCGTACCGATACGCCTCATTTGTAAAAACAATCAACATTCAATAAAACTTATGAGCTGTCAAATATTTATAAACATAAAAAATATCACAAGGGATCCTTGGCAAACTAAAGAAACACTGTTTTCACTTTAATACAGATCGAGTTGTGTAAAACCAGGGTCACCATTCCTGGTCCTGGAGATCCACAGGGGTCTGTTATTTACACATTCTTTATACCCGTATGTTTATAAGTTTTATCTTTAAGAAATCAGTTTGTTTTCATTTTTTTCTTTCTTTATTTGATTAATCAATCTTTCATATTTCTCTGGGACAGAAGTCATATGAGTTCAAATTCCGAGAGAGCCATATATGCTGCTCGGTATACATATTAAATTATCTGTTGACAGTTAAAAGTAGTGTAATGTTAGCTGTTTAGGGCTGCACCTCATTTTTTTTAAAAACACTCTGAATGCCAGCTAGTGACTGGGAGAGCAGGCTTCATGAGCACCAGAAAGGGCTGCTTGTAACTGACTCATAAAAACAATAAGGAGACTTATGAAAGATATACAGTTATCACAAAGAGATATCACAAAGGTTCAAAGTCAGTAACTTGCATATGACTGTTCCGTCCATTTCTGATTTTAGGGCTGCTCACTGATATCACTATCAGCGAGTGAGAAACTCAGCCCTTTGTTAGCATAGCAGTAAATGCCTGCATAGCCAGGAAGTGCTGATTGGAGACGGTGTGAAGTGAAATGGACAGATAACAAAGGCAGTTCGAGTGGACTGATAAAATGAAATGGTGGCAACACGAGCTAGCTGGAATAGGTATTATAAATAATAGATGTACGAATGTAATAACTAAGGTTGTATAGATAAAGGTGTAATCAATGTGTAGAGATGTATTGGTAGGAAAATAGAAGAGTAGCGTTGTTGACCCACCCCCAATCAGTAAATATTTAAGTTAAAATGTCTTTCGGGGGTCCTTATAGCCCTAATTGGTTATAGTACATTTCCTGTTACTACACATTGAGCTCTGATTAGAAAAAACTATTTTAAAAAAGTGTGAGAATCCCCTTTTCAGCAGTCTTGAGAATCCCCTTTTTCAGCAAGCACTGGAAGAACATGTCGCATTTAATTTCAGGTGTTCAGATGACACATTTGTGTGGTATTTTCAGCCTTCTGTCTGCGCTTGTTTTGTCAGTAGAGCCCCATCGCCACAAAATCCACCAGAACGAGTCTCTATGCAGCCCTTAAAATTGAGCAGAAGCTGCTGACGCTGTTCGTGTGGGTGTAGAGTTGGTGAAATGGTCTCTTTTCAATGTTTTCTTTGGCTCTGCATGGTTTTGGAAGGATAATACAGTATGTTGGGTCAAATTGCAACTCAGAAAGAACAAATTGAAGTGACGGCTGATTGGTTGCACGCGCGAGCATGGTAAAACTGCTCTCTTAATGCAAAATTTATAGATTGGTGCAACACGCATATTTATGGAGGTTGGGAATGCAAAAGTCACATTTTAAAACATGACAAAAATAAAAGCTGACCCCTTGGTTTGCTGCTTAGTTTATGGTACAATATGTAATATGTAGGAGAAAGCATGAGGGCTGCTTTTTATCCTCCGTTGTGAGCCGTAGTTTGCGATAACCAGCAGTGCCATTTTGCGTGGGTAAGCAGCATGTCAGCGACTTTGAGAGCTGAATTGCTTTCGAAGCGCTCCGTTCAGATAAGCCAGGGAAAATAATGAGTTTCATTAAAGAGAAAGAAAGGCAAAACAATGGCCTGAACCTGAACCAGTCTCTCATTTCAGAAGAGGAATAGCACTGCAGCTGGATAGGTTCGGCGTGCTGAACCGGGAGATAAACATGACAAAATCTATAATCCCAACAGATTACATCATGCGACTTGACGCTCAACAACACTTACCTATGCGCAGTAGAATTGTCAGTGTTAAATCGAATCTGATGCATACGTACTAGTACATTTTACTCTGATAGAGTTTATGCGATGCATTGAGGACTCGCATAAACTGCACAATCCCTTTCTCTTTTGCCACATGTAACTACGTAAAGCCATCGTGGCTCACCTCTACATGCTACATGTGAAGAGCCGAGACAAACATTCCACAGAGTGGACGTTTTAATCCTGCTGTACTCAAACCACATCCATGCACAAGATGCATGGACCCCCCCCCCCCCACCATGTTGGCATGGAAACAGAGCCATGTTGATTCGTGGCTTTCAGCCTCACAGTCACCCGATACCCATAACAGCAGGCACTTAACGGTAAACCCCAGGACATTACACACTGCTCGCAAATGGGAACGATTAGTCAACTTTTAATGCTAAAAAGTGGCCAAGAAAAGCTGATTCTCTTATACCGACTGCTTCATCTATCACGCGTATACGGTCTACCAACCCAGCTGGACAGTGTCCTAGCCACACTGTGACTATGTGCATCTTACTCAATGTCTTTGTATAACTGCACCACACGCAATTTAGGGTTTTTACAGGAGCTTGAAGAAGCAAATACAGCATTACTTCTGGAGGAAAGAAGTCAAATTGAATAAATCAGCGCAAAGGCCGTAAAAGGAAATGCTTAAGTGGCCTGTTTTCTTAAAGGGCCACCGTGTTATTAATGTCATGCGCTGGGTGAAAAATGAAACATTTTGACTCGCTTGTGTTTTGAGTCGTGGCCAGGGTCACACCCCCCCTCCCCCCCTCCATTAAGCAACATTGAGTCCCTGGTTTCTCTAAAGGGCCTGCATCATGACACTGTGTACATCACTGAGTCACTTTAGAACTTTCAATGAGTTCATTAGCACTTATAAAGCATTGTTCATTTACAAGCGATCCACTCATACGTCAGCCGTCTACAATACGGCAAAGCAAAACAACCTCGGTGGCTCCGTGCCAAAAAGAGCATAACCGCTTATGTCAAGGCCTGCGTGCAGTATTGCTACAGCCAAACAAATTATGGAAAATGGTTCAATTAATTTAAATTAAAAAGTTTACTTGTTGATTAATTAAGTACTGTTGTAGAAAGATTTCACTTTCTGTAAGTGAAACAACAAACACATAATTAGACGCATGTGTATGATGCAGCAATTATTTTATTATTTTCTTTAAGTGATCCTGTGTGTTGGTTTGGCATTTTGCCCAGAATGCAAATCAAAATACATGTTTGGTTCGGGGAAATGACACCTGGTTGTTTTTGTCAATGTAGCAATGTGAAGAATCATGGCAATTCAATGCAATATATATTATATTATAACTACAAAGGCAGCATTCATGACATTCCATAAATCATTTAAAATACCAGTAATATATATATATATACAGGTGCAGCTCAAAAAATTAGAATATCGTGAAAAAGTTCAATATTTTTTCTCACTCATTTCAGAAAGTGAAACTCATATATTATATAGATTCATTACACATAGAGTGAAATATTTCAAGCCTTTATTTCTTGTAATTTTGATGATTATGGCTTACAGCTAATGAAACCCAAAATTCAGTGTCTCAGAAAATTGGAATATTTTGTTTTAACATATTTTTAAAGTATCATATTTAATATTTGGTCGCATATCCTTTGCATGCTGTTACTTCCTGAAGTCTGTGACCAATCAACATAAAAATCAACTCTCGATATCTTATTTTCAGGTACTGTTACAAGCGATACTATAACCTCTCTGCATTTGAACTGATCTCTATGGCAATTGGGGGGTGAGACTAGATTCAGCTGTAAATTACACTGGTACAGTATGGAACACATGGCTGGCTAAATGGCTGTAAGTCATCAAGGGTCTGAGCTATCGAACGAGCCCCAAACCATCACTCTGTTGCCAGATATGGAGTAGATGTGGATGGATCACTGCAAGGTTTATTTCTCCTGACTCATTTTCCTATAGAACTCTATGGGGAAAAAATTCAGGAGAAACAACCCTTAAAGGGATCCATCCACATCTACTCCATATCTGGCCGCAGAGTGATGGTTTGGGGCTCGTTTGATACCTTAGACCAGGGGTAGGCAACCCTGGTCCTTGAGAGCCGCAGGGTCTGCTGGTTTTTGTTTTCACCTTAAATATGACAATTACTCAGACCAGAGAAACCAGGTGAGGCGAGTTAACTGTGTAATCAACTGCTTTAATTGATCAATTAAGTGGTAACAACAAAAACCAGCAGACCCTGCGGCTCTCCAGGACCAGGGTTGCCTACCCCTGCCTTAGACCCTTGATGACGTACAGCCATTTCGCCAGTCACGTGTTCCATACTGTACCAGCTTAATTTATGAATGAATCTAGTCTTACCCCCCAATTCTCATAGAGATCAGTTCAAATGCAGAGAGGTTATAGTATCGCTTGTAACAGTACCTGAAAATAAGATATTGAGAGTCTTTTGATGTTGATTGGTCACAGACTTCAGGAAGTAACAGCATGCAAAGGATATGCGACCAAATATTAAATATGATACTTTAAAAATATGTTAAAGCAAAATATTCTAATTTTCTGAGACACTGAATTTTGGGTTTCATTAGCTGTAAGCCATAATCATCAAAATTACAAGAAATAAAGGCTTGAAATATTTCACTCTATGTGTAATGAATCTATATAATATATGAGTTTCACTTTCTGAAATGAGTGAGAAAAAATATTGAACTTTTTCACGATATTCTAATTTTTTGAGCTGCACCTGTATATATATATACAGTGGGAGCAATAATTATTTGATCCCTTACTGATTTTGGAGGTTTGCCCACTTACAAAGAATGGAACTGTGTAGAATTTTAATCATAGGTACATTTTAACATTGAGAGACAGAATATCACAAAATAATCCACAATAACAACATCATATAAATTTTATACATTTATTATCGTATTTTCGCATGAAATAAGTATTTGATCCCCTACCAATCAGCAATAATTCTGGCTCCCACAGACCAGTTAGTTTTCCATTAAGAAGCACTCCTAATCTCAACTCATTACCCAAAACACCTGTGTCAACTCGTTACATCGTTATGTAGCTGTATAAAAGACACCTGTCCACACAATCAATCAGATTCCAACGTTTCCACCATGGGCAAGACAAAGGAGCTGTCTAAGGACATCAGGGACAAAATTGTAGACCTGCACGAGGCTGGGATGGGCTACAAGAAAATAAGCAAGCAGCTTAGTGAGAAGTTAACAACTGTTGGAGCAATTATTAGAAAATGGAAGAAACACAAAGTCACCGCCAATCTCCCTCGGTCTGGGGCTCCACGCAAGATCTCGCCTCGTGGGATATCAATGATCATGAGAAAGGTCAGGGATCAGCCCAGTACTACACAGGAGGAGCTTGTTAATGACCTGAAGGCAGTTGGGACCACAGTCACGAAGAGAACCATCAGTAACACACTACACCGTGAAGGATTAAAATCCTGCTGCACGCGCAAGGTTCCTCTGCTGAAGAAGGCACATGTACAGGCCCGTCTGAAGTTTGCCAAAGAACACCTTGATGATCCAGAGGAGGCTTGGGAGAAGGTGAAGTGGTCAGATGATACCAAAATAGAGCTATTTGGCATCAACTCGACTCGCCATGTTTGGAGGAAGAGAAATGCTGAGTACAACCCAAAGAACACCATCCCCACTGTGAAGCATGGAGGTGGAAATCTTATGCTTTGGGGGTGTTTCTCAGCTAAGGGGACAGGACGACTTCACTGTATCGAGGGGAGGATGAATGGGGCCATGTACCGGGAAATTTTGGGCGACAACCTCCTTCCCTCAGTGAGAGCACTGAAAATGGGTCGTGGATGGGTCTTCCAACATGACAATGATCCAAAACATACAGCCAAGGCAACAAAGCAGTGGCTCAAAAAGAAGCATATTAAGGTCCTGGAGTGGCCTAGCCAGTCTCCAGACCTAAATCCCATCGAAAATCTGTGGAGGGAGCTGAAGCTCCGAGTTGCCAAGCGACAGCCTCAGAACCTTAAGGACTTGGAGAGGATCTGCAAAGAGGAGTGGACCAAAATCCCTCCCAAGATCTGTGCAAACCTGGTGAAAAACTACAACAAACCTCTGTGCTTGCCAACAAAGGTTTCTCCACCAAGTATTAAGTCCTATTGTTCTATGGATCAAATACTTATTTCATGCGAAAATACGATAATAAATTCATAAAATTTATATGATGTTATTGTGGATTATTTTGTGATATTTTGTCTCAATGTTAAAATGTACCTATGATTAAAGTTCTACACAGTTCCATTCTTTGTAAGTGGGCAAACCTCCAAAATCAGTAAGGGATCAAATAATTATTGCTCCTACTGTGTGTATATATATACGTATATAGGGGCAGGACTGCATGAATTTCTCAACTTAAAGAACAGAATGATTATAAATTGAACTTTGTTAATTAGAACATTGTTAACTAATTAACATAATTCAATTTATAATGATTGTCTTAAGTTGAGAAATTCGTGCAATCCTGCTCATGCATTGAAAGAAAGAGCTACATTTAAATATTGTATGTGCATAATATCCATAAAAATGACTAATACCAGTACACTAATCCATTAACAGCACACTTTAAGAATTAAAACTCTTCATGGAGATTTTTGTTCGTGGGGGGATTTGGAAAATGAACAGGAACATAGAGCACTCGGCTGTGAACAAAGACGGGAATCTTTCGTTTAGACCAAAGTTCCATGGTTATCAGGAAGCAAGGTCCACGTTTATTATAAATTCCCCTTGACACCCCCTTTTGCACTGAATTTACATTTTCACTTTTAACAGATGCTCTTATATAGAGTGCACGGATTACCATTTATTTATTTATTTTATATAAAATTCACATATAACTTGCTCAAGGGTATAACAGCAGCGTCCCCGCTGGGACTCAAACTCACAACCTTGGAGTTACAATTCCCTAATAGTTTCCTAATCATTATGCTGCACTATCACCCTTTGAAAAGCTAACATATTTTACGTTCCCTAATAGTTCCATAACCATTATATTACACTGCCACCCTTCAAATAGCATTAACATTTTAAGTTCCCTGATAATTCCCTAGCCATTATGCTGCACTAATACCCTTTGGATAGCAAAAGTATTTTAAGTTAAAGGGAAGTAAAAGTGAAGTTTCAATATACTTAGCGGCACCTCAACCAAAACATTGACACACTGTACTGAGTGACTTTGGGAGGATCATAGTGTGTGTCTGTTCATATGACGTTTTGTATAAGGTCTCTTTGTTTTCTGCCTGACATGTAGACTGCATGAGTTAATTGACTAACACATCTTGTTGACTGTGTTTGTCAATATTAACAGATATAACAAGGCTCTGTGGACAAGTGGAAACACTCAACGTGACACTCTATGTGTGACCAAACCGAAAGAGGCTAAACTGTGCACAGACAGATTAAAGGTGCACTTGTCATGTGAGTAATGTGTTGAATTGATGGGGGACTATTTGACTGTGACCACTATAGAACCTCTTCCATCTCATATCCATGATATCCAAAGCAACAGGGGAACAAGTTCAGTGAAGACAGTTCAGTAATCATTCATTCCAAATTAAAAACAGGAATGAGGAGAGAAGATAGCTATAATTAGCCTGTAACCTAAATGATAATGATAATAGCGCTAGAGTTATAATTGGGATAATGATAATTACAGCATTGTGCAAAGTAATTTTCCAATAGTGGTATGCCTGATTGAAATAGGAGCTTGAAGCTCAGTTCATAGTATATATTAGCATCCACTTAGGCCTTGGTTAATTTCTTGTTGTAATTATGTACCACTTTGGCTTCATGTGTGTGTGGAATTGATTGGAATACTTTTAAATGGCTATGTTTAAAAATGAACTGTGGACATTGTCAGAACTGCCCTAACACAGCAGTCAGTGGTTTAGTTGTTATACCATAAAAAATTTAAAAATAATAAAACACATATATACAGTGAGCACAGTGACACATTTTTTGTTATTTTGGTTCTGTACTCTAGCACTTTGAGTTTGAAAGGATACAGACTGTCAGCTTTCATTTGAGGGTATTTTCATCCATATCGGATTAACTGTTTAGAAATTATAGAACATTTTATATGTAGTCTTCCCCATTTTCGGACATCAAAAAATATTGGACAGTTAAACATAATGTAGAATAAAGTAATATTTTTTTTTATATTTGGTCGCATATTCCTGTGCATGCCATGACTTCCTGATGTCTTTGACCCAACAATATCAAAATACTTTTTGGTACTTCTACAAGCGATACTATAACCTCTCTGTATTTGAATGGATCTCTATGGGAATTGGGGGGTGAGGCTAGATTTATCTGTAAATGACACTGGAACAGTATGGAACACATGGTTGGCTAAATGGCTCTTCATCAAGGGTCTGAGGTATTCAGACCAGCGTTGTTAATTATCTACCGTCGGATAGGCTAAGTATCTCATTTTCATTCGGTTTCAGCTTTGCGTTAGTTAATCGAACTGTTTGTAGCCTAGTCACTGTGTAGACTAAGTAAATTGCAGCATTAGCTGCAGTTGTTAACTTGCTTTGTGTTTTTAGCCCAACTGCCGGCCTTTTGTGTTGCTAATTGAAACTAGCTTCACCTGAGTGAATATATATCATGTTTGCCACTCATACTTCAGTGCTGGCTACTCCTTCTCCCATACCCCCAGAGCCTCTGGCCGAGGCAGGGGCACTGGTTTGCTCATTTCTACATCCTGGAAATTCACTGTTCTCACTGTACATTGTCTGAATATCTCCTCCTTTAAGTGTCATGCAGTCACTGTAACTCACCCATCTACACTTAACATTATTGTTTTCTATCGCCCTCCAGGTCCGCCTGGTGCTTTCATGGATTAACTGGACACTCTCCTGAGCTCCTTCTCTGAGGATGGCACCCCTGTTATCCTACTGGGAGACTTCAACCTCCAACCAGAGAGTTCCCAGCTATCCAATGTCGCCTCACTCCTCCAGTCCTTCGCCCTCACTCAGTCCCCATCACCTGCAACCCACAAGGCTGGTAACCAACTAGACCTTTGACTCACCAGAAGCTGTGCCACGTCTGAACTCACGGTGACCCTGCTCCACGTATCGGACTATTTCTTTCTTTCATTCTCTCTCCTGCCCACTCTCCCTCAACTCTATTAACGAACCACCCACTGTAATCTTCAGGAGAAATCTCTGCACCCTCTCGCATTCCTCTCTCACTTCTTCTGCCATCTCTGCACTTCCTCCTCCTGCTTCCTTGCTAATATGCCTGTTGATGTTGAGAGAAAGTGGAGGAAATCCAGATCCCCAGATGATCTGGCCTCCTATCACACTCTCCTGGCAGCCTTCACATCTACAACTACAACAGCTAAGACCTCCTTTTTCCAGTATAAAATTAATGCATATGTATCTAATCCACGTAAACTCTTTTCCACCTTCTCCTCCCTGCATATCCCTTCTCCACCCCCTTTACCCTTCTCTTTCTCTGCAGATGACTTCCTGACCCACTTTGAGGGGAAGGTGGCCACAATCCGGAACTCTTTCACGTATTCCATGACACCCCACATCCCCCATACCGAACCCATTGCTACACTGTCGTCCAAGACTCTGGAGGACGCATATGTGCTCCAACTTGTGACGCACCATCGCGCAACCACCTGTCCACTGGACCCCATCCTTTCAGCAGTCCTCCAGTATATATCCGATGAGGTCCTTCCATATCTGTGAGACGGATGTGTGCGGGTTGGACCCGTAATGCACGACTCAGAACACTGACGCAAGGGCTTTATTATGGGGAAATCCAAAATCGTAGTCACACAAGCAAAGTCCAAAAACCAATAAATCCAGCCAGACCAAAGATACAGTACCGAGGGAGAAGGCAGTCTCGAAATCGGTATCCGTGCACAAGTTCATTAACCAGAGTAGCTGTCAGCGGAGCAGAAGTACAAAACAGGGGTAAAGCAAAGTTCGTAGTCGTGGGCCATAGCAGGAGTCAGACCGAAGTCCTATCCGCGGGGCAGAGGTACAAAACAGACAGCAGGCAAAACTTGTGGTCAAAAACAGGCAGTGGAAACAATAGGCAGGCAGTAACGATGGTCAGTAAACAGGCTAGATTAATAACGGTAGTCAAAACAATGGAAAACGCTCAAAAGTGAGAGTAGAAAACTAAAGGCAACAATTTCACAAGGACATGACATGAACATTGATCTTATATGCAGGTGTAGACAGGTGCAGACATTAGCTTGAGAGCAGCAGGAAATTAACAACAGCTTGAGAAAATGAGACACGTAACGAGGCAATTAGTAAATCGTTAGTAGTTAACCTATCCTGACCTATCGTTAGTAAATTAGTAATTTACATGCATGAGAAATGTAAGGTAAACATGAACACATGGTTAGATAGTTAGTATTACCCAATCCTGATCTAATGTTAGTATATTAGTAAATAGACACGGGAGAATGAAATAATTAGGGAAGCGTGAGTGACAGCAAGAGAAAGAAACAGCATGAACGCAAGGCTGTGGAAAAACATGGAAATGTGTATGCAAACAATGAACTGCATCGTAACATAAACAGAACACAAGCAAGACATGAACAGAAAATAAACTGTGACAAACACTAAACATGAAACATGGCATAAACATGACATAAACGTAACAATCTGTCCTCCATTATTAACACCTCCCTAACCTGTGGCCATGTCCCTGCTGTTTTTAAGACTGCCAGTGTAACCCCACTTCTTAAAAAACCTAGCTTGGACCCCTCTGATGTCAGGAACTACCATCCTGTATCTCTCTTGCCCTTCCTGTCCAAAACTTTTGAACGAGCTGTATTTAACTAACTGTCTGTTTTTCTCCACCAGAACAACCTGCTTGACCCTCATCAGTCCGGCTTCAGAACCGGGCACTCCACTGAAACTGCTCTCCTGGCTGTGACTCGCCGCTGCTAGAGCCTCATCCCTCTCCTCTGTCCTGATTCTACTTGACCTGTCTGCAGCGTTCAACACGGTCAACCACAGACTCCTGATCTCCATACTCACTGAGATGGGCATTTCTGGGACTGCCCACTCTTTGTTTATATCGTGTCTCACTGATAGATCCTACCAAGTTTCTTGGAAGGGTTCCGTCTCTGCACTCCAACCCCTGTCTACAGGAGTTCCGCAGAGATCTGTACTGGGTTCTCTGCTGTTCTCCATCTATACTAAGTCTCTTGGTTCAGTCATTAATTCACATGGCTTCTTGTATCATAGTTATGCTGATGATACTCAATTCTTCTTCTTTTTTCCTCTCTCTACCCCACAGGTTAAGGAGAGGATATCTGCTTGTCTGGCTGACATATCTGAGTGGATGGCTACCCATCACCTGAAGCTCAACCTTGACAAGACAGAGCTTCTCTTCATGCCACACAAGACCTCCCCACTACATGATCTCTCCATCACCATTGACGGGACCATGGTGGCTGCCTCCCGGGGGGTGGTCTTGGATGACCAGTTGGACTTTAAAGAGCACATCAGGGCGATGGCACGGTCCTGCATGTTCCTCCTATACAACATCAGGAGGATTTGACTGTACCTGACCACCTTCTCCACTCAGCTTCTTGTCCAGACCATGTCACTTCACGCCTGGACAACTGCAACTCCCTGCTCGCAAGCCTACCAGCCTGCACCATTCTGCCTCTTCAATTGATCCAGAACGCAGCTGCATTGTTCAACCTACGCAGTGTTCAACCTTCCAAAATTTTCGCATGTCAACCCCCCTGCTGAGGTCACTCCACTGGCTGCCAGTTGCAGCCAGGATCAGGTTAAAAGTTCTGACCCTGGTCTACACTGCAGCTAATAGGACAGGCCCCACCTACCTGCAGGACTTAATCCAGAACTATATGCAAAAGGTTCTATAATTTCTAAACGGTTCATCCGATATGGATGAAAATACCCTCAAATTAAAGCTGCACTTCAACCTCATTGTCATTGTATCCTTGTATCCAAACTCAAAGTGCTAGAGTATAGAACCAAAAGAACAAATAATGTGTCACTGTCCAATGAATTCTGGTGCTCACTGGACATTATATATATATATATATATATATATACAGATGAACCTCGATCCAACGGACACCGATGCAACGGATTCCGGATCCAACGGACATATCAAATTTCAATTTTCGCGAGATAATATCAAATTTCAATTTGAGTCGGCCCGCCGGTAACGCATGCACCGCTAATACTACAAATCCCAGAATGCTCTGCTAGTGCCTTGGTGCGTCAAGACTCGCAAGCATCACCTCCTCTTAAGTATCTGACGCGTGTATCGACGTGGCTGGTTAACGGGTATTTACTTTCACGATATAACAGACAAACGCAGAAGCGGACGCACACCCGCGGTACATACGTGAAATAAAACGTAAAACGAAGTTTGTATAAAAATAAAAAAATAAAGGCGATTGCACCCCCCCCCCCCCCGTCAACAAAAATAATTGATTGCACCCCCCCCCCCCCCCCGTCAACAAAGCGTCGTACAAGCGTCGGTTTGCCTGGTTGTTGTGCGCTACATATCTCTTGTTATAGTGATATTTTGCAGTGTCGCATTATTCGCTGCAACGGACAAACGGCTTTAACGGACAACTGCTCCCCCCTATTAGTCCGTTGGATCGAGGTTCAACTGTATATATATATATATATATACATCTAATTACCGAACCTGAGCTCAAAGGTAAGCTGTTTTTGGCATTTATTATTCATAATTTGCATACTCAAATTCAAGTGATGGAACACACATGCCTAATGTATAATTCAAGACATTTGATTTTCTCATTACTTTCTCAATTACAAGTCTCCTTAAGGCCCAGCCAGCACCATAAGGCCTATGCCATTCATTTCCACACTCAATTTGATTTAGACTGAATTACTTGCCATGCCATGTTTCTTTTTTTACTTGTTTTTTTGACTAGTTTCTGTCATCACACACAAAAAAGAACTGTTCTGTTCAAAGTAATCCAGTTTTACTTTAGCATTCTAATCCAATCTGTCTTAGAATTCAATGGTATCCACCAAATAAATTACTTTCCTGTTTTTTCTGATCATAAAAGGGTAAATGTGCTTTGTTACAACATTGATACATTTGTGGAGAAGAAAATAAACTGCAAACCTAATAAACGGAGCCTACCTGGACATAAACGCAATGCAGACAGGTGGTGCCTAGAATACAAGATGGGGAGTATTTCGATAAAATAGTTTTCACCTGATACATTTTTTACTCAAATAAAAAGTGGAAGACACTTGTTTTTGCCATTGCTTATTTTATTATGTGGCCTCCTAACTCCCTCAAGAATATATTTTCAGTGTATGTTTCCAAATAATTGAGGAAAAAATATTTTAATATAAAACTGCAAATTAAAAAACTTTTTCCAAAACTATAACAAAGCAATAATGTGATAGTTGACCTAGCTTCTTTGCTAGGACACTATGGCTACCACAAAACCATGTTTTCCTCAGAAAAGTGTTTGTTGGCTACCTAAATAATGGCTGTAGCACTTAGAAAGCCAGAAGATTACACTCATATTTCATTGATATAGTCCACATATGGCTAACAACAGATTAATAAAATGAGCCAGATAATTAGTTGCCATTGCTATTTGGTGAACTTTCCTGTCAGTTTCCATAGAAAGATACATTTGACTTAGGAAATCACTGATCGATGTAAATTTAAGTTTAAGTAAATTTGTCTTTTGTCTGCATTTTCCATTGTACATACATTGCTCATATACATACATATCATTTTGGTGCTTGTGGGCAGTTTTGGATTATTTTGATTATTTTAATTTAGAGGTAATTCATTAAAGACCCCATATTCTTTTCAATATGAGAATATGCATCACTACTCGGCAGATGGAATAGCAAACAGAATGCTGGCAGTGCATGCTCCCAGACATTTAACGGAACAAACAGTTTAATTTAGCTTTTCTTCCCCACCCGCCTGCCAACGCACAAGTGTGTTTGTGTTTTAACATGACATCGGTCTCCAGGTTCCATACTTTTATGTGATCAACAGGGTGAGATTTAATTGGCAGACATAATTGCTGGAATTTGGGGTGAAATTGCTTTGCCGGTGTTTGTGTAAAGTTATTGAAAGTCCATTATTAAATATGATGACAGTTTTACATGGGAATAATATAATCTCCCTTCTTATTAGACAAATTCCAGTTTCCAACTCATTTTCAATTCAATTCAATTTTATTTCTATAGCGCTTTTTACAGAAGACTGTCACAAGGACGCTGTACAGAGAAACAGAAGGAAAATTGGGCGAAGACCAGGCCTGAACCCACAACCAGCAAAGTGAGGTAAAAACTCCCCAGTGAGAAAAAAACACTCAAACTCAAACAGTGGCGAGAAAAAACTCCCCAGTGGGAAGAAATCTCAGAAAGAACCTGGCTTGAGAGGGGGAGCCCATTCTTCGCTAGCCGGCCCAATTTAAACTAAAGGTGGAATGGATGGTAATGGAAATGTAAAAGTGGGCTAAACATGTTGCAGTCTGAGAGACAAGGCTAGCTGATAAGTAGAAGTCAAATGAAAGGATGTAATATGTTCAATTCAATGGGGCGGGGTGGTGCATCAGGGCGAGGGGCAAGACTGGAGCAGTCTGCGACCTCAGAGCGAGGGGCAGGGCTGGAGCAGTCTGGGACCTCAGAGCGAGGGGCAGGGCTGGAGCAGTCTGCGACCTCAGAGCGAGGGGCAGGGCTGGAGCAGTCTGGGACCTCAGAGCGAGGGGCAGGGCTGGAGCAGTCTGGGACCTCAGAGCGAGGGGCAGGGCTGGAGCAGTCTGGGACCTCAGAGCGAGGGGCAGGGCTGGAGCAGTCTGGGACCTCAGATCGAGGGGCAGGGCTGGAGCAGTCTGGGACCTCAGAACGAGGGGCAGGGCTGGAGCAGTCTGGGACCTCAGAACGAGGGGCAGGGCTGGAGCAGTCTGTGACCTCAGAGCGAGGGGCAGGGCTGGAGCAGTCTGGGACCTCAGAGCGAGGGGCAGGGCTGGAGCAGTCTGTGACCTCAGAGCGAGGGGCAGGGCTGGAGCAGTCTGCGACCTCAGAGCGAGGGGCAGGGCTGGAGTAGTCTATGAACTCAGGGTGAGGGGCAGGGCTGGAGTAATCTGATGCTCATAAAATAAAAGGTTACCCCCCCTCCCTTCCTGACACCCTTAACTATGGGATTGACTGAAGAGGTACGTTATTAGCCTACACTCAAAGACAGAAAGTGTGTCTGAAGCCTGAACATACATAGGGAGATTGTTCCATAAGACAGGGGCTCTGTAAGAGAAGGCTCTGACACCAATTTTAAGTAGTGGTGCTTTTTATTTTTTAAATATTTTGCTCATGATCATATGTATTACACTAACATTCATGGATAATTTTAAAGAAGCAAAAACAATGCAAACTGTGTGTCGTCCTAAAATAATACAATTCCATATAAAGGTTGTTTAATCGTATATTTATGGCTACGAATAGATATTGGAATCGGTAGCACTGCATTTTATTTGAACAGTTACAGGAAACTTAAAATGTGACTCAATCATGATGGTAAATCTGTTTCCCGTTATAGTCATTAAAAGATTATTGCGTCCTGATGTTATGTATGCTTGGTTATTACTGTCTCCCTCAGATGGAAATGCATAGCCTACAGTCTTCTAAAAGCTCATTCATCAACCTCCTTTCATCCATTCCGTTTTCGTATATATTTTATTATTATTATTCATTAAATTTTCTTCTGGAAAATGGTCTTTTGGGGGGAAATGTTTGATATTTTGTGTATGAAGCCCTAAATAATTTTGTAATTCTATGTGCTAAATCCAACATCAGTTGTGTGGTAAGATAATAGTTTAACCAACCAAAATATACTTACAAAGTATTGGTATAGGATGACTAAAAATCGAGAGAATAATTGCAGTCATCGTGCAATTGGCACCTAGTCCAACTCATTTGCATAATCCCTGCAAACAATCTGTGTATGTGTCAGAACACCAGTGTTGTACACATGCTGTATATCAGTGTCAGTTTTGCAAAACCATGAATGGATTGTTTTGATGTGCTAGAGATGCATTATAAATCCATTAATGTCTGAATAAAAATACAAGCTGAGGTACAGTCAGGTAAATCTTGAGAATTATTCAACAGGATCCAAATGAAACATTGTTTTTGCTTTGGCCATGCCATAATATGACAAACCTGACATTTTGCCTGAGCTTTAATTACAGTGAATAAATACTTTATTAAAACCATAACTTTGCAGTATTCTTGCTGTAAATTTACCTTTCATTTTTTTTCTTAGCCGTTAACTTAGCTCTTCAGTTCAAGGTATGGGATTTCCCCCAAAAAAAACACGGTACATTCACCGTTTAGTTTTTTTGTATACAAATTTAGCTACCACCTCAAATTCTTACCTATTAAGATGGGCTTTCCAACGAATAGTTCTATAATACTTGAAATACTAATCAGTACTAGCTAATTAAGTATTGTACATACTCCATAAGCCACGTTATAACCCTACGCTCAGGAGTTCCATTCATTGACTGAAACACATCAGTTTAGTTAATTCACAGAAGAAATAAGCAATGACAGAGACAGCCAGTTTAATATACTCAAATATGGTCAATGCAGACATCCCAACAACAGAAATGGAATATGTTGCAACGTGCTGTAAATAGTGTGTATATCAATGTTTTGCAATATATATTTTTTTTACTTCAGAAAAATGAGAACCCAGCAATTTCTAACATTTAAAAATGAGCAAAACAAGCAAAAAAGGTGCAATCTTTAAATAACGTCTTGGTGACATTTGGAGCACATTGCATCATCCATCTAAAGTGATGGCAGACTCAAGCAGGAGAGGCTCTGATCCCATTGTGTGAAGCAGGGCTTTCTGTGTTGGTCCGAGGGAGTCGTGTTATGAACATGTGTTGCAGCAACATTCTCCTGCTGTGGCAGAGAGCGCTGTGGCTGGAGGCCTCTTGGAGGCCTCATTAAGAAGTGGCTCGGTGCTGAATGTTCTCTCGTCTACACGTAATGTGAACGGGGTCACCAGGGCAGTCATTTGTTTGCTATTGAAAAGTTGTTCAACTTTTCCACGGTAGGCAATTTCGCAAAGGTCTTCTGACCGAATGACCCAGTGAAATAAAGCCAAAAACAACAGATAGACAAACTAATGGGAATTGTGCCTTAAGAAACCTTTCTTTATTTCAAACGTATTGATCGGTGTCTCCATTCTACTTACTGCAGTCTAGCGAATGAGGAATATGGTCAGGAAGACATACCAGTCTTTAAAAAAAGAATGTCTCTCTGACCCCGTGACAAAATACAACAAGATAAAAATATATACAAAAATATACATATATATAAAATAACATCTAAAAAACCAAATAAAATGAAATTGTGTATGCCAAGAAAGAAATCTAAAACCGAGCAGCGATGACTCTCTTGACATTCACGCAGGTGTTGTCAGAGGCATACTGGAATAAGCTATTTAAGGTAAATGGGGAGGAATTTTCCCCTAACAGAGGCAAATAATATATATTTTTTAAACTAAAAATAAAAGTTGAATATCATTTTTTTTATTAGAACTGAATTTCCATTTCCATGTTAGTTATTTTCAACTAAATTTACTGCAGAAATGAGACATTTGAGATACTGACTTGACTTCAGAAAATAACAAGTAAAACCAGAGACCACTACCCTCTTAAGCCGCTTATTACTGTGATATGCACAAAAACAGGAGCAGGTTTGAGGACGCAATTTCATAGTCATGATCTGATCCTAATTTTAGTCCACAAAGCTGGCTAACATGAAGGCTTGCTGTGCTATTTTCTTCTGAGAAAAGGGTTTATAGTCCATCATTGTCCATAAAAAGGATAATTCTTTCCAGGTGTTTTTTTGTCATGCAGCTCTTTCAATCCTATCACTATACCCTATTTTAATATTGAGCTTGAAATAATTAGCATCAAAGCTGACAATAACACAAACAGAAAATAGCAATTTGTCATATGCGCATATGGATATGAAATTTACATACATCTTCTGGCAACGCCTCACAGCTGGCTGGCGACTCCCTGACCCTACAGAGATCATTCACACTGTGTAGAAGTAACCTGAACCATGTTGCTTTGCTAACAGTCAATAGTGTTTCTGTAGCATTTTCGCGGTCTCCTTCAGTGAGGAGGGAATGGTGGTGGCTGTCGTAGTCGAAGACGGGATAATTACGAAGCCAGATTGAATTATTGATTAAATGATTGGAAGAGTGAGTGTTTGGATGAGTGTTTGGATCATTGGGATTGAGTGATTGAAGGGAACGCTGGAGGCTGGGTTCCCTGAGGGGATATAATGAAGCGCACCTGGGGTAAAAGGTAGAGACTGATGGAAGGTGAAAGAGAGCGTGTGTGGTTCTCTGGGTGCTTGCATGAGGCGGTGTTTTCTTTTCTTTTAATTTCGTTATTAGATTGATTACGTTTTTTTTTGTATGAGTGTGAATGTGTTGTGTCTTACCTGAACGAGGCGGGCAGCTGAATGCAATCTGAGGGACCTGTGAAAACAAGAACCACAACAGCGGCATTAGACCCGGAACTGGCGGACAGCAACGACGGCGAACTGCAGAGCTTATCAGTGCGACGGAGCCAGTGTGCCGGGAGATACGGTGATGAGCTGTTGCTGGGGGAACTGACTTCCCTCAGACTGTAAGGAATGTGTTTTCGCCGTATCTGGAGCAGCAGTGTGTGTATGGGTCTCAGACCGGAGCGAGCGGGGAACAGAGCGGCAGCGGGTGTGTTCTTCTCTGCCAGAGTCGGTGTCCCACATCCAGCTTGGCGAGAGCGTCGAGGGCGACGGGGCGCAGTGAGGGCCTGGGTCCCGGGATTCGCCCGAGTAGTGGACAGTGGGAATCCTCGTTGGTGACCACCAAGGGCGGCAAAAGCTGTCCGTGTGTGTTTGTGTGTGTGGACATTTTTGGGCCGGACAGCTTGTGTTTTCTCATTTTTTATTTTTTGTGGCAGTCCTCCCCGTGTGGCACCATTTTGTTTGTTTCATGTTATTTGTTTGTGGCATGGGATGGTAGCGAGTTTTGTTATTGTATGAGTGTATACCGCCGTGTTTGTTTGTGTGGGCTTTCCCCTCATGAAGTATTGTGAGGCCAGGGGGCAGGCAGCCCCCGAGGTGGGCTATTGAGGGTGATCACGAGTGTGTGTGTGTGTGTGTGTGTGTGTGTGTGTGTGTGTGCCCATCTGCTATAGCCTGAATACCTATTCCGAGTGGTGTGTGTGCCGGTGTGTTTTGTGTGGTGTGTGCGGGAAGGCACTCTTACCTGCGGGTGTGGTCGGCTCTGTCCGGCAGTTTGGAAAGAGAGAAACTGGGGGCGGGAAGGAACCTCTGTTGGCCGTGTGATACTGTGACTCATTGTGTTTAATGAGTCACGGTTCAACTCGTGACATTTACTTGTGAAGTTGGATTAACGTTGATAGTAGGACGAAAGAGGATGGTGGCGGACCGCTGGTTGCCGGAAAAGTCAAGTAACCGTCTGAAGGAAGTGAGCAGTGAACTGCTGAAGGTCATCACAAGCACAAAAAAACATACAAACAAAAGGACTTTGATGTGAAATAATCAGTTTTTGATCCTATTGGCTCCTCGTTTCAACTGTGCATATGGGCCAGCACTATCTTGCCAGTGTGAGCAAATGACACAGGAATTTAAGGCATTCAGCACTATCCTAGGGAGTCCTATTCCCTGTGAGATTTGATTGAAATTAGCATCTGCCTTCACAAAAGTTTACAAATGAATAGCTTTTTGAAAATAATTGAGAACTTTTTAATCTCAAACCTTAGGCGATAAAAAGTAAATGTATTTTGTTTGGAACAGAAATATAAATAAAATAGCAATGACATAAAGTGATGGGAATGAAAGGATTGCCTGGTGAGCTCTCTGCACGTTGCAGCCTTGGGAGATTATTTTGATGTTTGTTGTTTTTGAAGCCCCGTCCAGAGACGTATTCAATTTTGTTTCCCCCCTATAGGCAGTGCGCTCCTTGGTCTTAAACTGATTCCTTGCTGTGACTGTTTTAGCATAACTTGAATCGTTTTGGTAAATTTCCCCCAAACTGGTCAGTTTGCCAGTGACAACACCTTGAAAGATAAAACATGTTTTATTTTTCAAAAATAGCCTGAAACTGTTGATTTTGGTTATCAGGCCCAAAGATAGAAAAAACCATTTGTCTGTGAACCGTAGCCCATTTGTTCATCTGTTTTACCCAATGCCTTTCTGAGAAAAAATAGAGCAAACATTTCAAAAGAGCTTTTTTTCTGAAAGCCATAAGCCTCATGTTTACATTTTCACACCTGTTTATTTGTTTGTTTCTATTGTGTTTTATGTGGTGTGTCTAGTGTACTTAGTTTTTTTAGTTATGGCATATAGTATCCCAACCAACCCTTTAAATTGGCATCATTCACCTAAAGTGAAACAAAAATAATAATAAAAATCTCCAAAAACTCCTCTGATGATGACTTGCAGTTGCCATTGGTTCAATGTTATTTTTATTTTGATTGGGACATTAACCATTTTACACGAAAGCGGAGTTCTCTCTGAACTCTGAAAAGACTAAATATTTTCTTTATAGCAAAGCTATTACAGTCTCTTTAAATAAATGCTTTTACCATTCAGTTCCACCCTGATAAACTGGAACGCCATGGTGTTGCCAGGCTCATTTCCATGCAATCTTTAGAAAAGGCTTGATCATTTCCATGTGTTTAATATGTGCCAAGCAGGAAAACCTAATTCCACGCGTAATCACAAAAAAACTGCGTAGCTCTTCAAGTAAGCCGCAGGCATAAAATATTGGTAATTTGAATCCCTTAGACATCAAAAGTGCTGGTAAATATCCCTGCCTAGACTTTGATCCCCTCTAAAATCTCTCTTGTGGACAAACTCCAGCTTCTGAGCTGCCAGCATGTTATTTCATAAAGTGTGTCCTAGTCATACTGCATGACATGTACTATAAAATAGTCATACGGCAAAGATTTAAGTGTTTTGAAATACTGAAAATTCAGGTTCAGGTACAGTGCACTGAAAATGATCCCCTTCTAGATTTTTCCAAAACGGAACACAAAACCAGTGCTCACAGCAGCCATTTTGCCTATGAAGGATTGCACAACATTTAATGTTATGGATTTCAGCTAATTAACTCTTTACACACACACACACACACACACACACGTTGGCATTCCAATGATTCATTCTAGCTCCAGACACAATTACAGAGCAGATGAGATGCTGAGGAATGTAATGGGGGTTGATTGCGCACCATTTTTATTAAATTACCATAATCTGACCAGTAAAGTACCTTTCCTGATGTGCTTTGATGCTGCCTCTTAATTTGAGGTTTTATTCCGTTGTTTTACTGTTGCTTGTTGCAGCAACATCAGGCATGGATTTCTGAAAGGAACTTATGACTTGGGTACTAAAAAATGTTTTTTTTTAAGGTTGGGGTGTCCTTAAAAACCCATACCTTAAGGTTGACTAGTAAACAAAACAGACATTTGGCAAGCACAGTAAAAGTTATATAATTTTATATACAAGTTCTAATTGTTTTTTATGGATGTGTCTTACTGAGTGTTGTGTCTACCATGCCCGTCTAGTTTTATCTGAAAATATTCTCTTTCTAGAATTCCAATTCATAAACTGAGAATCTTAGCAGAACGCTAAAACAACTTTTTTTTTTGAGAAGTGCACCATCGTGTTAGCAAGACTACAGCCCCTGTGGAGGAGATCAATGCAACCCCAAGCCTGGCTCCCACTTTAACTATGCTCTGGCCAGGGTGTAGTCAATCAGTGTGAGCTGTAACCAATCTGTTTCTCAGCATGGACAACTAATTGTGCAGCTGCCTCTGAACAATTCCTCATTAACCGAGAGGAAGTAAACTTTCACTCATTAAGGCACACTTGACTTACCAGACCTGTGGAGTTGCAGAGTGTTTCTCAGGCAGTGTGGAAATGTTGTCCGTGGGCATTTAAAGGCCATATTGGTAACTGTAGAACAGGACAGGGATTCACTAAGGCTGTTTCTGTTTCTAGTTCATCTGCGCACCAGAGTCAAGTTATTTGTTACATTGTAGGCCTATATTTTTATATTCAGACTTATCCGAGCAATGCAGAAAGTACAGAACCATTGCTATAATTTTCTTCTCTCCTCGTTCCCTTTGATATCCCAACATTCCTCTTTCTCTGCCATGCTTGGGGGAGTTTCCTCCTACGTAGGACAGTCGCTAACATTTTGTGCTGCCCCCCACATTAGCTGACAGGCTAAAATGTTTAAATTACTTGGTAACAAACAATTTTGACTTACATGGCCAAAGATGGATCAAATTGATCTGTGAAACTTTATTGTTGACGGACTTGAGTGCAGATTTATTTTTGTTTAGCGCACTTATTTATTATGTTAGAATGTATCGACGAAACCTTGGTACTGTGTAGTCAGTAAGTCTCCATTGGTTGAGTGCAATGCCTCCCCTGGGATTATAGGTTTAAGCCTTAAAAAAAAACAAATGTTGTGCACTTTTTTTCAGGTTGGTTATCACAATGTAATATATACATCACTGGGTCACTTAACTGGAAAAGAACATAGAACATTCATACAAATAATTAGTACCGGCCAATCGAATGCACCTCATCCCCATTTGATTTTCCTAGTCATCAAGTTCTGTGGACAAGAAATGTGATCTCTTATCTTGTCAATGTATTGAGCACAATATGTTTTAGTTTGCTACTGGATTAAAACAATGAAACAAACAAGTGTAGGTGGTGGTGTGATTTCAAAAGCTTAATTGATCCTGTGAGCTTTTTGACTCAGGCTAGATTATTGACCACGATCAACCAGTTGAGAAGAAGTCTGAGGACCAGGATCTTATGAAGCTATAGGAAAAGATGAGGAGAAAAATACTGGTGCATGTGCAACTAGCCAAACCCGAATCAACCCTTGTCTCACTGGGATCGAGTCACAGCAGGCCAGCAAGGAAATTTCCCCATGATTCAACCATAGACTTAGTTCAACTCATTTAGCTTCCTTGTCAAGATCTAGAGGGTTAATATTTTAAAAAGGTCTGCAGTTGGAAAGCTGCCACAGTTTGGTAGTCCAGGTCAAACGGGTGCCCGTAATCTGTATTTTTGTTTTAGCTTCAGTATGTTGGTTGGAAAGATGGATTCCTGGTTAATCCAGTAAATGTAAAGTGAGAGGTTTCCATTTTCAATTATTGGCAAACGTTTTTTTGCGACCTCTCTTTTGTAAATGCGCTCCCGGTGTGAATGTATTCCAGTCGGCCATTAGCTGATTGCTTGTGTTGTGTTACTACAGCATGTACCATTTTGCTGTCCGGCACTCCAAAAACGGTGAGCTGTACTGAGGTCCTCATTTGTACCCAGAAGCCTTCACTCTCAGACGTGACACCGCAAAGAACACCGCGCAGGCCGCTGGGGTATATTTCTCAACAGCCTGACACCACGGAAGATTAATGAGAGCACCGTGGACCATTTGCTATGGCCTGAAATCAGCGGCATGTCACACACCCTCTTCACTCCAAGAGCTCGTATCGTACCACATCGCTTTACTTAGTGCCATGCTATAGGCAGGATCGTTTCAGCAAAATGCACAGTAATAGCCTGTAATGTCTTAGGCTTTTGCCAACAAATCACAAAACGCAAAAAGAATTTCTCTGCGTAATGGAGAAAGTAAAGTTTTTCCATTGAACCTGTGTTGCTCTCTTTATCCCAAGTTCTATAGACGTGTTTACTATAACCTGATATATACAGTATACTGTATATATATATATATATATATTTATACTGTATATATGCAGTGTCTGCTGTGTGCACCTGTACTGCAAGTATTCTGTACATATTGAATAGTTTGGGCTGCAGCATTAATCAAAATTTTGCTGTTGCGCAACACATTTTTACATAAGTCTGGCCTGATGTTACATGTATTATGCCAATAACTGCAAATAGCCATTAGCAGCTCTATCTTACACTCAGTGCATGTGTCTTTGCTAGTTTCAGAATGACGCAGTTGTAATTTTACCGTCCTGAGCTCACGTTGTTTAAATAGCAAGTAAACTTGTACCCATCTGGGTAAAAAGAGGTCTTAAGATGAGGTGATGAGACAAGGTGAAATATTATTATTGTGTATATCAAAAAATGTATAATAATACAAGGGTTCATCGTTCAAGGACCACACACCCTCAGAAAAGGGGAATGTCGCCTTAAATTATGTTCATCCTGCCAGGTTTTAACAATTTCTACCATCTCCTGGCAGCTGAGCTGGAGACAAATTCCTGCTGTCCTTATTTGCACTCCCCATTTCTGTGAAAAGCATATCCCAATCTGCAGTAAATTCAGCTGTAGCCTACATGCAGTTACGTACATCAAGCCTAGTCCCACATGTCAATGAATAGCCTAGCTTACATGAATGATGTACTTGTGCACTCTGGACCCAGCATAGAACAGTATCTCCCTGACTGATGCCACTGGTATCAAAACAATAGAGAGTGTTGTCATAGCAACCATATCAAATAGGTCACTGATTTGAAAATGCAAGCCTTTTACATTGTCAGTAGAGCAACTGAAAGGCTTTAATATTAGTATTAGTGTGTGTGTGTGTGTGTGTGCGTGCGCGTAGGTGCATGCATGTGTGTATGTGTGTGTGTGTGTGTATGTGCGCGTGCATGTTTGTGAAGGTGTTTGAGAAATAACATTTAACATTACACAATACACTATATCAAAGCGCAAGTGGAACTTTTTATATATATTTTTAATCAAACTATTTTAAGGCAGCGTTAGTTACTTTTTCCTCATCTCTTTTTCTTCAAAAGGAGTCAAAATGAGAGTGTGTGTGAGTGATGAAAAGGCCATAGCGCTTGCATGGGCTCTCCACTTCAAAGCTCCAGCTTCAAGCCCTCTCTCAATGTTTAGATAAGGGGCTAGAATTGGCACTGTTGTCATAAGCAACACGCACAATCAGAGGGCTGTCAACCATAAACTGAGCTTTTCTGGCTCCAGTCAGGCTCCTAAGGAGCATTTCTTTAGCACACTGTCACACAAGGGCCGTCGAGTAGTGGGAAAGAAAAGCAGGGAATACAGACTTATGCTAAAAGCTGGACACACAGTAAAAAGTACCTGTAACAAGGATAAGGTTCATGTTTTTGATAGATGTTGATAAACAGAATAAATCAAACAAAGGGTAGGCCATCTTAACCAAGGCATTCAACCCTTGTGCATCAAGCCCACAGTTGAGTTATTTGGCCATGTGCCCTACTTATTATTAATCATTTGGGGCTAGATTAAGAACAAAGATTAATAGGAAAATTATCTGGGTTTTGATAAGAGCTGAGATAAGAACTCAGACCTGAGACCGATGGCCTCCGGAAAAAAATATCTCTAATATTTGGAGTGAGCAAGGAAATTTTGACAAACCTGGGTCAACCCAGTCAGTTTAATTTGGGCCTTGATCGAATTGATTTACCCATTTTATTAATGCCCGGTCCGATCAAGCTCTTCACCTGACAAAAAATAACGAATTGCAACCTACCTCAAAATGCAAATGCAGATAGTCCTCAGTGTGTCCAAGTGCTCTGTCTAGACACGAGGGTGAACTAAGCACTGTGCTTGATTCATGTCTGTTGAAGACATGTGAAAATGCATAGACATTATCATTATGGCTAGAGTGGTCCTCTTAAAGGTTTTTTTCCCCCCGACGGTTGACAAATATATAGTATTCAACTTCTGTCACAAAGTAAGGGCAAAGTACTTGCACTAGGCTGGCATGGGTAAGGACAAGTGATATATCAACAGAACAAATGGGCTCTGGGATGGCTGGATGAACTGCAATGGGATTTTTCATTTTCTAAAATGCCATACCTGTGTTAACACATTCAGTTACCATGTATTTGATCAAGGCTTTATCTTTATGAACAATTTAGAGTTGCGAAGTGAAATGACAGGTTCTATTTCCCCTAGATATTGCCTGTGAACATTCTTTTTCGATGACATTTTAGCCACCACTCCATCACTGTGCGGAGGATGAACTTACATGCCGTTTGCAAACTTCCCCGTTTCAGACTTTTTTTTAGGTGTCCTGACTGATATTTCCTGCCTCTATATATTTATAGTGCTTCATTGCCGAAGCTAAGGGCACTTATGGTGTGGAGCTGATAACAGTTCTAATGCTGATAGAGAACATTATTTCGCTTACTTACAGCCTACAGCTGCAGTTTGACAGGTCATGGATTTGACTCTTCATAAAAGGGGGGGTTTTAAGTGGACCTGGCGCATGGTAATGACTTCTCTTATATACTGCACTCATTCAGAGGCTTGAATGAAAGAAAGTCAAGCTATTGAGATGGAAGAAAAAGATTGTTTCCATACTGACAGGACATTTTCTGCGTCACAATAATGAACAATTTTTTCTTAATTGCAATTTAATGACTACGTAATAGTTACTCATTATGAGATCATTCCTCGAAGAACTCTTGAAACATGATTGGAATAGTCCCATCTATCCACCTTGTCCTGCAGAGAGCGAATGATAAAAAAAACCTTTTTAAAAGCTCTCTATTAAAAGGTTTTTTTGTTCTATTCATTTGTCAAGCATCATTTGAACTGATATCACCATCTCTATGGATCAAGGTACACCATATTATCAAACGCGATGAAACAGGGTTTCGCTTTTATTTTACCCGTTTTATCCTTTAGTATGCCTAGTTTGTGCTTGTTCAACAAGAACATCCTTTTCTCCGATATGCAAATCACTGCTTTTTTTTGTTCCACAGCCCACTGGCTAGGTTCCCACAGACGCTGAGCTGGAGGACTCTTAATATGCAGCTTTTGTAGGCAGACTGTAGGAACCTGAATAACCAAAGGTAGTCACAAGTATGCGATGGAACTCCTATCAACTGACGCACCTTTTTTCCCATGGTACAGCCAGTTATGAGCCTCCCTGTGAGGCTGCTGGCTTCAGTCTGGACTGGCGTGGTACAGATTCATTCACATGATAAGTCAACCAGCAGCCCCTTACATTCATTAAATATTAATTGAGAAGTCTAAATGGGTTTCCTCTGGATGAAACACCTTTTGCATTATAGCTATCAAAGGTAACACTGGTTGAAATGTCCCCATGTCTGACAAACATGCTATGTTCAAGTGAAACATAAAATAACATCGCCAGTGTACAAAGATTGTCTTGGCGAACAAATCTAACGCACAAATGCGCATTAATTGTGTTTTATTGATTTAAAACAAAATAGCATTAAAATTTTTTAAAATAAATAAATGTTCTTAGAATATACTGTATGCTGTATTTCAATTCCATATGAAGACAGATATTTTTCATCTTTTCTAGCATGGCTTTCCGTTGACCGGCTAATTGATTCGTGTCCTGTCACTGTGGTATGTTCGTGCATTCCTTTAGCCAGTTACTTTGTGTGACATTGACCATACGCAGAGAAAAAAAACTGTAAACTGCTCACGTATGTCAAGATAAGCGTCCCTGCCAAAAGTATAAGCAATGAATCATCACCAGGAAGTAAAGATAACAAATCAAATTGGGAATCTGGAAATGGTATTATTTTTATCCAAGCATTATCCAAGCATTTATCCAAGCATCACAGCATATGCAAATTTGATATAAATAACTTGTACTGTGACTAAACATTTGTTTACATTGGCAAAGCATTTAATTGCAGATCGCAGTGGTTTCATTAATAGTCACAATGTGTATAATACATTGTAATTACGCATGTCGGTATGTGCATCTTTTTTTGGCATATACTGTGAATGTGCTGAAAATATAACAAGAATAGGGAGCGCAGCTGTTCAAATTATTTTGTTTAAGAAAAACAAATGAAAACGAAACCTGAATCCATGATGTGACATTCTGATCTTATATAACTCGAGCAAGTCATCCATCACTGACTCCACAACTTGACAGAGGCAACTTATTTTAGCGTTGTTCACCCACCCAGCCTGAGAGTGACTGCCTGGTCCAATGAACGGTCATAATTGATGATTTTTTTCACAGAAAAATAGTCTTGGTTGATATACGCTGGTGAATGGACAAACAAACGTGCATGGAACAATTTGGCTATATGTAATAATCATGTCAATTCTAGTAATATTTGGGACGTGCTTCCATTCAGAGTTCGGCTGAGTCCGAGATGTTCTGTATCGCGTACGTCGCCTTGAAACTCTATCCAGAAGATGGAGACATCCGCAGCTTGGGCGTTATATAAAACGTATTACAAACAGCAGGGCGCCAGATTGATGAACTCACTCACTGCCGCTCTTGTGACAGACAGATGGCAGAAGTTGCAGAGGGCTCACGGCTTGATTAAATTCCCCATTTACATCCCGAGTTAAAAAAGAATAATAAATCTATAAAAAGATTTCACGTTCCGTCGCAGGTTTTTAGAGTGGAAACAAATAATCAAGACGGTCTATAGTCTCTGTTGTTGTTTTTTTTGCTTGTTTTTGTAATTTGTTGGTAAACCAGAGACATGGGTTTTACATAGGGGTGCACCAATGGCATTTATTCAACGGCAATACCATACACTACTGGTCAAAAGTTTGAGAACACCTGCTCAAACCAGTTTTTTCATTATTAAAAATACTTTGAACTGTATAAACTTGTCTATACACATTTAATATTTAATTATATGATATGTGTCCTTATATAAGCAGCTATTATAAGTGAATTGCATGCAAAAGTTAGATTTTTAAATGAAAATGGCAATTTTGTAAGTACATTGGGAGGGGTGGAGGGGGCATTGTTTTGTTATTTTAATAAATTGGTACATACTGGTGTTAATGATGATATCTATCTTCACAGGTGCTCCAGGACCTGCAGAATTTTTCATATTTAGAAAAAACCCTATGCCAGATTTAATGAAATTTATTTTTTATTAGTACAACACAAACATGCATTTCATTATTTTCCATTAAAAAGAGAATGAATGGGTGAAACTGGGGGGGGATTGGATTTTTTTTTTTTTATGATATTTTTTTTTTTTTTTTTTTTTTTTTTTTTGATGAAAATTCAACAGGCCCTGCCTGGAGCAAGAGAGACATCACATCATACACCAGTATGTACACAAATTTATTAAAATAACAAAACACAACCCCCCCCCCCCCCCCCCCCCCCCAACTAACAAAATCCATTTCATCAAAAAAAAAAAAAATTTTTTTTTTGAAATTCACTTTATGATTTATGCTTTATATAAGACACATCATATATAAATGAAATATTAAATGTGTAGAGACAAGTTTATACAGTTTAAAACATTTTTAATCATGAAAAAACTGGTTTGAGCAGGTGTTCTCAAACTTTTGACCAGTAGTGTATATACACACAGTATATACCGTAACTGGATGAGCCACTGAGCCACCCAGCAGCCAAAAAAACTTATGTTTTATAATAAAATTTTCATCTGATGCCATACATGGTGAGGCCCTCTAAATGTTAAAGACCGTACCATCCCCATCATAGTTATACTTATGCAATTAGTCTAGTTGGATTTTCTGTCCAATAGTCCTTTTTTTGTTATCCATTCAGTTGAGAGGGATGGGGGAAATTACATTTTCCACTGCAGGTTACTGAAAAATCAGGAAACAAGAACCATAGTAGTGAATAAATTTTGATCACTCTTTGCTGTCATGAAACTGGTAACTCTTTGGCTAAAGCTAGGGCGGCAGTGTAGTATAATGGTTAAGGAACTGGCCTTGGTGACATTCTAGTAGAACGATGCATCAGTATAGGTTAGCCAGGACAAAATCAAGACAGTTTGAAATGACCGTGGGCTCCCCCGATGAGTTCCAGACTAGTTCAGGACAAAATTAATCGTGTCTTTGACCACCTCATGTCAAAGGACCGGTCCAGCCAACGGAAACCCAGACTTTTTGCACATTTTTTAAAGATTATCATAGGACTGCAAAATTAGTCGGGACTGGACATCCGAATCAGTGCAAAAGTCCTGTAGTGTGAGCATGGCATAATACCATCAGTTTGGTCCACTTGAGTTGCTTTTTGGCTAAGACCACCAGCCCGGTCTTCTTGAGGTACAATTTTGGGCAAAGAAGGACTGCCAAGCCTTGTAGACAGGCCTTTTTGTCATTGGATACTGAATTAAAAACATTGTGTTCATGTTCCGAAATATAAAGACTTTCTCATAGCCAAGCGCTCTTCATAATGTCAAAAAGTACTTGGCAGTTGACGTTATAATGTATGGAGATTTTGGAAAAACTTACTGGAACCGAAAATCGGCCAAAAACTCTTTGGCACGCAGAGTCAGGAGTTCTCCATACCACAATAAATCCCAGCACCGTCTGTTTCAGTTTTGTATGTACTTAAAAGGCCGGAACGTAAAAAAAATAGTGTAATATGCATTCAAGGTAACCTCACTCTCTAGCCTAAGGAAGAACCACTCAAGGAAAGAGCTCAGGAAAGCAAGTATTTTCCAGCTCCTCTCTCCATTTTTTTCAGCCATGTGATTTAGAAATTATGAAGCTTCTAAGACTTGATCAGTATATCAGTATCTATAATATGATTACAGGTGCACTATTTGTTAGCTGTGTTTCAAGAAAATGATCTCAATCAAGGCCTCCCTCCATCAGTAGGGATTCGCTGGGAATATCTCAGAAAACGAAATCACACAATTGCTCAGATACCTAGATTCAGTCAACATTTTCATTTTGGCAAATGTTACACCTCGGCAAATGTAACTGCATGTAGGAGGATAAGCATGAACAGTATAGCGTTATCTAATTATCTCACTTATCCTCGTTTCATTTCATTCCACTGTTAAAAAATACCTCAGACAGATTATGTTTGTGTGTGTGTACATTAAAATAATACGCCTCCTGTCAGAATACCTGACATATTGAACCAATCTTTTGAACCTATTACAATAGAATGGTTTTAATGAATAAATGTAGTGCAACAAGGAGTTCAAATGAATGCTTTGCAAATTGCAGTACAGATGGTTTGCTTCCATGCTGTCTCTGGTGTGCATGAGAAAATAAGAGCTGAATTAATCATTTGGAGGTAGCAAATCAGTAATATATATATATATATATATATTCTTTTATACCAAGACAGTAAATGAACGGCATGGTTCCAGGCAGGATGAGGAAGGGAACTCAGGATTATGGAGTGAATGTTGCTATTTGTTTGACAGCAGTTTCTCTAAATTTGACGTGGTAGAATCTGTGAATAATATAATACTGTGGTAACAATAGGTAATGGCTTTTGTTGTTAATTCTTAGGGGTAGCAGGTGTTTTGAGAACAATACTTAGCAGGTGGTTGGTGTTGGGTGCATACTGGAGTTGCAGAATTTAATCAACCAAGTGCCAATGTTTTTATTTTTTTGTGTGTTATACAATTACTACTGGCAGAAGGGAGAGATTGATGACTGTGCCCACACGTGCCAAAACAGCCGACCTGCTTAACCTGAGACAAAAAGCTTAATAATTTGTATTTTGGTGTATACTTGGTTAAAATAAACAGAATGTGCAACACTTTTTTATTAAGCTCTGGACCTTTTAAAAGGTAACAAAGCTAGACCCCGCCCCCTTTTGAAATTTGAAAAATGCGATAAGGTAATAATATAGGGGCTGAGCTCCAGGTATCAAACCATGCCCCAGCTAATTTTTCACAAGTAGCCAAGAGCAAATTTCTACTCTGGACAGCACTCACATCGGCTACTTTGTTTCACTCTCTCTCTCTCTCTCTGTCTAACGCCTCCTAAACCCTTTCACATGCGCTCTCCCAGCCAAAGATTAAAATGACGACGACACACAGCTCGCATGAGCCTCAGCCAGCTGCACCTTCGACTTCCCTCTTATCCGCTAGATAGTGCTTTATGCTAATTAGAGGGCGATGATAGTCTGAAATAATAATAGGGCTCAATGTCTCTCTCTCTCTCTCTCTCTCTCTCTCTCTCTCTCTCTCACTCTCACTCTCACTCTCACTCTCACTCTCACTCTCACTCTCACTCTCACTCTCACTCATACACACACAAACATGCGAGCTAGCTCCAGCTGCTGCCGAGTCCCAAGTAGCCGAGGCAGAAGCAATGGTGGCGAATGAGAGGATGGGCAATGTTTTGGAGTGGTAGGCGGGCGGCACGCATAGCGCCATTTGGGCTTATAATGATGTGGCCAGCAAACAACAAATCACACGCTGTACAAATAGTTACCCATGCCATGTAGGCTACTCATTTTACACAGGTTGTAGGCAATCACACTAACATTACCTGCAAGATATCAACAATATTGGTTTCCATTTCAACGGGTGCACACGAGAAAATGTCAAATGCCAAAATGCCCGCCCTTGTTCCAAAACTTCAGGGTGTAGCTGTACAGGTTTCAATTTTGTCACTGGGAGGAATACGTCAGCTGGATGAAGTTTCTGGTCAATGACAGACTGAACTTGCAGTTCCTAACGTTTTACCACGAGAGACACTTTTGAGCCAGATCCTTTAGGTTTATGCTGTTTTGTGCTGACTGCAGTACAATGTCAAGATTTGGACCAGGATTAATCAGTAACACTTAGAAAAAAAACAAATTTATAATTTTTCATCTAAAATAAGTGCTTTTAGTGCTTTGTTACCCTTCAAATGCACAGTTCATAAAGTTTAAATGGTGCGGCAGTATATATTTATAATTATTTGTTTATGTGCTTTCTTCAGAGCCCAAATGTGCTGTAGCTGGTTTTGGCCAATAGGCTTCTTAGCCTTCACTGTGACGCACGCCCCTTTTAAACATAGAAACTATTACTGTGAAGGCCTCCTGCAGTGTAATCTCTCTCTCTCTCTCTCTCTCTCTCTCTCTTTTCTTTTCCCTCTCTTTACTCTCTAAATTCAAAAAAAGTATCTCTCTCTATCTCTCTCTCTTACACACACACACACACACACACACACACACACACACACGCACACATAGGGTTTTAATGATCCATCTGACAGTGGTGAGTGGTACATTAAGACAAAGCTTATGGGAACTGTATTAGACACAATGTTTAGTCTTTTTTCTTTTAAAACCTAGCTTTACTATTTTCCATCTCATGTCAGTTTTGGATAAGACGTTTTTTGACAGTAAACAGAAGAAAATTATCACCTTCTAAATGTTTTAAATAATTTATATTATAGTCATGATCTGTACCTTAAATTATTTTGTATGCACATTTATGGATTTGGGTGACTTTACTGCTTTACATTCTTCAGTAAACTAAGACATGTTTCCAATCAGCATCCCTCAATTTCTCTTTTTAAAAATAAATGCAAGTGAGGCTTTTATTTTGAAAAGTTAATTTAGGAGTTTGCCTAACACACCAAACTGTTTGAAGAAATTAACATTTACATTTATTTGTGAGTTAAAATGACAGATTGAAACAAGACTGCAGTCTGCCCAGAGTGTAGGGAGGGAAACAGACAGGTCCGGGAGATACCCGCATGGGAGGAGTACGTTTTTACACCACTTACACTTTACTCTTCTACTTTTCACCCATCTTACTCTCTTCATTTTATTTGATTGCACTCAGCTCATTATGTTAAATGGTACATTACAAACAGCTCTTTCGAATCGAAGAAATGGCACGTTAACTGCCGCTTTCCAATGGCGCTCGCGCTCATAACGGCTACATCAAATTGAATAGATGTGAGCTACGGCAGTGCACAAACTGGAAAATGACTCGCAGTAATGAGTCTAATTCTGTTAAACGGAATGTCTATTGAGACAGGAATGGGCAGCGAAAATGAAAACACTTCTTTTCTGTTCAAGGTTAGTGCATCGTCTCCAGTCTCTCCGTTGTATTCCACCAGGCAGAGAAACCGATGCCAAATGTAGAGAAATCAATTCTTTCTCAGGCCCCTCTTTAAGTCTCTTTCAGTGACGCATCCCAAATTATGTTTGTAATATCAATCCGATTTGTATCATTTTTTAAATGTTTCATATTTTAACGTCAAATATAAATTAATATTTCACTTAAAATATTCAGGTATTATATCATGAAAATGAGCGGATTAAAAAAATGGGTGATTTGTTTGTTTATGGCTTTCATTAAACTATTGCGGTGCTTGATTCAATGCAAGCTGGCTCAACGTACAAGTCATGAAAATAGTGATAATTTCACATGACCACTGGTCCCAGCTCTTTACCATCTCCTTTTCCTTTTATTTGTAGAAAAGTAGCTGTCCTCCTGATTTAAAACGAGCTCTCAGCCAACTCTCTATATGTAGTGAGTGGCGAGATATGGCCCCAAACTACTGTGCATGCTCCAGTGCTTAAAACTTAGCGTTACTATTTTCCATCTCATGTCCGTTTTGGATAAGACGTTTTTTGACAGTCAACAGTAGAACATTATCAGCGTCTAAATGTTTGAAATCATTTATATTCGATCATAGTCATGATCAGTACCTTCAATTATTTTGTATGCACATTTATGGATATGGGCAACTTTACTGCTTTACATTCTACAGTAAACTAAGACATGTTTCCAATCAGCATCCCTCAATGTCTCTCTTTAAAAATAAATGCAAGCGCTTCATAAATGCAAATGCTTACAGTCTATGGGTAGGCATCAGACAATGCCGGTCACAAGTTGTCACTCCGACTGAATACAAATGGAGGGGCTGGGCATTATTGCTTTGCCTGGAAGCCGTTTTCTGAAAGAGGCTAATGTTTCTTGCTAGCAAGCTAGCCACTACAGAAAACAAATCTAGGTTTATGGTGTTCAGTTAAAAAATCACAGCAGTGTGGCCAATAGCATGGGTTTAACGTCAGCGAAGAAAGGAATTAATTTCTACCAGCTACGGCAAGATGAGGGTGAGAGAAAACAATGGCTGACTGCAATTGGGAATGCTAAATATACTCCAGATACACCTAAAACACAGCTAAAAAGTGTGTAGCAGGCACTTTTGCCCCGATGGTTTTGAGGAGAACATTCGGGCGGCACTACTGAACATACCAAGTGACCGCCTGTTGGCTCGCTCAACGCCTCTTTTGCCAAGTATGGGAGGTAGGGGGGAGGTATCAATTCAATTCACAAATGCTTTATTGGCATGACAAGATACATCTTACATTGCCAAAGCACAGAACAAAAAATATCTCCAAATTCAAATTACCTAACCATTGTAGTTTTTTTTAAAAATGAGCAAGGGTAGAGGTGTACGTCATTATGACTTATACCTCTACCACATCTTCTGTCACTGCCATTATTTATGTGCAGAGATTGCTTTGGTCAGTCATGTAGAGAGACTTAATCACTTACGCCTTGATCTGTTAAATGAGGCTAATGTAGTTTTGTGCTGGAATTACCCTTCAAGTGTCAGTTGTGCAGTTATTGATAGCTTTTGGAAGAGGGTTCATTAGTTCATCTTCAGCCACAGCAATGTGCTACTTGAATGCTCCCTGACCAATATTTAATAATATATGTACAACCTGATATTAGGATTTGCAGAAGAATAATGATTCAGTTCCGTTGGAAATCACTGAATGAAGGCTGTAATTCAACAATAATGACAGCGCTTTGTGCTTGCTCTCCGCAGTTCATTCAAGTAATCTCTGTGCCCAGACAGTTTTAATGGCCACAAGACATGCATTTCTTTCTCTAATTTAGTGGACAGGTCTAGCATCACCATGCCTTTATAATCACACCAATTAAGTCTGGAAAGTGTTTCTGAAATATGAGCTTACAAAGACCACCATTTTGTTTCTGCACCACTACTTGGAGACCAGAGGCCTGTTACTGTAATTAATTCACTGTAAGCAACTGCACCGCCCCTCTCTCTTTTTTCACTGCAGCTGAAGTGTGTGTATTATTTCAGAAATGCCAGTGAAACTGCTCTCTCGCTACAGCTGCCGTGTGTGAATTCTTTTGAAGCACTCTTCCATAAGCCAGTGTCTATTTTACACCCAGAGGAGAGCACCATCCAGAAAGAGGTGCTACCACTCGTCTCAGCGGTGACAAGTGGTAGCCTGTGGGTGTAGTTTTTTGCTAGTTATGGTAGCGAGCAAGCTTCCTGCGGTGGTTAAGTATACATTGGTGTAAGATATCCTCGCCCTGTAGACGCACTTGTTTTGTGTTTTCTTTAATATATTTATTTGTTAATTTATTTTTTATCACAGATGTATTGAGTTTCATGACAGGCAGAATAGCACTAATGCTGTCCCTTCATGTTCTTGCTTTGTACATCCAACTGTCTTTGACCAACAACAATATCAAGTGGAGGAAACAATATCTCACTGTGACCAAACCTGTAAGCCTGAAAAGCCTGTAAGCAGACTCCTTTTTCTGTAAAATGTCCCGGTAATAGTCTGCGGGCCTTTACATTTAGCCTTTTCGAGGCCACACGGTAAATCTGAAAACAAAATCACCCAAAAAAGCAATGATATTTTGTATCCATCTTGTTTAGTGTGTCAGCCATATAAATTATGTGATTAAATGAAAAATCCTCTGCCTAGATTAAACAGCATTAGTGAAAGTCATCAGCCACTGATATGTTTTGCTGGTGCTCTGTCATTAGTTGTGTGAAATGACATGAAATGAACTATAATTAAAGCTTTGTATATTCAAACTTTGATGAAAGTTTTCAGCTGTCTTTGTAAATAAATATTGTACTCATTTTTGTATATGAAAACAGTGTACATCTCATCCATTTTGAATTGTATATGCGCTGCTGCATTTGGCTTGATAATTGGAAAACATGGCAAGCTACTTGCGGGGCGGCTGTGGCTCAGGAGGTAGAGCGGGTTGTCCGCTGATCGCAGGGTTGGCGGTTCGATCCCCGGCTCCTCCTGTCCACATGTCGAAGTGTCCTTTGGCAAGACACTGAACCCCGAATTGCTCACAATGAGCAGGCTAGCGCCTTGCATGGCAGCTGCCGCCGTTGGTGTGTGAATGTGTGTGTGAACAGGTGAGTGAGAGGCCATTGTAAAGCGCTTTGGATAAAGGCGCTATATAAGTGCAGACCATTTACCATTTACTTTTTACAAAAAGCTTCTGCGATACGTGCAATACCTCAGTGGCTACTCCAAATAGAGCTGAAAACGTATCTTTTTTGTTCAGTGCCAACTGAACTCATAGTGCACGGGGCCGCACATGAAATGTAGTATCAGCTTCATGGATGGAAGGCCCCACATCATAACACAGTTCAGTTGGAGTGTGTCACCATTGTAATTTAGAAGTTAACGACGAGATTTGCCGTAAAATAACGATGAAAGATCAAACAAAGTCTTGTGCCGCATTCTTTGAGCTCTCCTGATTACGAAACGCTCAGCACTCTGGCTTTTTCTGTTGAAAAGCTATTGAAAATCAATTATAAAACTACCTTTATCGCAGTCTAATGCTTGATGCTTTTTTTTGTGTGTGGCCGCTTCACCTGATAGCGTTTTGTCCGAGGCCATTTTATCAGCTACGCTTGAAGCCTTTTAGTCTGAGGAACAATGCCGTTTTGTCTGATGTCTGAAAACTGAGGTCTGAGGATGTCCTAAAATTTACACCGTACCGGGACTACAGTAATAATCACTGGTAAATGTTCAGATAGACCAGCCATGTTAATATTAATATAATATATATGTATTATTGTTAAATAAATTTAATGAAGTGGGTTTATTTGGATCACCTATGGGCTTAAATGAACTGTAGCCTACCCGTTAAGGCCATGTCAGTCTTTTCTAATATTTAACATATTTTCATGAATAAATTAATCTCCTTCAGAAAGTAGTAATTAAACTGATAGATTAGAGATTAATCTTCCATTCTATCTTAACCATCCTGCTGGAAATCAAATGTATATGAAAAAAGTCTGTCAAAATGTAGATTTGGTGGGCCTAATTGGTATGCTTGTTTAATGTATTTTTCTAGAAGATAAACAAGTGAAGCACAGTACAATTTTAACCTGCTTGTTCAAAGGGTCAAAGGTTAACTCATGTCTTTGTGTATTGGATGTCTTAGGTAAGGCCAGACCAACAAATTGCATTGATGGCAGGGAAATTAAGTCATTCATCACACAGTGAGATGCATTTCCTCAATCAAATTGCCATTTGGACTTATTGGCTCATTGGAAAAACAGCTCATTTATTTCGGACTCATCATAATTCATATTTCTTCCAGCCTGACACATCTCTCTGGTAGCACTGTGATGTGTCATGGAGATACAATAATTAACTCTATTAAAACAGCAGTAATTAAACCACTAAAATTTTGCCTAACAAATCCCATTCATTCACCACTTTAATCAGTTGATTAGACTTCAATATAAAATGTTTTTCTGACCCATTTCTGCTCTAGA
Organism: Ilyophis sp. 1 JC-2022; assembly: GCA_022702515.1. Lineage (NCBI taxonomy): Eukaryota > Metazoa > Chordata > Actinopteri > Anguilliformes > Synaphobranchidae > Ilyophis > Ilyophis sp. 1 JC-2022. The sequence goes on along the minus strand of CM040400.1, from coordinate 17,689,488 downwards.
CCACTCTCAATTTGATTATTTTCAGAAATTGTCACATTAAAAAGCGGTGAGAGGTCTTTATGGAGTAGGGGGGGTGGTATTCAGATGTCAGTTATGGTAGGTGGCGGGTGTTTCAGCTTCACACTGAAGAGCACATATAGGCTATGTCTGGTGGATGGAACAGATGTGAAAGCGTGAAACTGCCTGAGATGAGAACACCTGAGGGACTGCGTGGTGCCGATACGAGGCTCTGGGTGCATGTGGAGGCCGTTTGAATGAAAGCAGTGTCAAACCAGGACAGGGGTTTTGAACTAAATAGAGCCCAAAACCAGTAGCCAGTGAAGACTGACAAGGAGAGGGTTTGGCATGGAGATGTCCAGGAAAGCGGTCTGACAGCACTGTGGCACTGCGTTCGCCGGAAAAGGGGCAGAACCACGCTGGTGGGAAGATCAGGCAAATAGATTTCTACTCATCCAGGTTGAAGACTTCCATGCAAACAACAAACATTCCTTATGTAGCAGGGCTATCTGGTTGGACAGTTGTTGCTTGGGTGAGAAGGCATTCAGCTCTCCGATTGGCTGACAGATAAACCCAATTCTATCAACAGCCTATAAATAGGCTGCAGTAGCCAGGTAAGGAGAAAGGTCTTACCTGTTGCAGTTCCGGGTGGTCCATTGGGCATACTGCTTTCCTCTGTTGTGAAGGTAGGCTGGTAGTTCCATGTGATGCATAATGATTGTACTGCTCCCAGGTAAACTGATGAGTGTTGTCCATTATAGGTTCCTGTAGCGGGGCTGGTGGCGCAAGAGACGGCTATAATTTAAGGTACTTTTATTAAGCTGGGTACCGTGACCACAGCGAAGCATTTAGCTTTTCGGTTTCTCTGACTGATGGACGGTAGGAGCCTATGATAGAAGGCGCTAATTGCTACCTAGTAACTCTTATTTCTTATTTTCTTATAGAACATTGCGGGCTGCTGTTTTGCCTACATTATCATTCCCGGTGATCTACACTGCGGTTAACGGAGTTGTAACCACATAACTACGGCGGCTATACGTTGGGTCGCCGGCCGAAAGATTCGCAGCAGCGATCCGCTATTATTTTATCCCTGTGTTATATTTATTATTGCATGTTACCATGGTTATCCACCAGTCTTTTAAGTATTTATGTGAGATACGTGTGGGACTCGTGTCTCACTGACAAACTAACCGCGGGTAGGTTGGTTTGGGTGCGCTAAGCTGCCATTCTTATTTTCTTTGTTTTGTGCTGAAGGTCGAGATTTCGTGCTGGTGTAGTTGGGGGCAATAGCGCGAATCGGAAGGCGGACCTTTTATTCACTGCTTGCTGTGTATGTGTGTGTGTGTGTGTGTGTGTGTGTGTGTGTGTGGATAGTATTGGGAATTTAAACCGCACGTACTCACTTGGCTTATTTCACCCTTTGCAGTGCGCGTGTCTGACAGTCGCGAGTGTGTGCTTGTCCCCTTCCGGTAAGTTGCCCTCTCTCGCCGCGCCGTTCTCTTCCTCACACACTTCAGCAGCGCCCCTAACTGGCCTGGGGGAAGAACGGCCGTGGTTATTTTATTGTTTATTATACCTTTTGCTAATTGTATATCTGTGGGTACATGTTTTATTTTGTTATTTGGTTTAATAAACTGTTTTATTGATTGAATCCACTTCTATTTACTTCGTTTAATTGAAGGTGCCTGAGTAGAGAAGCATAAGTGCTCGGTGCATGGTAAAAGAACAAAACTAATTCCTTGGGTGAAATTCCCACGGTGGCGTAGTCTAGCTAACTGTACTACCTGCCACACTTAGATATCTTTGAGCCGAAGGGTCCAATTCGAGCGAGAGAAGTGCTGACCCCACATTGGAGCGGGGAAGCGCTTGAGCTGCGGGCGATGACGGCCTCTGCGATTTCATAGACAGCTTATTGAAGGTGCCAAAGTGCATGTGATGCAACCATATCATTAAACTCTAGGTTTGTGGAAGGCCTTGTGTCTGGCTTTGCCCTTAACAAAAGGAGCTGTTGTTCTAACGGGCTTTCAACACTGTGCATCTTGGAAAGCAATTTATGTCATGTTTCATGAATATGTAACTGCCTATGTGTCCAGCCGGACTCCTAGCTGATTATAAATAGCCACCCCACACCACTCAGACCTCCAGAGCTAGCGTGCTATGTGCAGAGCTCACTGATGACTGATTGTTGAACGTGCTCTTTCTTGTTTTTTCTAGTTTTTTAAAACGCAATAGCTGAATCAGTATGCAATCACTATGATAAACAACACTGTCAGCCTGAATTTATAGATGTGAGCTTGCGTTTCGTGTAGAGATTTTTTTTTTCTTGCAATACAGTACATGCTAATTATATAATGTTGAAATAATCTTTAGACAGTATGAAACACATATTTTGATCACTTTTCAGATCTACATCTTATAGTAATAAAACTCCAGCAGACCTCATATTTAAATGAAGATTTATTATTATTTTTTGTTGTTTTGTTATTGTAAATTGCATTTCTCCGGTTTCTAAATAGGAAAAATAGAAAGTAATTGCTTTGCATAAATGCTATTTTAATGGGAAACGTCCACGCATGTTTAAATCTGAGTGGATGTGGGCTGTTTACTTTGGTCTGTCTATACAGCATTCTTGTTGTAACTGATTGGATAGGCTTGGACACTCCCCCATCCTCACACCATAGACGGCTCATCTTTGCGTTCCTACAGTCCTCCTTTCCATCTGCACTGCAAAAGCACCCAATAATTAGGCATACACATGTATATCAGCTCATCATTTAAAAAAAAAAAATAGTATTCAAGTGATCAGCCCTGCAGGCACAGTTCCCATCACCTGTACCATAGACGTTTAGACTTCATTATTGATGGTTTAATTTAGCAAGGACGGCCTGCTCTGCGACGCAGTGATAAGCAGAAAGTGTGACCACTGAGCAGAAAGGAGGCATGCGTGAATATTTTAATAATACACGGCAAGCACACATCTAACGGTGCTCACCACATCCTTCACCGGGGAATCAATAAACAATCTGACGAAAGGGCTATTGGGAGTGACAGAATGTAGCACACTGTGCACTACGCACAGTAAACAGCAGCTCAATACACGTCTCTGATATGAACTGCATTCAAATAAACTGCAGAGCCAGCATGCAAAAACTCAAGCAACACCCCCAGCCCTGCCATTATTTAAACAGTATCTCTTCACAAAGAGAAAACAGTGCCAGCATGCACACAGTAGATATTAACATTCTTGGTCACACTTTAAACAAAGTCTCTCATATAAAAAGCCTTCACATACGTGACATAATGGCTTCATAAATCATACATAAGCAAATGCCATGCTTCATAAAGGGTGATATAACATCTTTTTATGCAACATGTTATGCCAAATGTGACATAACCAACAATGTCACCTAAACATGGCTAAACATTATACAGGGTGGCATAAAACATGCTTATGTAGGATGCTTAGCTAACAGTGACACATTTGGCATAACATGTTGCATAAGAAGGTGTTATGTCACCCTTTATGAAGGCTTCTATGAATGCTATATAAGGTATTTATATGAGAGACTTTGTTTAAGGTGTGACCGAAACGTGGAAACGTTTACCTTTAAAATTTTTAATCCATTGGTATTTATATTCTCAATTCTGTGTGTTTAGAGATTCTACACGTATTATTCAGAAAATCTCATTTCTTATTTATCCCTCATTTTTGCTTTTTTTTTTTTTAAAGGTGGGTTTTCATATGCAAAAATAAAAATTCAAGTGAATGGAACAGGGCATTAATCCTGACAGCCAACTGACAGGAGCCCTTTAAATGACCCAGCGGCATTTCAAAGACTGCAATAATCTTGATTATTCAGAAATCTGATTTTGTGGTTCATTCACTCCTGTGTTCTCATTATAGACTATTCAGAATAATAAAAAAATACAGTGCCTATACACAACCATTCTCATTTATGGATGCATGTATATGTTCTACAACAATAGCTCAATCAAAGCATCTTTCTGAATATATTATTGAGAAAATATGTGATGTATTTTGTGAATACAAAATTTATTTCACATTTTCTGCTCAAGATACTGGCATTGTTTTTATCACTCCTTGTTATGAGATAAGATGTGTTTGTCAGAATGAGTGTGCCCCTGGCTACATCAAATAAAGTCACATTATCCTAACCACTGTCTGTAAACAACTAAAATTAAATAAAGATACTTATACAAAATCAACTTATCCATTTAGCAACCCGGTCTCTTGTGTAAAAATGTATGTTGCTCGAAAGTCAAATATAAATAGATAATTGATTAAGACACATCAGAGGTCAAGTATATTCATTCGAATTTCATGTTATATGTCCACTCACAACTCTTAAATGGACCTTACATTATGGGCCTCTTTATCCATACAGATTGGTAGACTGACTTTAGCTTTATACCCCCATTATGTAAAAACATTACATATGGGTTTACCTTATATAAGCTTACATCTTTCTCACCTAGTGGACTGGAGTAATCATGTCTGGCCAATCACACGGGAAATATCTGCTTTATTGTGAAAGGGTGGCTAGAAAGCAGGGGTATTATAAAGTCTGTTTTCCAGCAGGAGACATTACATGTAATTGTAAAGCATGCAATTCGGAGTGAATGCAAACAGCCAAATGACACACTTTGGGGAAATGGAGGAGTGTGTGTTTGATGTGGGTGTTGGGAGGGAATGGGACTGATGCCTGGAGATGGGATTTATTTATTATCCCAAATCCCGGGAACTGTGCACATACACAGTAGATGCTGTGCCCTTTCAGCATTTGCTAAAAAGAAGGAAAACAGCTATAAACAATTATGTTGGCACACAACCTCCGTTGGCAAACTAGCTTGTTTGTCAAAGTCAACTGTGTGAATATTTGCTAGTTTGCGGGCAGAATATGTTCGGGCTTTTATTATGCTTTTTATTATTATTTATTACACAACTTGATGATGCACATAACTCATCATATTTTCAGTAGAGATAACTGGCTTCGAAAAAAGGTATAAACTGTACTCTACTGTCTGTGCACTTCTTATGATTGTTCTGCTCATGTGCTAGGCCCTGTCCGTGGCACTGTTTAAACATAACAGTCAAACCTATAATCGACCGTTTCGCACCTGAATTGTGCGCACTTCCCCGCACCTGAATTATGTTTTCTCATTCATTTTGTCTCACCTGTTCCTCGTTGTTTCTTCGTTAGTTTGGTATTGAGTCTCCTCTGTTTCTGTGTTCTCTGCCAGATTGTATTGTGCCCTGCATTCGTGCTTGTCTCAGTCTTTCCAGCATTTATCCTTGCCTGGTCCCTGCCTGCTCCCTGCCTGCTCCTTGTTTCTGTCCTCGTTCCTGTGTTACCCGTCCAGTTCCTGTTCTCCTGCCTGTCCTGCCTGTTCCTGTCCAGCCCTGCTGTTCCCCGGCTTTGACCCCTGCCTGTTCCTGGCCTGTTCCTTATTCTGCATTGCCCTGTTTGCTGGACCCCTGCCTGGAACTGACTACGAATCTGCCTTGCCTTTATTGCACTTTTGCTGGACTTTGACCCTGTTCTGTTCTGAACTTTAACAGTTCCTTCTACTTTATAGAAAAGCCGAAGTAGCATCCTCTTTATTAATGACACGCCTGCAGACATGATGATCGCTATCGCTGAAACTATAAAAATCAGAAATTATGCACCAAACTGAGCCAACTGGGACATCCATTGCATTGCTCCTAACATCACGGTATCCCAGTTTTGCAGTGCATTTTGCGATATAGTGAAACTGTTGAGTCCCTGGCTGTGTTCCATAATGCATACTTGTGTTCTACGTACTTGCTTTCTGGATAGTACCAATTACACGAGCTAGAACGCACTTGATAGTACGCAAGAGCGCAAGTATGCTTCAATTTTAGAACACACTTGATGATGTAGTCAGCAGAATAGCCTATACCTTTGACTTTACACAAGAAAAACTATAGAATCACCTCCAAAATTTACCTTACTCGATAACCTAGCGACGGTACAGTTAGCACCATTTGGCCTAAGCATTGGAAATTAACTACAAATGTTATGGTGCATGGCATTATTTACAATAACTATTGTTTTGCCTAATTTTGCGTTTTTATTATAACATTACTGCCATGGAGAACTAGTTACTTTGTGTGTGAACCATATGAGGCAATTCGTTTTATTTCAGTTACGGACAGCCCTACCTAAGCAGTGGCGGAATCAGGTGATTTTTTTTCTGAGAATATGTTTTTTAAAATTATTTATCAGACTAATTTTTGTAGAGCAGGTCACATATGTTACATGTATTTGCCTTTGTAAAAAATATGTTCTCTAATGTCCTCGTTTGCTTTTTTTTATTTGTTTCTTCGGTTTTTCTGTGCGAAAGTGTAGTGTAAGAGTGTGATTGTGATTCTGGGTCAGTTAGCCAATCAACGCAGAGCATCTGAAAAAAACCTGAACCGCCAGGCGGTTCATACAAAATATGTGTTCAACGTTGTTACTTTTTATATTATGGTCGACCACAATCAATAGGACTATCTAAACTCCTCAAAAAAAGTTTGGAAACGTTATTTCGGTCGATTATTCCTCCCCTTTAATAATACCAATTGGTATTGTATTTTATATCGTTGGAAAGCCTGATTAGTCACCTTTACAACGAGGTACAACTTGTAAGGATCATGCATTCGTGGAATGAGCAACACAGCTAACCGTGTGGGTAGCGGCCCAAAAACATGTGCCAAAATCCCCTGCAATATTCTTCTGTTGGTATTCACTCTCGTTTTGAGCTTCAAGTGCTGGCAGGTGTATGCCAGTGGGATGGAATGGGATGCCATCCCACAGCAGTGTGTGACCAGGCTGGTGACCAGCATGAGGAGGAGGTGCCAAGCTGTTGTGGCTGCGTATGGATCTTCCACACGCTACTGAGGTCCCTGACAGTGTAAAATGAATAAAGTGTAAAAATGGCCAATATGTGTTGTTTTTTCCTTATTACTGTGGGAGAGTGCAATCATCCAGTCCACCAAGCAACTCAAAACGAGAGTGAATACCAACAGAAGAATATTGCAGGGGATTTTGGCACATTTTATTGGGCCGCTACCCACACGGTTAGCTGTGTTGCTCATTCCACGAATGCACGATCCTTACAAGTTGTACCTCGTTGTAAAGGTGACTAATCAGGCTTTCCAACGATATAAAATACAATACCAATTGGTATTATTAAAGGGGAGGAATAATCGACCGAAATAACGTTTCCGAACTTTTTTTGAGGAGTTTACAATTCATGGTGCATAATAGCTCGTACCACAATCCATAGTATTATTGTTTACATTTTAACTGGAGAAATTAAGAAAAAGAATGGCGCAGGGCATTCATCTGCAGTGGAGTTGAAAAACGGCACACCTGTAGCATATAGTTAGGCTACCGCAGCAATTTTGATCGTGGCGTTTTACATTTTAACTGAGCTAAGCTCTCTCTCTTTCATAAGTTTTGGTTCCATGCCGTGTTATGCTATTTTTCTAATGCAATGATTTCTGGGAACGAAAAACCGGTACAAGTGTGCATCAATGCACACTTGAAATTCTGGGTCATGTCAAGCACGGAAGTCCACATCCGGGGATTTTAGAATATACTTGATTTTTGCATACTTGCAGTTCGGAATGCACTTATGACAAACAAAATGGCGCTATGCGCACTGACTAGAGTGGCAGAATCAGGCCAGATATGCATAATGGAAGTATGCATAATAGAACACAGCCCCTGTCTTGTTTGGAAAGTCATCCATCTTAATTTTTTGCATGAGCAAAGTGTCATGGTCGACTAGTGATGCACCTGGTGCTACTGTGAATGATTTTAGAGTATCACCAGGCAAATTACAGAACTGTCACCCCCTGTGCCCGTTGTCGCTTGCAGGCTCAGAATGCCTGCTAGAAGACTCTTGATTTTATGGCCAAAATAAAAAAGCTTTCGCTAATTAGTTGGGCTTCATTCCAGCCTGTTAAAGCTGCTGGCTTTGTGTCCTCATATGAGGTTATAAAGCAAAGAAAAGATAGTTACACCCTCGACAAGTAGATGCAGGATTATGATCCAGCTCCAATCTAGTAAATGATGGTGGTGCAAAACTGGTTTTCATTGGGTTTTCACACCTCATTCAGTTGTGTTACATGGCACACAACCGACACGAAGAAAATTTCAGACTTTTTTCCCCCTCCAACTCTGGTAGAAGTGAAGTTCTAATATTGTAATATCTAATATCTAATACTGATTTCCAAACCTTTTTACCATAATATTACAGCCAGCTTCTGCTAATTCTGCAGATGCACCGCAGTCAAATATTTATATACAATTGTTAATATGAATAGGGTGTTTTTCAAAACATAAATGTTATAAAGTAATACTGAGAGTAGTGTGTGTCTGTTGGTTTGCTTATTTTGCCTCCGTTTTCAAACCAGAACAATATGACGGCCTGTTAATAAACTTTTTTTTTATCCCACCTAAACAGTCCACTGAAATATACGTTTCTGAAAACATTTGAGGCGAGAAATAGGCTATGCAGTTGCTAAATCTAGATTTATATTTTATCTAAAACGCCTACTTTGACCGTTTGATCTGAGTTTGGGGAGCAACAGCGGATGCATTAATTTGCAGGTTTGGAATGTATTCTATTCAAATTCAGTACCGGTGAACGTACCACAGTCGTCGCGCCACATCCATCATGCACCACGCTATAGCATCGCATCCTCTCCATAGAGAATGAATGGAATGCATCCGACCGATGCACCTCGCCGGATTTATAACTCTATAAGAACTAGAAAGGCAACTGCCTTCTCAAAACAGCGCATTTTTCACAGCCCAAAGTTTTTTCTCTGATTGGCTAACGTGACTGTGATTATTGCGTCCACTTGTTTATTTTGCTTAATCCGCCATTTGTGGTATAGGCAAGCTACACCGGTGGTCACTTCTCATCCAGCGTCAGTGGGGCAATGTTAGTAAAGCTGCAGGACTGCGTCTGGTGAGTTAACAGGGGGTGGGTCTGTGAGCGGAGTGAAGCTGGTGCCTAGTGCACCAGCGAACGTTACTCCGGCCAACTTGTCCGCTGATCCGCTAGCCTCTTGCTATCTGGGCGGTTTTTCACAACACGAGACGGCATTTCATCAACTTTTCAACATGTTCACTGGGGTAGGTTACTAGTAATGTAACACATCTTGAGATGTGAAGTCTGTCCTTAGAAATATTACACTCTATTGATTACCATTTTGGAAACTTTTGGTACCTAGATTACGCTGGGGCGACTCCATTGTTTATTTGTTTATTTGTTTATTAGCAAGGATCCCCATTAGCTGACGCCAAGACGTCAGCTAGTCTTCCTGGGGTCCGATACATCATTTAAAACATTACAACATAACAAAATAAAATCTAATTAAAATTAAAACATAGCGAGTCACACAAACCAAGAAAACACACAAATCAACAAAAACAAAATACACCAAGGTAACAGAGAATATTGCATAGTTACATTATCATTGGCTCACTTGTAAGTAAGATCTTAAATTATTTTTGAACCTTGCTATACCTCTTATGTCACGTATGCCACTTTGAAGACAATTCCATGCCCCTATAGCCCTATATAAGACAGTTCTTTGCATGCTGTTAGATTTTGCACGGGGTAGACTAATCAGACCTCTACTTGCTCCTCTGGTGAAATGTAAATGCACAGTTGAGCTGTAAATTATTTTATCAAAGATCCATTTGGGATTGTGAGTTATGATGACTTTCTGAAAAAATATAAGTAAGTTGGCAGATAGTCTTTTCTCAACATTCAACCATTTCAGACGGTCATGCATTACAATTACATTGGACCTATAGGAGCAGCCAAGAACAAGTCTTGCTGCCTTATTTTGTGCCACTTGTAGCCTATTAAGCAGCCGCTTCGAAGCAGAAGCCCACACGACAGAACAATAATCCAAGTGGCATAGGACCAAAGCACAAACAATTTGGTTCAAAAGTGTAAATGGAAGGAATGGTGAACAATTTTTTACAGTAGCAACAGCTCTACCTATTTTGGAGACAATTTTGTTGATGTGATCAGACCATGATAAAGAACAATCCAGCCAGAGGCCTAGAAGCTTAGCTTTTTCAGCCTGCTGTATAGGTTGACCTGCAATCGTTAAAACTAGTGTAGGATTGAGTGCTAATCTTTGATTGGACCCGAATAGCATACAGACAGTTTTAGAAATGTTAAGTACCAGCTTATTTGATTTTATCCAGTCATATAAAATGTTTAGCTCACTGGACAAGACCTGGTTAAGCTCTGAACCTGTCGATGCTGCATAATAGAGGGTCGAATCATCGGCATACAGAGTCAGACTAGCCTGTCGAATAGAAAATGGCATATCATTAGTAAAGATAGAGAATAGGAGGGGCCCCAGGCAACTCCCCTGTGGGACACCGCAGTCTAACCTTCTACTGCTTGATAAAGCACCATTAAAATAGACCCTCTGAGATCTAAAGGACAGATAACTCCTGAAAAATAAAATAGTCGAGCTATTAAAACCATAGTAAATGAATTTTTGTATTAAAAGATCATGATCGATCACATCAAAAGCGGCACTGAAGTCTAACATGACAGCACCCACCAGCATTGACCTGTCAATAGCTGAAAGCCAACTATCTGACATATGTGTTAAAGCAGTGCAGGTGGAATGACCGGCCCTGTATGCATGTTGGTGTTCAGATGTTAAACCATTAGCTGAAAAGTAGGCCTGGACTTGCTCAAACACAATTTTTTCTAATAATTTGCTAAGAACCGGTAGAATGCTAATAGGCCTGCTGTTGGGACCACCGAAAGTTAATTTAGAATCTTTTGGAAGTGGAATAATCTTTCCCTCCTTCCATAACAATGGACACACGCCACTGATTAGACACCTATTAAAAATGTGACAGATTGGTACAGAGATATGAGAAGCAGCCATTCTCAACAGTTTGCTGTCAAGGTGGTCTGTGCCCGTGGATTTGGAGTCAGACAGAAATCGCAATAGCCTTTCCACAGTCCCAACATCAACCAGTTGAAATTCAAAAGTACAGTTTTTACCCTTCATAATGTGTTCTTTTATCAGCACCTCAGAGTTATAATTTACAGTAGTGTCCATTCCCTGCCTAAGCTTGGAAACCTTGTTGACAAAATAGTCATTAAAATAATCAGCAATGTGAAGAGGCTTTGTCAGATAAACACCCTCTGATTCAACAAACGAAGACAACGCTCCATTGGAAATACATGGCAGAGCCATCTTGCGGTGGTGCCATTGCGGAAGAACCAAATTGAATAGGGTTGAATGGAACCACGTGACCACGTTTCCTTTCTAGTTCTTATATAGTTCTGGGGTGAGAGACCACCTTCAGAGGTAAGTGCTTCCGCTGTCACACAAACCACATCACACGGACATACACTCCAAAGAAAAATAACAGAATTCCCCGATAAATTCAAAACCAAACAGAAAAAAAAACTGCACAAGCCTTAACGAACGCAGAAGAGCAATCCTCTCTCGCTCATTTTCCATAACCAGTTCCTCTCTTCTGGCTCAGGTGTGCCCCCTTCTTATTTTCCCGTTGCCCAGTTCCTTGGATTCCCAACGTGTGCTCCGCATCAGTATTTCAATCATTCCATAAGTACCATCTAATCCAGGGGTGTCAAACTCCAGTCCTGGAGGTATTTGTGGTTTCCTCTCAATCAGCACCCAGTTAAAGCATTGAGAACAAGGTGTGTGGACTTCTTAGCCAATCAGTGACTTAAATTAATCACTCGTGCTGAAAAGCACCGAAAACCAGCAGACACTGCGGCCCTCCAGGACCGGAGTTTGACACCCCTGATCTAATCATTCAATCATTCAATGATTTTCTGCAACAACCCCGTTCAACACCCCAGGGGCCGTCTCCCAACTCCTTCCCCCAGGGAACCTGTAAAACAGCTGGCATATGTTGGTATGTAAGTGTTTATATGAGGTGACTATAATTATGACAGTAGTGAGCTTCTGGACAGGTTTCAGGCAAACTTCGCCTTTGACATGCAACCAAATGACACTTATATTATTTTGACGAGCACAGTTTGTGTTGTAATTTACACAAAATGATTGTGGTTTGGATAATCGGTGATGGGTAAACTGATCATAGGTCACGTGTCATGGCAGAGGGTAAAGTAAGTTTCAGCTTATCAGTAAAACTGTCTCTAAACGTGTGGCTGTTGTAGAAATCATAAAAATGAGTTTTGTAATAATTTTATATCTGACAGTATATGTCTTTACATGGAAGACAGTGACGGTAGTTGCGTTTATGTATTTATTTATTTATTTATTTCAGAATAATAACCCTGCAATGTGGTAGTTCTGTGATAACAGCACTGTCTGCCTGTGGAAGAAACATTTCATAAGCAGAATACATAAGTAATCTATAAAACATAAGTATTACAATTTTTTATATATAAGCAAGATTTATTCCAGTGATAATACTGTTATATTTATATCTAATTCATTATGACAGAAAATGCAAAAATCTCAATCAGAAAGGTTGAATAATTGAGTTGAATAATCAATGTACAGTTTTACCTCAGGGCTAGTATTTATTTAGTTCTGTATTTAGTTCTAACAGACTTGCAGCAGCCTTTCACTGCACAGCTATGCCTTCTAACACACACTTGCCAATATCATAAAGAAGTTCCTTGACCTGAATTATATATTTTCTCATTTAAATATTCAGAATTTTGTCCCAAGTGTTTAGAGAAAACCATCTTTAATACATCTATTAACCAGTTAAAAAAAAAAAAAACTATTTAAGGTACATAGCAACAACAATGAATGTTATGTAAAACTACAGTCCACTTTTCAAAGTAATAAGAAAGATATTTGCTTCCTGGTACTTGCCATTGCTAATTGTTGCTATATTTTAACCATGTTATTACCTTAGAGTATATATAATGTAGAGACAGTGATGCCAATAGAAACCAATGGGGAGCACATCCGAACCAGGAAGTTTGTATTTTGCGCTCATCTCACATGCACAGTTGTGTCCAGTCAAGTCACATGTACAACGAAGAAGGCGCAGATCAGCCAAAATAAATAAAACAAACAAAATAATCATATCTTTGTCTGTGTGATAAGAACCAACATACATTACTTCGGAAAAATGATAAGCGATTTTTTAAGAAATGCACAGAGTTAACATCATTATATTAATGGAAATGTTTTTAATTTGCTGTCAAAAATGAATGGAACCCAATGGAAAAACTGGCTTTTTGAGCGCAAATCATAGATATCAGCAGAGGGCGACATTATAGGTTGAGAGACGAAAGCTGGCCCCTTGGTTATTACCCAGTTATTCTGAATTGAAAGGAAATTACCTTTTTATTGGATTCCAACATTTTCAGAATATCAGTTACCTGCCTGGAGAGTAACAGTAACAACTGAATGACGTAACAATTGAAAGAGGCACTTACCATTTGAAAGATTTATGAACAAAATCTGCATAATCTCACTATGAGAGAATGATATGGCTTGTCCATGTACAATGTGTGTTAAGGCCTACTGTCCAAGATGAGTGATGTCACTTTAAGATGTCTTTTATTGCTTATGGTAGCATGCATAATGAATTAATGTCTTGCACCGAATGATTTTCGAAAGGTCTGGAATTTCAATTTTCATCTGGGTCTGAAAAATTGACGATACTGTCAAAAAAATTGACTTGGTTCTAATTGAACTTTTCTCGAATGACTTTCTCAAAGTGATTTAAGGGCCTTAAAATTTCTACTTAACCAATCTATTCTTTCTGCTAACATGTCAAATGCTGTAGACTGTGCTTCCTTTCAAGGTTATAAGAGCAACTGCCAAGCAATAACAGCAAAACAACCCCAGCACAAGCCTCTCATGGGAAACCACAACCTCTTGCTTATTAAAAAGAACAACCCATTACTTTTACTTTACTGGGATTTAGCAAACAAGCTAATCCAGAGTGATTTCCAATCCAAACACAAGTATAAAAATCAGGGATCATAGTGCAATCATTTCTCAGTGGGAAAAAGCATGGTCCCTAAAGAGACCTACCCTATTGAACCGTAAAGTAAGTTGTACAAGCAAGAACGACCTGGCTGAGAGATCCACAGTCCGTAAAACAAAACAAACACACAAAAAAGTTAAACTTAATCAGGTGTTAGGGCATGGTTAAAGTATATATATAGAGAGGGCCATGGTGGAAGAGCAAAGTTACAGTCTAAAGAGGTGGATCTTCAGTCTGCATTGGAAGATGGCAAACATCTCTGCTGCTCTGACTGGCTGGGAAGCTCATTCCAGTGCCAATGGCTAATAACAGACAGCAGACATGACCAGGAAGTGCAGGTCTGAAAAGGGGGAGGAGTCAGATGTTCCCAGGTTGTAGAATAAAGTGGTCTGTCTGGGGTGTATGGTCTGATAAGCTTCTGAAGGTATAAGGGGGTATGGTCATTGAACTAAATCCGCATGTGCAGTCATCTGTAATGAGTCTAGTTTGTTTTTTCGCAGATATCCAGTAAGTGCTTTACAACCTTAATTTCTCAATGAGACATTATTGAATACTGCTTAAGATTCCATTTAATGATCTTATCACAAAGTAATTTAAAACCAGAATTCCTCCAAGGAACAGTTCAGTTGTATCCAAAAAGTTTTTGAACAGAGAGACCTGTTTAGTCTCTGTCCAAGCCGCCAGAAGCTAGCAAGTAATTGAGCATGAAATGTAAATACATAGCTAACTTCATTGGACCATCAGAAGAAGAGCTCCAGCACAGGTTTCTGTATTCAGAGTTTTTCAGGTGGCCAAACGTCATCACTCATAATGTCTACAGCAATTCCGTTCATTTAGGTTCATTCGCTTTTGCAAGGCACAAATAAATAACAAATTCATGATACAGTTTAGGAGTACCTTTGCTCTTTATCAGATGTGCTTGTATTTGTCAGGTGACTCGGTAAGATGAACTTCAGTAATTAATCACTGCCTTGGGAAAGAAAGAAAAAAACAGCTTGAATATGGAAATAAATTGCTGCCTCATTTATGATTAATGTTTTGAAAACATGTAGTGTTTTTTTTTGCATCGATGAGCATAGAATGCCGTGTTCCAACAAGCAATGTGTTTATGTGTATGTACCAGTGCACAAATAATCTGGGTGGAACTGCAATCAGCACTGCATTTTTTCACTCATACACTGCTGGGCCCTTGCACTGAATTATGCGATAGTTGTGGACATCCAAAACATATTATTACATTCATTGCATTTCAGTTCCGTGATCTGGGTGGTCAATTTAGCCTTTTGAGGTATGAGACCTCCAGATTTGTAAGGTTTCTGCCAGATTTTTTCCAATCATCAACCGATTTGAACGGGAATAACAAAGAAAACGTGGTCACGCTTTAAACGAAGTCTAGGGAAAAGTATAGCATATATAAAGCCTTCATAAACGAGACATACTGGCTTCATAAATCATACATAAGCAATGTCATGCTTCATAAATAGTGACATAACACCTTATGCAACATGTTATGCCAAATGTGACATAACCATCAATAGTCACCTGGCTAATGGTTAAACATTATACTGGGTGACATAAAACATGCTTATGTAGGAGGCTAGGCTAACTGTGACGCATCTGGCATAACATGTTGCATAAAAAGGTGTTATGTCACCCTTTATAAAGCATAACATTCTCTTATGCATGATTTATGAAGCCATTATGTTATGTTTATGAAGGCTTTATATAGCATATATAAAGCCTTCATATGGAGACTTTGTTTAAAGTGTGACCGAAAGTGTGTCGGTCATATACTCTCACGAAAAAGTGAGAAGTTTTAAAAGTCCTAAAGTGAACGCCATTGGAATTAATTAGTTTGAGACCCCAAGTTACATACTGCACAAATAC
Organism: Ilyophis sp. 1 JC-2022; assembly: GCA_022702515.1. NCBI lineage: Eukaryota > Metazoa > Chordata > Actinopteri > Anguilliformes > Synaphobranchidae > Ilyophis > Ilyophis sp. 1 JC-2022. The sequence goes on along the minus strand of CM040400.1, from coordinate 17,673,565 downwards.
AAAGTTTGGTTTTGTTTAGAGTTTTCATCTTGTAAAAAGGTAGAGTAGAGTAGTGGTGCTAAGGAGGCATCAGGAAGTCACAAGAGTCAAAATGTTCTCAAAGATTCAGGAATCTTTTGTTTGTGCCAGCAGAAATCTTCATCAAGAAAAATAATTGCAAACAAAGCAAAGGAAGTCAATAAGGTACTTACACACATAAGGTACTTACCAAAATTATCTAAAATGTATGCCTCCAAGTTGAACACCGCAAGATAATCAAATGGTACTACAACTCTCCCTCACCGAGCTACCCTGCTATCTTTTATGCAGTCTACCCTAAAAGGAATAAACCATTACTTCACTTGCATATGAGAGAAAAATCCAAGAACCCAGCATTTTCCATAGCATACCATGGATTGCAAACGAATCATACAGGTAAATACAATCCGACAAATAAACACAGCAAAAAAACGATAAACTGTACTTCGCCATAGCTTCGATACACAAAAAGCCACAACAGCCGTAGCATTTTTTTTCCAACACCGCGTTTCTGCTTCAAAAAATGTCACCTCACATTTATTTACATGTTATTAAGATACATATATTATGTTGACAAATGACCATTAATAATGTGTGGTTGATCATGAGTGTATAACACTGCAGGGGAAATCATAGGGAAATGCAGTTTCACTGGTGGAGGTCACTTGACTTGTTCTTCTTTCCTAAGGACCTCATTCTTAGTCCATGGGTCACATTGGGGTACAGATCAATGGTCTCCCCATTTCAGATATCGTTTCATGCTAAGAATGCTGCCCAACCCTTAGAGAATATGTAGAGACAGCGATGCCAATAGAAACCAATGGGGAGCACATCCGAACAAGGAAGTTTTCATTTTGCGCTCATCTCACATGCGCAGTTGTGTCCTTGGAGTCACATGTAAAATGAGGATGGCACAGAAAGTGACGTGAAGATGGCTATGTCAAAGCCTTACAAGTGTAATTGGTTACCAAATAGCGCAAAAAATAAGACGTAGGCCAGAATAAATAATACATTTTTTTTTATCATATCTTTGTCTGTGTGGCAAGAAAAACATATTTGACCACAGAAATATAATAAGCAATTTAAAATAATTAATGCACAGAGTTACCATCAATATACGAGTGGAAATAATTTATTTTTGCTGTCAGAAATAAATGGAGCCCAATGGGGAAGCTGGTTTTTTGAGCGCAATTATAGATATCAGCTGAGGGTGACATTATATCCGGCGCTGAGGTTGACTGCTGAAAGCTGGCCCCTTGGCCCAACCAAGGCCGCTGGTGGATGGTTTACCCAAGGATTCCGTTTCAACTTTCCATCAGGCAAGTTCCGAGACAACATGGACCAAATGTTCAGTCACGTGCCACAGACACAGAGTCTATAAACACTCCCATACATACATACATACATACATACATACATACATGCACGCAGACATACACATACACAATAAAAAAGGGGTAATTACAAAATAGCGTTATCTGAACATTATATCCACATTTGGTAATAATGCATATTTTATTCCCCAAAGGAAATGGAGCAGATGTTTGAGACTGCAGAGTAACAAATCCCACATCATTCATCATTGGATGACTTGATAAGGTTAGCTGCATGGAGAAATTAATATAATTATAGAATTACAGGGTCACCACTGAATGCATAACCCACCAAAAATGTACTAATCTACAGCGAATGCGAATCAGAAAAAACTCTTGATACTTAAATGCAGATTACATTTTGAGTGTTTAGTGATGATGTGATAATTTCACAGCATGACTTAAAATCCTGTATGGCCTCAGTAATACAGGATATTGTGGAAATATTGACTGCACAGTGCTTTCGTGGAGATGGTTGCTATGTATAGCCTAGCCACGTTTGTGTATTTCATTTTTCTCTCTATTTCATTATACGTTCCGTCAGGCAGATTGAACTAATGTGCGTGCAGAAACTCCCGCCCTCCAATTAACATCCAGCGAAAGCGATTGGCTACAGCTCACTGCTTTTTTGGACGGGATTGCACAACTCAAAAGGAATTAATTGGGGGCATGTCTCCAACTCTGCATCTGAACATTAACTGCATCCGAACAGGCTGCCTGCTTTTTCACAGCAAGTGCTGTGCAGATCAGCTGTTCTCTAGTCCGGATGGGCACATATAATCATCTAATCGGACCCGTTAAATAATTTGAGCCACCTGATCAGTGCCTTTTCTGATCAGTTTTTTGCTCGCCACTGTTTTTCTCCGCACTGGGGAGTTTTTACGTCATTTGCTTTTTGGGGGGTTAGGCATAGGTAACATTAGACACCCCAGTGTAGATAGGGGAGGTACCATCTAGAAACAGTTTCTCATGTGTATGCTTATGGGCTTTCTTCCAGCTGAGCACCTATATTGCCTCTGATTGGACTGTTAATTAAATGTTAATATATAACTAATCCTCAAGGCATTCACTTAAATCTTTGAAAACAAAGTGCTTCTGAACCGATGGTCCGTTCGTTCTGATGAAATATATCTATGTAAAATATATTTATTTTTCATATGTTTGTTAATATGTGATAATTAATTATAAATAGAATTGCAAAGCAAATTGATCGTTGAAATTAATCAATGCATTGGTTCATTTAATTAGGATATGGGCTAAAATTGTTAATTGCACAGCCAATTCTGCCAGAATTCAGTACAAATATGTTGAAGAAATACTATTTGCTCTCCCATATCCTTATTATTAGAACGAGCTCACACCTTTACCAGCACTCTTCCTGCGGCAGGTTTTTTTTTCTTCCTTTCAGAGTCAAATGCAGTTCAGTTTGCAATCAGCACCTCATTCAAACATAATCAAACAAATGGAAGCCTGCATAGTGAGCGTTAGGAAAGGCTGAGATTCTGAGTGTGCCTGCCAGTTTGAGAGAATGTGGGCAGGGGTGTGATTGTTCAACCCAAGGGGTGGCCCACCCTGGTCCTGGGGAGCTGCACACTTTGTTTTGCTGTTTTTTTTTTTTTGCCCTAAATCAGCTGCATGTTTAGACCACAGAAACGAGGCAATGTGAATCAGCTGTGAAATTAATTGTTTCCGTTAATCAATTAACTGCTGAGTAACAGCAGCAACCAGTGGATCCTGTGGCTCTAAAAAACCAGGGCCTGTTCTAACCACAAATTAATCACAAGAAACCGTTTTAAATTAAATGTTTGCGTTTGCCAAAAGCCATGAAAAAGAAGAAATTTAATTGATCAGACTTAACGGTAATATCAGCCTGCTCTCCATCTGTTAGGTTAGGTGGAAATAGGGACCCAATAGCAGGCAGGGAGTACAAAAACCTAAGTTTAATGAGGGACAGGGCAGCGATCCGTAATGAAATGGGCAGGGTCGAACACCAGAAAGACAGAGCGACGGTACAAAAAGAGTCCAAAGACGCTAACGGACAACTCGGAAGACGCTTTAAAAAAGCTAGACTAAACAAGACGGTGAGGAACTCGCGACAAAGAACTCAAAGCACAGAGTATAAATACACTGAGGGAGACAAGAAACAATGAGGATCAGGTGTGAGGAACCGGGAAGGGCAAATGACAGACAGGTGCACGTAATGAAAAAATTAGGAGATCAGATAATAAAATAACAAGGGAGAACATAAGACACAAACTGGAAACCGATACATAGAGATGTACTCCAATAAGACAAGTGCATACAATATGGGATAGGAAAGTGGAAACGAGAGTCAGCTGTAGCTATAGAAGAACCAAAAAAAGATAATTAGCGATAGAACAGGCAGAAAGAGAGACAGCTGCAGTGAGGAAAGAAGTAGACGTTAGTAAGTTAGTATAAAACCCTGATTCTATGGCCCTGATTAGTAGATTAGTATTATATACAAGTTAGTCATTAGTAGATTAGTAATTAGTAATTAGTAGACTAATTCTAAGATGTTAGTGGTTGTTAGTTAATTAGTATTATTTACAATGAAGTAATTAGTCATGAAGGAAGTGCATGACAGAGGAAATACAGAGAAAACCAAAATCCCCACAGACTCCTGAAAAGTGTGACGAAGAAAGGGAGTGACAGTAATACAAAACACAGAACATTGAAACCACAAATAATCAGAAAAATAAATACATAATCAGAACAAATAAACAAGTAAATACAAAACAGACAGACAGAATCTCAGAACATAACACCATCAATGTTTATCAGCACAGAGCTTTGACAACCACCACAGCCTTGTATTATTCAAACTTTGAGAAGCCAGTCTGATTTATAAGTTAGCATTTTGTCTGTCTCATATTAAGTCTATGGACAATTCTACATCAGAATTTCTGAATTTTGAAGTTTCATTCAAATTTAATAAAGTCTACAGCCATGAATGCACGTATAAAGGCATGCACGTCTCAAAAGGTCCGGCAGAATGAGGAGTCTTGTGTCGGGATCAGAATCCGTGTACAAGCAGTATGTGATTCATCCAGCCAGCACAAAGGAAGTGGGATGGTACTGATGATACCAAAGTTTGTGTAGGCCCCAGATTTAGTCCACATTCATCAAGGGAGAAATGCATATGCACAAATTTAATTTTCGATTAAAAAGACTGATGGCAGTTTACTTATCTCACCCGATTTCTTGTGTCTAAATTAATTGCAGACTTTAAAGTGAAAACAACAGTGAGTTCTGTTTGTGGTTCCCCAGGACCAGGGTCAGGATTCCCTTGTTTATTTTGCATGGGTCCTGTGAGATCAGAACAGCAGAGCCCTTGCTATGGTGTCCTATGTAGGGCAGACCTTGGGGCATGCCTGCAATGAGCCTCAGGAGGGTGCCAGTGTCTCTGTCCAAAAATGTGACCTCCATCAACAGCCTAATGCGAAGCTGGCATATTGCGATTGCAAATATTTCGTTTGCTAATTGCTGCTTAATCAATTATGGCCCCACATAATTGCCATGATAGCATAAATTACGATCGCTTAATATGATCAAGTGGGTCTGCAAGAAACAATGATGGCAGATTCAGGTTAATTCCACAAATAAAATATGACAAATAGTTACGTTATGTTCTGAAGCATATCATTTTCATTTAAATATAATTTTTATTTTGTAATTGGGGTGAGTTAGAGGTTTTAAGGAAAGGCGTTCACACGGCGCCATAACGCACGACAGGGTCGTGAAACATCCCTGTACTGTCGAGTGGTTCTGATGCTGATTCATTATCCTCATGACTTCTAAAGTCTATTTGCAGAAGCCGACATCAGAATTCCAAACCAATCGTAAGCCCAAAAAGTCAATACAGAGTACAGATGAGTCACTGTCTGTCTCACCTAAGCATTAACAGCAGTCATTTTGCCACGGGGAATACAAATGCACCACAGCCAGCTGCAACCTGACGCAGGCGAAGCTATTCCCAGTTCGGTCGCTGTTTGTTTTCATAGAAATTAAGTTCTACTTTCAGCAATAACAAAAATGCCAAAGGCGCAGTATTCATTAGCCATTGTTCTGCTTTTAGTGAAGCATAACTGGAACTGGCTAGGTCCTTGCAAATTAATTGTACGTTATTTATAGTTCTGCGGGCCTGATTTTACAGACTTGAACATAATTAAAAAGATGACACACTCACTCATTTAAATATTTTTTTTTATGCAAGGCATCTAGGCTGATATACAGCATGAAAAAGATTAATGTTGTCCGTGACATCCTGGAAGTGTCTATCCTTCTTATGCTGGAAGATACTGTATTTGATTCTATGTAGAATAACTGTTAATTTCCCTATTTTAGACTATTGCTTTCTCAAACTAATCTACACTGGCTGTATTCAGCCCATCCCCTACCCCAAGCTTGAGGTCACTACCGCCTTGGCCCTCAAATGGAACAGAGGGGTTCCCAGGATGCACTAGTGTCCATAAAAGCCAAATCAGTTGCAGAGTTCCTTGCCCTAACATGTCTCTCTGCCTCTGTACATAGTTTTACATTTGATCTCCCTTGGAACTCCGGATTTTATGTTTTTTGGGGTTGTAACCCAGAACGCGGGAGCAGGGGTACACGCTGCGCCTTTTATGAGCAAAAACAGAGCTCTGCTGAAGGAGAAACCAGAGGGGTGTAGATTTTATGAATTTTCCCGTTAATCCTTTGTCACTTCCGCTTTTTTCTTATTGGGTTCAAAGAAAGACAGCCCATTTTTAATTTAGCATGAGGACAGAATTAACTATTTTTATTGTGCCTTCCTCTCCATGTGAAGATGCGGAAAAGTTTGTGAGGCAAACTACGTCTTTTGTGAGAAGAACATTCCCAGCACCCAGTGCAGATCTCAACAGGAGATCATTTTCTTTATTTCATCCCCTGTGAAGAGAAGAAATATATTATTTTTGTCCTGGAGGACTTTTTCGCCTCCATCTCATCATTAATGGTGTATAGCCCTTTTCTAGTTTGTTCTTTTTAATGCTGCTCCATGCTATTTGACTGCATGTATTCTGCTCTTGGGCCTCGCTCTCCATGACTGACATTTGGGGAGAATAAAAGCAACAAATACAGTTCTAACAACCGCCTTGTGTGAACAGAGGAGGTGTGTAACCCCTGAGGGGTGTAGTCCTGCTCATACACAAGAACACAGAAATGAAAAGACAAGGACACTCAGTCACCAGAGATATGAGTTTATCTTTTTTTCCTGCAGACTGATCGCTATCTCAAGAAATGGCTCTGTTTAACTGTGTGACATTTGCATATTTATCTTTTATGTTTACCGTCTTGTTTGCTACATTACTGCTGTTTTCAGATTCAGATAATTCTATTGCCCGTCACATGACACGACAGAAATTAGCCCTTGGCAAGAGCTCATAAAAACACACACTGGTTTACATTAAAAAAAAGATAAAGATAAAAGGTAAAACAGAAACAACACCATGTGGCAAACAACAGAGACAGATGTGCAAAACAGATGTGCAAAGAGATGCAAAAGTTTATTTCTTATTCAAAATATTTATTGCAATAGGAAAGAAGGACATGTTCTTTTTGGCCTGTGTGACTTTGAAGCAGCGTCCAAATAAGAGTAGGGTGTGAGGGGTTTTGTGTGACTGATGTGGCCTTTCACCTGACTGCTCTGGGTGGTGCCGGTTATTTTGGCTGCTCGGTTGATGATTCTGATTCTACTTTGACTCTAGGGACGTTGTACCGAGATGCAATGTTGAGGGTGAGGACAAAGTGACGTGCAGGCATCTGTAAAAATGTAATTCCTGAGGTTGAAACCTCAGGAGGAACGTGCGCTGCTGGGCCTTTTTGAAGACCCCATCTGCATGTTGGGAGAATGACAGGTGGCGGTCGATCCATATTCCCAGGTACTTGGAAGTCTTGACCTGCTCCATCATCTGCTTCTTCAGCCTGAGGCGTTCAAATAAAAGGTGGGAGGTGTCAGATGTTCACCACCCTCCATAGCTACTTGTTTTTTTTTATGTTGAGCTCCAGAGAGCTCCCTTCGATCCAGGAGATCAGGGAGTGTTCTTCCCTCAGGTGGGCCATGTTGTCAGAATATTTGCTGAGCGACAGTCATTTGTATTGCAGGTAATTTTATCAGTGTAGATGGAGGAGAAGGTGGGTAATAGGACACAGCCCTGGGGGACCTCTGTGTTTAAAATGCCTCCTGTGTTCTTTAAAAAGGATTTAATCCATAAATCATTGCTGTGTTCACTTGTAGACCTTGGAGGGGGTTCAGCATTGTGTTGGTGATTACCATATTAAAAGCAGATGAAAAAAAATCCATGAATAAAAATCGGCATAGGAGTGTGAGGAGTCAAGGTGCCTAGCCACAGTATCCAGGAGAGTCGCCAACCTTTTTTGCCTGGTAGGCGAACTGGAAAGGGTCCAGTCCCACTTTCTCTATGGTGGTGAACTCCCTACCAACCACCCTCTCCATGCATTTGCACAAGACATAGGTGAGTGCCAGGAGCCTGAAGTCATTCAGTGCTTTGGCTTCTTGGGCAGGGGGATGATAGTGGTCTTCTTCCATGTCTCCATGGAGTTTAAAAACAGCTGGAATAGCTGAGCCAGCATACTGAGCCAGCGTACCCCCAGGCTCCTCGAGCAGCTTTGAGTACTTCTGAGCCTGAGGCTTTCTGGAGGTTCACATTCGATAGAATGGATGTGACCCTCCTCTCCTCCACTATGATTGGTGGAGGATAGAGGCGGGGGTCAGTGGGAGCTACAGTCTTCCTGGGGCTCAGTCCTTTTGAACTGTAGAAGAAATTCAACTGGCATGGTAAAGAGGCGGGGTCAGAGGGCTGGCCTATCATGGTGTTGAGACCCAGCCAAGCCTTCCTTGTATTTCTACTGATTCACTTTTTCTCCTCTTTGTTCTTGTAGTGGAGCTTGGCCAGTCGGTCTTGTGTCTGAACTCTTTTTCCAGTTTGTTGACCCTGTCTTTGTCCCACTGGAAAAACGCCATATTTTTGGGGTTCAGACAGTGTTTCAGTTCTCTGGTGATCCTGGGCTTGTTATTCAGGTAGAGTCTGACCTATTTTGTTGGTAAGATAATGTCCACTCTCTATGTCCGATAGGAGATTGCGCAAGTGGCATGCAAAATCATTGCACAAGTGGCATGCAATTCTTAATTTTGGTCAGTTTGTTGAGGGTGAGGGTGGCTCATTGTGACAAACAGAACCTTCTTGAATGTTTGCGTATTGATCGTTTGTCAGAAGTGGTCTGTGCTTGAGTCTGTGTGGGAATACAGATGAAACCGTATTGTGGTGCGCAGACGCACACCGTAACGTTTTGGCTAAAAATAGAAACCTCTGTCTGTTTCTCTGCTCCCCACTTCAGGCAAAAAGACTCAGACAAGAAATTGTCCCTGTGTGCCAACATGACACAGTCAGGGAGAAGAGATGTCCTCGTCAGTCCCTGGAGTCGGGATTTTAAATCAGTGCTGTCTTGGTTGCTATATTGACTGAGTTCTAATTCATTCTTTCTTATGCATATTTATAATTTTTTTTGCTATGTTCTCACTGAATCAATGTCCACTGTGACAAGAAAGCTGGGCGACTTTATGAACATAGTGAATAATGACCTTGGTTCCTCATCTCCTCTGGCACACAGTGCCTCCAATAACACAGTGTCTCCATTGCTGCTCTTGGCCATTGTATTTCTACATGGTCTCCTATTGGCCGACCAGCAATACTTCAATGGTTTCACACGGTTTCACTAAAAGGCAAAACATCCTAACCAAGACCACTTAGCTTCACGCGTCAAGGAGAAGACAGCAAAAATATTACACATGCATTTATTCATTTGTAACGCACATAAAGTAACGCTCACACTCCCACATACTCATGTGTGTCAGCCACAAAGGAACAGAAGCGACAGCATAGCTTTTCCTCCATTGGTTGTGATTTTTTTGCGGATCCAGCAAAGTGCCCCCTCCCTCTGCATTTGTGCAAGGAGTGCAGCTATGAGTCGGGACCTCATAATCCCTCAAGTGTTTGAGATGCTCCACAGCGTTGTTCAGACGTCACTTTCTGCTTGACACTCCACCTCACGGGAGATCTGCGTTTTTTCACAGCTTCTTTAAGGAGGCCAAGCCCCGGGTGTACGCGAAAATATCTCACGGTTTTCAAACGGACGCACCGTGCTTTTTTCGGCTGTCTTTGGACATCTGTCACGGAGAAGGTGATGTAGGCCCCGGTGAAAACAAATGACAAAACAAATGCCTCCACATAGTGACATCAATTGGTTTGAGTTTAGGATTGTCTCTGTGATACCACACCAGGGGGCGGGGCCTTACACCGCTGTGGATCTGCTATATCCTGTTCCACACCAGGGGGCGGGGCCTTACACCGCTGTGGATGTGCTATATCCTGTTCCACACCAGGGGGCGGGGCCTCACACCGCTGTGGATGTGCTATATCCTGTTCCACACCAGGGGGCGGGGCCTTACACCGCTGTGGATGTGCTATATCCTGTTTCACCCTTTAATTCACACCAGTTGTTTTATACATACGTTAAAATAAATAAACTGCATATTATGTGTGAAATATGCCACACATTATAATAAAAAAATACCGGCATTCCATGTACATGATATTCTGCATATTACTTATATTACATATGCAGTTATTATATATATATATATATATATATATATATATATATATATATATATATATATATTATGGCAAGCCAAACAGGAAATATATATTGAACTTTGATATATATGGAATGAACATTGATATATATGGAATGAACTTTGATATATATAGAATGAACATTGATATATATACAATGAACATTGATATATATGGAATGAACTTTGATATATATGGAATGAACTTTGATATATATGGAATGAACTTTGATATATATGGAATGAACTTTGATATATATGGAATGAACTTTGATATATATAGAATGAACTTTGATATATATGGAATGAACATTGATATATATGGAATGAACTTTGATATATATGGAATGAACTTTGATATATATGGAATGAACTTTGATATATATGGAATGAACTTTGATATATATAGAATGAACTTTGATATATATGGAATGAACATTGATATATATGGAATGAACTTTGATATATATGGAATGAACTTTGATATATATGGAATGAACTTTGATATATATGGAATGAACATTGATATATATGGAATGAACTTTGATATATATGGAATGAACTTTGATATATATGGAATGAACTTTGATATATATGGAATGAACTTTGATATATATAGAATTAACTTTGATATATATGGAATGAACTTTGATATATATACAATGAACTTTGATATATATACAATGACCTTCGATATATATAGAATGAACATTGATATATATGGAATGAACTTAGATATCTATACAATGAATCAGATCAGGCATCAGATCAGCGCATCTCATTTGGTTTTTATTGAGACATAATCCATGTAATTCAACTGATTTTTAATTGATTTGGGACTGAACATTATATTATTATCTGAATTTTGAGGTCAATAACTTCAGCAAAGCAATGGCTGCTGAAGTCCGAGGGTCAGGTTACCTTGGAAGACCAGGCAACACGTCAATTTACCCATTTAGAAATTAAGTTGTTGGTGGCAATAAAGTATTTATCTTTTAATATGAACGGATCAGAAAAGAAGGAAGTTGGTGAAGATGGCCTGACAGCAATAACCACGTAGAAGCATGAAACAATCAAGCTCAAGCTAGTTAACATTAGTGCTACATTTTAACATTAGTGCTAAATTAAACACTCAAATGTGTACACGCTTATTTCAGTCAGTGCAGGAGATCGCGGAAATACGCGAACCTGGACGCTTCGAGCTACGCAAACCGTTTTTACTTTTCCACTGACATTTGAGAAAGACAAACCAGAGGAAAGCACAGATTGAAAAAGAAAGTAGTTTACTGTTGTAGCCTGCTAAAGCATCTTTCGCTGCAACGCTCGGTTTTGCCGTTCACATATATATGGAATGAACTTTGATATATATGGAAATATATATGGAATGAACTTTGATATATATGGAATGAACTTTGATATATATAGAATGAACATTGATATATATGGAACGAACTTCGATATATATGGAACGAACTTCGATATATATGGAATGAACTTTGATATATATACAATGAACTTTGATATATATGGAATGAACTTTGATATATATAGAATGAACATTGTTCATTCCATATATATCAAAGTTCATTCCATATATATCAAAGTTCATTCCATATATATCAATGTTCATTCCATATATATCAAAGTTAAATATATATTTCCTGTTTGGCTTGCCATAATATATATATATATATATATATATATATATATATATATATATATATATATATATATATATATATTGTCACGACCCAGCTCGTAGAACCATGACAAAACAGGGAGACCACACAGAAAAATTACTGAGCAAATATAAATGTATTTAATTTATCCCAAAACACATACAAAATAAAGTTAAACATGAGGTGTGGAAGTCTGTAAGTTATCAGCTGTGTATGCATATGCTTGAATGAGTGGAAGATATCATAGTGAGTGTTGTAAGATGCACACTGAAAAAAAGAGAAAAATCCAATTTCTGAATTAGTGGGTAAGCTTGGTAATGGATGCTCTGTATTCTGACATGTTCCTTCCTACATTTCGGCACACTCTTTAATACTTTGTCATAACAGCTGTTGCGTAACTGCAGATGGCACATTGTGGACACTCCACCTTGATAAGGCAGATTGCTCAAAATCATAATTGGCTCCTCGTAAGCTAACTCTGCCTCATTTGCATGACAGCTTTATTAATGGACCTTCCTCTGCGGCCCTGTGGTGCTGCCCTGTGGCCCACGCAGGTGTTGTGCATCCTCTGCGACTGGAGTAAAGGAGAGGAGGAGTGGCACCGCAGTGCCTGATGGTATTTGATGGCATTTGCGGCAATGTAGTCTTCTGGGTGATGGCACTGCGGTAAAAAAAATGAGTCATAACAGTCACTCTGAAAGCAAAGACCCGCCCTGACTGCAGCCGGGCCTCGTGGCAGAACTCAACGGATAATGTGAACCGCGCCTCATTAATCTGCCACAGCTGTGACGCTTGCGCTCGTTGAAGCATATCAGCCCGCGTGCCTGGAAGCACTCCTTCAGTGAGTGGGTTTGGAGCGGCGCAGTGCCGGGCTCCGGGTCGTAATATGAGAGAGTGGGACCAGAAGGAAGGCTTTGAACGTGCTTAACCTTTTTTCCTGAGTCCTGCAGGTTTCTGTCATCGCCGTGTCAGATCCCCAGCTCTGAGGAACGCCGGCCGATGCTGATTACAGCTGGATTATCTCATGTAAATGCTCACTCTAGGGCCGTCTCCCAGGGCCTGCGCTTCAAAGTCAGCCCAGGTAAACACGCACAACCAATGGCAGGAGAAAGAAGTTAGGGTCAGGGGCCAGTCAGCCAAACAGGTCTACAAAAAAATTTATAATTAAAAAAAAAAAAAAAAAACACCTTGGACTCCGCACAAAAGCAGAGGGAAACTTGATTCGTGTTCGAACATATGTTCCGGTTCTGGGTCACCTGTCTTCTATCCGTGAAGAGGCTAAAGGGTCAATGAGGTATTAGATCTCCCAGAGAAATGGGAAACCTATCCGATGTTGCTGATGAATTCCGTTGATAATTGTCAAGGCTTTGTTTACTGTAAGAAGCGAATGTTTTTACGTATGCGCCTTTGAGTCTGGGCCCTTATTGACTCAGGGCTGCCAGAGCCAGCATTTAAATGAGATGCTGGTGCTTCTTGGCAAGCAAAGAGCAACAATTTTGAATTTTAATTGGCCGGGAATCAGACCTGCCCAAGGCGCTGTCATCCTCCTCTGAAATTCCTTTTCGTCTATCGCGGTTTGTGTCAAAACAACAAGCCACCTCATTCACACAAAATAAGGAACAATCTCGCAATCACATCCCGACCGCCCGATATTAAATGCGTCTAATGTATTCAGCAATGGACTAATTATAGAGCAACGGAGAGATTCGTGTGAAAATGAGGGAAAGAGATGCTCAAGCATTTGAGTCAAAGAATATATAATTTCATCAGCCTGGGCATGATGAATCATTTACCCGATTAACATTGACAGCACTCGTTCAATACTATGACATATAGCGTGTTTGATATTTTATGGCACATAACCATATTGCTTAAATAGCTCTCCATAGCCCCCCTGTTCGAAACACGGGGGGGGGAATCTTAGATTTATTTTAATAGAAAGCCCTGCGGCGACCGTCCATCATTTGTGATCAGTGCACTATGCTCTTCACTTTTGCCAGTTAAATTACATTCCTTACGTGCTGTGTCTACTATTTTAGAGAGAGAGAACGTAAAAAAAGCACGCGCCGTTTCTTCTGATTACTTGTATTGTTTTAATGGGCAATAGCCTTGGCCGCAAGAGGTAGCTATGCTTTCGCTAATTACGATTATCCGCCGTCTCGGTGTTCGACTTTTCTTAACGGCTACCGAAACCGTCGATGACGGCGGTGCAGCGTTTATAACCTTTGGCAGTAGAACACAACGCAGCAGAAACAGCCTGTATTTGAATACCATTTTACGTAATAGAGACTTGGTTGGTAGGATCCTGTCTCTCTGGAGTTAATTCTACGGAGAAAGCAGGATCTGTGAAGGGGGCTTTAGGAGTTTACGTGCCTCAGGTTTCAGTCTCAGGTCCGTAGCTCGTGCGGAGGGGATGGGATGGGATGGGAGGGGCCGCGCGCGGTGCGGTGAGTCAGCCGCTTTGTTCACACAGTTGAAGTTGACATCCTCCTCTTTGCATTCGAATGTGCCTTGCGGTACAGTCTCTCTCCAGACTGTCTGGGAAGACTGTGAGGACACGATCTGCTTACAGAGCACATTTCTCTCAACTTAGACCTTATTTCATATTCTTTGGCCGTTTCTTTTCAGAACTCTGACCAACCTGTCAATCAAAACGAGGGTTTCAGGTGCGTCTAAAATTTATTTTAAAAAGTGATCTGAATGGTATGATTGCAAATCCAAGGTGATGCAGTTGTGGACACACACACACACACACGCACGCACACACACACACACACACACACACACACCACACACACATACAATTGATCAAACTTTCACTTGATTTGCTGTTTAAATTAACAACAGAATGCGCTTTTTTAGCGAAGTACCAATTATTTAACATTAATTAATTCTCAAGGGTGTCTGCAAGACAGTGAATTGAAAAAAATGTATGATTAACAACTGCTAACAAGGCAGAGCCTGTCACATGTGAAGGGTCTAATTTACTTCCATCGCTATGCCTAAATCAGTGTTAACATAGTCACCACATCATCCGTATGCCTCATTATTATTGAATTACTCATTATTATAGACATCATACATGTGATTTTCTTGGTTAATGTCACTCACATAAAATATGTTAATGTCGCTCACTTAAACCACGCTTGTAACAAAATACATTTTGAGGCTAGCATTTGCTTGTACAACACTGCGCAGAAAGAAATAACACTGATCATTGAACCATAATGACACGACAATCTGATCCTGCCAAGCCAAATTAAATAGATTATTTGACATGTAGAGCGATATGTTCCCTGTGGTGTAGAACAATTGAACAAAAACAACACCATCAATGCATCAGTGCTTGCATTTGAAATTTGAATCTGAGTCATTTGAATCATACTTACTTTACCTCCCAGTGGCAATTAACCTCTGTTAATCATTAAAAGCACAGGTTGTCCTGGGGGAGGTCATTAGGGCTCGACTAGGAACAGTTCACACAGAGATTTCAAGAACAGTGAAGGCGAACATCTGTCAAACCCAACCACATGTTATAGGGCCAACTGAACTAAAAAATTTCAGTTTTAAAATTTCAGTTTTTTCATTTTACCTTTTTCAAACGGTATATGTGCCCCAGTTTTCATCAATGGAGTTAAAGTCAGAGCAGTACATTGAAAGAAATCTATTTAGTTTTCAGTAAAGTTCCGTGTATCTGCTTGCCTGGATGACATCTCTGAGAGGATGTCTAGCCATCACCTGAAGCTCAACTTCAACAAGACTAAGCTGCTCTTCATGCCATACAAGATCTCCTCGCTTTTAGACCTGCCCATCACCGTCGACGGAACCATAGTGACCGCCTCCCGCTCTGAAAGGAACCTGGGGGTGGTCCTGGACGACCAGCTGGACTTCAAAGAACACATCAGGGCAACGGCACGGTCTTGTAGGTTCCTCCTGTACAACATCAGGAGGATTCGGTTGTACCTGACCACCTACTCCGCCCAGCTCCTTGTCCAGACCATGGTCACCTCACGTCTGGACTACTGCAACTCCCTTCTCGCAAGCCTACCAGCCTGCACCATTCTGCCCCTACAACTGGTACAGAACGCAGCTGCTCGGCTTGTGTTCAACCTCCCGAAGTTCTCACACGTCACCCCCCTGCTGAGGTCACTCCACTGGCTGCCAGTCGTGGCCAGGATCAGGTTCAAAGTTCTGACCCTAGCCTACACTGCAGCCAAAAGGTCAGGCCCCTCCTACCTACAGGACTTAATCCAGCACTACGCTGCTGCCCGACCACTTCGCTCTGCTGCTGTAGGACGACTTGCGCTTCCCTCCCTCTGTGTTAACAGCTCTCGCTCGTCCCGACTGCGGAGCTTCTCCACCCAAGCTCCCCAGTGGTGGAACAAACTTCCCACTCTGCTGCGCTCAGCTGAAACACTGTCCGTCCATCCGTCGTCAAATTATATAGTACGTACTTCCTGTTTATCTTTTATTTTCTATTTGAGTTTTTTGCTATTTTATAGTTAAGAATGTATAGCTGACTGTACTCTATGTTCATTACTAGGGTTAGCTCCTACGTTGTGAGAAAGTTGTGCTTTGTCGGATTTGCTTGTAGTTGTGTCAATGACCTTCAATATGCACTTATTGTACATCGATTTGGATAAAAGCGTCTGCCGAATACCTGTAATGTAATGTAGATTTTTTTACATTTTTTACTTTCATGCATTTTTTATATGTTCATATATGTTTGCATACAGTTCTTTTAGGCTATCGGAGGGCATGTCCGATAAATAAAAAAACACTTATTACTGGAATAGTGATGTGTTCTGCTATCTGGAATCCAATCCCTACGGTTATAGTCCTGACAGCAGCAACACAGTGCAGTGTCTAATTGGCCATAGTGTCACTCACAGAGGAAGGCCGTCTGACACCAGGGTCCCCATCTCACGGCTCAATGAGGCCCCCTTTGGTTGATCTGGTCCCTACAGTCTGTCTGGACAAGCTGCGTAAAGCCCGCAGTCCTGCCAAGACTAGACTGTAGTTTGGATGGACTGCAAGTTAAAAGGGGCGGCAGGCTACACGTGTGTTGTGACAGGGGGCCGTCTGGTTAGTGAAGGAGGATGTCGCAGAAAATAAATAAATAAGGGGAGCGACACATTTCAATTAACAATTTAAAAGTAGTACAATCTTATTGTTGCGACCTACAATAATACATCTAACATAGTCGATTTCTCCTGCCCTTGTGTGTTTAGAGCACAATGATCTATAATTAATACTCATTTCTCTTTTTTTATAATGAATGCTCAAAAAAGTATCTCTTTTGATTATTGGCCAGACATACATTTTCTTCAGTGGGCTGCTTTTATAAATAGAGTTGCCTTTATATAAGTACAAGTTAAGAATGATTCTGGCTGTAAAAAACATAACAACTTTCTTTTCAACTTCAAACGAGACATAATTCCCGTTGGAAACTCCTCAGGTCAATAGTCACATCTAACACCTACTTCAAAGTCCCCCGAGACCTCATTTACCACAGAGGCTGGAACACAGCTTAAGTAACAGGATGTTTCACACTTTACTAGTACATGGAATCTTTTGCTGTAGATCTAGTTTATGTTATCATGAGGTTGAAGCCACAAAATTGTTCCTGCTTGCAGGTAGAATGTTTTCTTAGAGACACAGGGAATTGTTTTTTTAAATCTTTTTTTTATCCTGAAGTCAAACCCCCCCTGAAAAAAATAAAAATATTCTACTATATATTATTCTATTCTATGTCATACATAAATCCAATATGGCAACACTGGATTTACCAAATGCACAGAAATAAGCAGACAGGTGTTACCTCTTGGAAAGAGATTAAATGTGCCCTACATACCTCAAAGCTGCTTCAAATAGCTTGAATATATAAAGGCACACAAAATGAAATCCAGTGATATGTGATCTATTCATTGTTATTATATGTTTCAGTGCAGAGAAATAAGAGGGCAGAGCTATAAGGGGCTATGATAGCATTTTAGTGTACGTGCGTGTGTATGTGTCTGTGGATGTGCGTGTGATTGACATTCAAGTGCCTTTAATTGCAGATTTTCTGCAGTATTTAGTAAAAACAATTTAAATCTGACATGAAACAGCATTGCTTATTCTGTGTTTTTTTTTTACTTGTGAACTTTTTCATGATAACTGTGTGCCATCTTCTGGTGTTCATGTGCAATGACCATCAAATCAAAGCATGAAATGGCGAATAGCTGGCTGGTCAGAGTAAGACTAATAGAACCCATTTATATTCTGGAGAACATTAGAAGCATATAAAGAGTTTATTGTTCTTAGAAATGCTTAAGAGTGCAGGCAAATCAAATGGCTTTTAACACCAGACATAACATCGTGCCAGTTAATAATCTTTAAGGTCCCAAATGTACCCTGAAAGTACAATAATGTTCTATATGGGTACTAATAAGTACCTTTCTAAGCAAAAAAGGTACAAATTAATTATGTATTGCTGGCCAAGCGTACAATATTATGTAGTCACCTATGGGGTACCACCCCAGTGGCAAGCGTTTGTACCTTTCTATACATTTATTTCTGAGACTGTACCCTCAATTGAAAAAATTACAGCTATCTTATCACAAGCTTTTCTCTGCTAGCTAACATAATATTAAATAACGTTACCTAGCGGGGCCTACTTGTTCTTTCATCAAAAATATGTTTTTTCGTCAAGCTCTTCCAAATGGATGACAAAAATAACCCTTGCAACCTCTCGTTCTTGCTCATTTCTACCCTCAATTTAAAAACTAGAATAAAAAAGAATCAATACATTTGCACCGCTATATTTTTACCACAAGCTTTTACCACAGCTCTCTCTGTATCTTTCACAAAATCTTTTTACGCTCTACAACTGAGCGTGACGGCTTGCACGCATTGTGACACTTGATCAACCCCTTCCATCTATACTGTAATTGGATGCACAGCATGTCATTTTTTTATGCCGATGGGTAATTGGTCTAATGGCGTTGGTGAGGACGTCCTCCCTAGAAGTCATGTTTACTATGTGAAAAGATAGAAGAGGAGAAGCCAGGGTAGCAAGGTTATATTTGAATGGATGCTTATTTAGGCTTGAGGAGGGCACATCACTTGGAGAGGACATTGCCTACGTGTTCTAGAAAATATATAAAATACACAGGTGGCTAAACCTCCATCGTGTATTTGGCATTTGTTGATGTGGTAATAATTCAATTTCGGGTCCAGGGTTGGCAGGTCAGGTATTGTAATCACTCATGTCCATCTGTCTGTCCGTCCGTCTGTCTGTCCACAACAGCCTTAATGCCTACAGTTCTGATCTGATTTGGATGAAACTTCGCACATAGGTTGACGGGCGGCCAAGGACCTGAATTCTCAAATATTTTTCAAATCGGTAAACTACGAGTATTTTAATTTTTATTAATTTCCACAAGTTTCTAATGAATAGATGTTGGAGGAATTGAAGTTACAGGTTATGAGGGAGTTATGATGGAGAGCAACACTTACTACTAGCAGCATGAGATAATGATGCTCAGGCATCCCACCAAGAAGAGGTATTCAGTCCAGTGGATTGGCATAACCGGATCACATAACTAACATTCACAGAGCTGTAGGTATACTTCCCGGGGATGTTGATGTTTTATTTTCAGAAAAAAATGTGTGGTAGTACGCAAAATATAGCCTACTAACTAATATTAGCTGACAGCAGGAGGATCGATTTTGACTATAACCGTTTTATTAGGCCTATATGTGTTTGCTACCTGATTAAAAAAAATGCCAGACAGGCAAAAGACACATTGTGATGATATTTCAAACAATAAACTGCCCTCAAAATTCCTGTTTACAAACAGTGGAGAGTGCACACAGCTCGGGGGCGGAACGGACAAACTCAGGGGAAATGAAGGGGCAGAATAAGGGGAAATTGAGAGGTGGTGTGCAGTGTGCACTGGACGGCATATTGTTTGCTGCAACTTCGACAATAGAGCAGAATAATCAGTCATGTCATCAATATCATAGCTTTGCCCACTCATGCGGGTGTCGGCAACTCTCCGAGTGCCATTCTAGTATAACATTTTCTTTGAGTGCAGAGTGTGATGATGTTTATGTTAATTTGGGCAAAATTTATATTTGTTGGTTGAAGGAATTCATTGTTGTAAAGCTGAAGTAAGCCAAAACTTCAACCCATTTGTTTAATTAAGAATGAATACTGCCCTGAAAATTAAGCAATGTTTAATTTGTCAAAAAAAATAAGTAATTGTCTTCCCAAATTAGATCTGGAATATTGCCAATATTGAAACTGGACATTTTGTTGGTACTGTTGCATATGAGTGGTATTGTAAAATATGTTATTTCAATGTTGTGAAAGATAAGATATTGTACCTTTTATGATCAATTATGGAGAAATTAATTTTATAAAGTTAATGCTGGACTGTCTGTCATTGAAATGACTGATTCAGAGATTCTTAAATGGCTCTTTGGAAGTGAAATATTCTGTTTTGCGTATCTGGAAAAGGCTTGGGACATGAAAAAAACTATGAGTTAGAGGGCAAGATCATGTTCCCAATCTGTATAAGTGTATTATTTACTTAGAGTCTGTTTGGAGATGTGAGGTTTAAGGAGTGCGAAGCCTCAGTTACAATAACAAAATGTCACTCAGGTCCCCTCACTGCAACATATCTATGCATCATAGTTTGTTTCTGTGTGTGTGTGTGTGTGTGTGTGTGTGTGTGTGTGTGAGGGTGCTGGTCAGCTTGGTTCCTCAGGGTCTTTTTCACTTTGTAATGGTGTCTTGTAATCCCATGTGGGATCAGCCATTTGACTGGCATGACACTTTAGTAAATAAATACATTACAATACAATACAATACAAAAGATATATTAATAAAATAAAAAAATCACTGTGTTCAATGGTGAAACGATCATCAGTTCATTGAAATTGTAACATTGGCCTGCTGTTTTTCTGTGCACACTGTTGTTGTTGTTACTATAATAATAATAATAATAATTATTATTATTATTATTATTATTATTATTATTATTATTGTTATTGTCAGGTTGATAATAAAGATTATGATGATGATGCTTCTGCTGATGCTGGTGGTGATGATGGTGACGATATTCATAATGATCCAATGGAGCATCATCAGCTTGGCAATCGCTGACATTACCAGCTGGTTGTTGCAGAATTTTACGTAATTTTTGTTCATGGTTGTGATGAGAGTAGCAATGAGTATCATGCCTAGAGCATGAGGGTCATGAAACAGGCCATGGCTTTGTATTTAACCTCTTAGAGCATGAGGGTCAGGAAACAGGCCATGGCTTTGTATTTAACCTCTTAGAGCATGAGGGTCATGAAACAGGCCATGGCTTTGTATTTAAACTCTTAGAGCATGAGGGTCAGGAAACAGGCCATGGCTTTGTATTTAACCTCTTAGAGCATGAGGGTCAGGAAACAAGCCATGGCTTTGTATTTAACCTCTTAGAGCATGAGGGTCATGAAACAGGCCATGGCTTTGTATTTAACCTCTTAGAGCATGAGGGTCATGAAACAGGCCATGGCTTTGTATTTAACCTCTTAGAGCATGAGGGTCAGGAAACAGGCCATGGCTTTGTATTTAAACTCTTAGAGCATGAGGGTCAGGAAACAGGCCATGGCTTTGTATTTAACCTCTTAGAGCATGAGGGTCAGGAAACAAGCCATGGCTTTGTATTTAACCTCTTAGAGCATGAGGGTCAGGAAACAGGCCATGGCTTTGTATTTAACCTCTTAGAGCATGAGGGTCAGGAAACAAGCCATGGCTTTGTATTTAACATCTTAGAGCAGGAGAGTCAGGAAACAGGGCATGGCTTTGTATTTAACCTCTTAGAGCAGGAGAGTCAGGAAACAGGGCATGGCTTTGTATTTAACCTCTTAGAGCAGGAGAGTCAGGAAACAGGGCATGGCTTTGTATTTAACCTCTTAGAGCAGGAGAGTCAAGAAACAGGCCATGGCTTTGTATTTAACCTCTTAGAGCATGAGGGTCAGGAAACAGGCCATGGCTTTGTATTTAAACTCTTAGAGCATGAGGGTCATGAAACAAGCCATGGCTTTGTATTTAACCTCTTAGAGCATGAGGGTCAGGAAACAGGCCATGGCTTTGTATTTAAACTCTTAGAGCATGAGGGTCAGGAAACAGGCCATGGCTTTGTATTTAACCTCTTAGAGCATGAGGGTCAGGAAACAAGCCATGGCTTTGTATTTAACCTCTTAGAGCATGAGGGTCATGAAACAGGCTATGGCTTTGTATTTAACCTCTTAGAGCATGAGGGTCATGAAACAGGCCATGGCTTTGTATTTAACCTCTTAGAGCATGAGGGTCACGAAACAGGCCATGGCTTTGTATTTAACCTCTTAGAGCATGAGGGTCAGGAAACAGGCCATGGCTTTGTATTTAAACTCTTAGAGCATGAGGGTCAGGAAACAGGCCATGGCTTTGTATTTAACCTCTTAGAGCATGAGGGTCAGGAAACAAGCCATGGCTTTGTATTTAACCTCTTAGAGCATGAGGGTCATGAAACAGGCCATGGCTTTGTATTTAACCTCTTAGAGCATGAGGGTCATGAAACAGGCCATGGCTTTGTATTTAACCTCTTAGAGCATGAGGGTCACGAAACAGGCCATGGCTTTGTATTTAACCTCTTAGAGCATGAGGGTCATGAAACAGGCCATGGCTTTGTATTTAACCTCTTAGAGCATGAGGGTCATGAAACAGGCCTTGGCTTTGTATTTAACCTCTTAGAGCATGAGGGTCAGGAAACAGGCCATGGCTTTGTATTTAAACTCTTCGAGCATGAGGGTCATGAAACAAGCCATGGCTTTGTATTTAACCTCTTAGAGCATGAGGGTCAGGAAACAGGCCATGGCTTTGTATTTAAACTCTGAGAGCATGAGGGTCATGAAACAGGCCATGGCTTTGTATTTAACCTCTTAGAGCATGAGGGTCATGAAACAGGCCATGGCTTTGTATTTAACCTCTTAGAGCATGAGGGTCAGGAAACAGGCCATGGCTTTGTATTTAACCTCTTAGAGCATGAGGGTCAGGAAACAGGCCATGGCTTTGTATTTAACCTCTTAGAGCATGAGGGTCAGGAAACAGGCCATGGCTTTGTATTTAAACTCTTAGAGCAGGAAAGTCATGAAACAGGCCATGGCTTTGTATTTAACCTCTTAGAGCATGAGGGTCATGAAACAGGCCATGGCTTTGTATTTAACCTCTTAGAGCATGAGGGTCATGAAACAGGCCATGGCTTTGTATTTAAACTCTTAGAGCATGAGGGTCAGGAAACAGGCCATGGCTTTGTATTTAACCTCTTAGAGCATGAGGGTCAGGAAACAAGCCATGGCTTTGTATTTAACCTCTTAGAGCAGGAGAGTCATGAAACAGGCCATGGCTTTGTATTTAAACTCTTAGAGCATGAGGGTCAGGAAACAGGCCATGGCTTTGTATTTAAACTGTCCGAACAGGATGTACTTTTGCAGCTTCTCTCACTTTTTTTCCCTTTTGGTCGGAGCTTGTCATCTTGTTCATTGCGCCTGTTTCACACCCTGTTCCCTCTGACAACATTCACTCCAGAGTTTTCCATTCACACCGCTGCAAGGCGTCAGCCTCCCCGCAGGATGCATTGCTCTCACACCTGCGATGAAGGCCGCTGTCTCTAAGACTGAGCTCACCATGGCCAGTCACGCGGTGATGCGCAATTGTTTTCATTCAATGCAAGTCTGACAGCCTTGGGTACAGTGCCACCTTGTTTCATTCTCACCCCTATTTCTTCTTTTTTATTAGATTTTTTAAACTGTTACCTTGAAAGAGGGACCCCTCACATTAAACACGAATAGTACAGCAGCAGCCTGCATTGAACTCAGTTCAATTCTTTGCTTTTAATATTTCAAAGTCACTTACTTTCTTAGGTAGACCGTTGCCATGGGGACATTAACTAAGCTTCCTTCTTGTAGTTTTAGTCATCACAACTCTAGCTGACTATATTTTATTGCAGTTTTTTGCATATAAATCTGCCAAAATGCTTTCTCAACTGAGGTTGCATGTTTGAAAGTTGACACAGGAACAAGGAAGTGCATCACCGGGGACAAAGTGCATGCGGCCAATTAAAAACAGTGGTCACGTTCACTCGCTGCCGAAAATGGGCAATGAAAAAGACGCTGTGAGTTCTGAAGAAAGACTATTTTAGAATCAAATACTTTATGATTTTTTTTTTGTTTTTCCTTTTATTTAATCATCTATTTATATATTTTGTATCTAACTTTTCTGAGCAAACATGAATCAGCTCTTGGCCAGTCTCCATGGATTCAGTTGCCGAACGTCTGGAAAGTCTCATGTGTGAGCCCAAACAGCTGAGGTTGATTGGTAATCTGCACAGGCAGGGCCCATTATCAGGCCAGGTTTAAATGGGCAGACTTGTATATGTGTTCATTTACCTTCATTGTGGCAATGACCAAAAAATATGTTTTTTCTGCCTCAGGGATTTTTAATTTCTTCTTGGTGTGTCTTAAACTGTAGCTTTTTTAAACTGGGTAGTCCAGGCAGGTTGTGTGGCAGTGTAGAGGCCTCAGAATATGCATTCGAATACAATGCATACTCTCAAAAGAGTATTTGAGATTAAACAGTGTTCCTCTTCCATAGCTGAATAAAATATTGAAGAAATAATAAAAAAGTTTGAACTGCTGAAAATTGTTACTTTAATAATTTAAAATAAACGTTTCAACTTTTGACTGAAGTGTGCTAGGCAGGATAAAACAGAGCACAAAGAAGAATGCTTCCTCATATGACCACTAGAGGTCACTCTGCTACTGGTTTACAATATGTGTTCCAAAGACAGCGCTAACAGAAGGCATGAGTAACTCATGTTCACCATAAACGGACAACTGAATGCATGAAATCGGCACAGGAATATTTCAGACTATTGCTTCCCAGCATGGAGACCTGCTTCATCTTTGGCTGACGCCTTCAATTTCAGTCGATCTCACAATTCACCTATAGAAAGCCTAAAAGCAGGGATGAAAACCCTAAATGAGTAAATAAATAAATCGAGGTCCAGTCTGTGCTTAAAATTCATGCTGACTAATCAGATTATTGTGACTAGATTTCTTAATCCGGGCTCCATGCATCAGGCTTTAGGTTTCCTTTTTTTACAGTAGCATTCAAAACAATATCATAAAATTATAAAATAATGATAATTTTTTGAAAAAAATACTTTTTACAAAAATGAAATACTGACAATCAAGCTGATAGCCAAAGCACTGTCAAAGCGCCAACAATTTTTAGCCAGAGAGAAAAACATGTGGATGGATATACATAAATGCACAAGCATAATTAGAGTTATGCCTTCGGCAAGGGAATTTTTTACGAAATGTCAGAAGCTCAATGCTGCTAATAAGTAGAACTCACAGAAAAATTCACACTTTTTTTTACACAATTTTATAACATTAGCATAAAACATTTCAAAATTACTTTGCCATATGAATTTTTGTACTGGCACGATTAGTTTTGCAGTGCTGAACTGTCTTCAGTGACTATGATATTCAAGGTTAAGGTTTCTGGTCTAGATTTTTGCCCCAGGCTGAAAAAAACACTGATGTTTTTAGTTTATTACTACTTTTCAACGTGTTTGAAATTGTATTATTAAATTATTCATTTATTTATTTATCTCATCAGCAATGACCTGTAATCCTCCTTTTAAAGGAGTGTACATCGTAGGCACTGAGCTGTTGATAAATTCGAGCAGCTGATTTATTTATTATTATTAGTAGTAGTAGTAGTAGTAGTAGTAGTAGGTCTCATATTTTGGTTAATAGTAGTAGTATGTCTCATATTTTGGGTAGTAGTAGTTGTTTTACTAGTAGTTGTTGTAGTAGGAGTAGTTGTAGTAGTAGTTGGTGGTGGGCTCATATTTTGGTTTGACCAAATTATTTTCACTCTATCCAGTGACAAAAGAATATGAGATGCTAACGAGAAGAAACAAGAACGTTTTCTAAAAATCCTGAATAACAGGAGGCTTTCACTTTCCACTTTGTGTTAGTGAGAATAGACCACTTTGTGTTAGTGAGAATAGACCACTTTGTGTTAGTGAGAATAGACCACTTTGTGTTAGTGAGAATAGACCACTTTGTGTTAGTGAGAATAGACCACTTTGTGTTAGTGAGAATAGACCACTTTGTGTTAGTGAGAATAGACCACTTTGTGTTAGTGAGAATAGACCACTTTGGCTCTTTTTAAGCTTAGTCTGCTGGGTAACAAAAAGAAAACTGAGCCAGCCTTTCATGGTCGGATTAAGCCAGCCCCCAGGTATTCACCAAACTGCCATTCCTGTGGTAACTCATAAGTGATTAATAATAGCCTGCAAGGTCATTATTAAGTGTGAGACAGAGGAAGCTCAGTACGAACGGCATCATATGCATGCGTACGATGGAATCAGGATTGCAGATATACAGTATCTCCGTTATGGCTATGCCATTTTTTTAAAGTTAATTATTCCACGTCGGTTTTGGTACTTGGTCCATTGATAGTGTTGCCAACCGTCCCTTGAAATAAGGGACCGTCCCTTATTTGGAAAATAAAAGACCCGTCCCTTAACGAACTGATAAGGGACGCAGTTTGTCCCTTATTTTGGGGACTCAATGAATGACAGAGCGATTTATATGAGAAATTACGGTAATCTTGTCTATGTGCGAGAATGCACTCAGCTCATTGGTCATGACTCGAATTGCTGTCAGTGTTGCTAGGATAGATAGGCCCTTGTGCCTCATTTTACTTTAAATTGAAGTTCGACATAGTGTTGAAGAACTGTTATTTTGCACTGACAAAATAAATTATTGAATGATAATGTTTCCCACGTATTCCTCAAAAATACAAAACTGATCAAATTCAGGTTTGTGTGTCTTAGTACATGGGCTTATTACAGATGCATGTCTGGTATATGGATAGGACTTGTTACAACCAAGGAAGTAGGCCTATATTATATGTTAAAGTGTAGTAATAATGCAGTAATGCAGGTGTTAAAAAAAAAAGGTTAAAAAATTGGCCTGTGCCGCGAGGGCCGCTAAGGTGTCCCTTATTTCAATTTCTGATAGTTGGCAACCCTATCCATTGATCACGTTTCACAGCTCAAAGTCACAGTGCAGAACAAATAGAAACTCACACAGACCTGACATGAGGTAAACATCAATTTTGCAGCAAGGTGGTTGGTTTAAAGGCTTGTAAATCCTAGAAGGGAAGAACTAGAACGTAAAGAGCTGGCTAGGACAAAGGAGTGAATGACTAACGGTGTCTAAAAATCTTGGATTTTTTTGCACAGTAGAACTCAGGCTTTTGGATACATATAGTGCTGTTCCTAGAATAAGGTCTACAATTGAATCTTGCGCACTGATTTTCAACATTTTGCATTTTCTGAGGTTTTGCCTTTTTTATCTGAATAATCTTTGCAGGGCATGGCTTTGGAAAAAGTCTTCTTCCTCAAGTTTAACTAATATCTGGATGAGTTCCACATGCTTTTAATGTGAGTACTCCTGTGTCTCATTGTGGACTTTCTTATTAAAGGCATGCATTTTATTTAATTGCACCCAGTGGCTTACATGGGACATAGGGAGGGAAAGTGGATGGCTTTTATTTTAAACACACACACTCATCGCATACACACACAAGCACACACACAAATGTCTACACACACTCATGGCACACAAACACACCAACAAACACATACACCTATACGTGCACATTCACACACAGACACTAAATTATGGACGTTAAAGGGCAGCATTACAGGGGGGGTTGAGAAGAGGCCCGTTAATCGAGCTGCTCTGAGGCCCTGAGGCCGTAGTGGCCCGCACTCTGTCCAGCCCAGCTGTGGCTGTCCGTCCTTCAGCCAGTGGCGTCTTCTCTGAGAGGACTAGCCAAAAATCTCCGCTGCAGAGCAGAGACAATAACACATGTTACTGTCACACAGCATTTGACTAGATAAGGGCACTCAACATGTCTGCCCTGTTTTCAATGTTTTTCATCTTACCTTGCTAGCGGGGTGGTCGGGGGGAAGGGGCGGCGGATTTTATAATGCTCATGTACCATCCTCCTACATCACGCCATGGAGCAGAAGAAACTGGACATCCGGAGCATCGCACACAATCCCTGGCAGTACTATGTTGGCTGCTCTGATCAGCCAATATATTCGAATACTGGCGCCCATGAACTCGATGAATAACAGTGCCTTCCTGGCATGAGTGGGGATCCCTTAATAAAAATTAATCGCTAAAATAAAAATGGCTTACAATTATAACTACAGACTGCTGGGATCCTGATAGCGGAGGATGCCAGAATATACTCAATTAAAAAGATATTCCGTTTTGGATTTGTGGTTGCATGTCTTGCATGTGTGGAAAATGCACGATACGTTAAATCAAATTAACAGCTTGTGTATATATGCTTATTTTCTGAATATATTAACATACCCAATTTTCAGAGGGAGGAAATGAGAAATAGTTTGTGTGCAGTAAAGGGGTTCCTTGCCAAAATATTTTTTCCATAGAAAAACTTTCATAGAAAGTGCTTGCGTGTCACACACAGAACTTGGCAAACCCAGAACCAAATATTCTCCTTACAGTGCAGTATGTATATCACCTGGAGGCGTAGCGCCTATAGTGCTTATAAAAATGTGTGGGAGATTGCTTAGCGGTAGATACAGAAAAGGCTTAGCGAGTCCGGACAGCATCTAATTTTTAATTTTGCAAGGAATCCTTGGAGCAATCCGTTTTTATTTGATTAATGTGAAATTTGCCTATAAGGAGACTTTATTTTTCCTTATTTCGACACTTTAGCTTGCTCTGAGCCCCTCCCTGCCTGCCTGTGTAAACGTCTTCAGTGGATTTGGTCTTTTCTTCAAAAACTATCCAGCCCTACAGGCCTCTTTGAGAAGAGTGCTAAGAAAACATGAGGGCATGTTAGCCTGCATCTTTCTTCCAAAGGGCTAATTGTGTTTTTAGTGCTCTAATTTTGCCTCCGCAGTCCTGAGGCTCTGATCTCAATTACATTGCAAATATCAACCATGAAGACAGCATCCCACGACCTTTGATGCTGTTCTTGCCCTGTTAGTCCAATGCAGGCCATGACACAGAAGGAAATGTTTGATTTAAGAGGATGCGTCATATCTTGCAATGTGACCTACAGAAGCGTTTAAATTTTACCTATGGTGTTTGTTGTGTCTTTAACATATAAAATATGAAGTCGCCATAAGACTTGTGACACTTCAAAATGAAGTCTGAAGATCAAAAGAAATGTACTCAGCTGATATGTGTATTGTCTTGACAGTATTACGGGCGATGCTTCTGCCTGGAGATATTTGCATACACCTAACAGGTACAACAAAGGTAAATTTCAGTGAGATGGAATTTAATTGTCTGACGGTGTGTTGTAAGAGGGGATGAACACCTTCACAACTCACTGGACAGTGTAAAAAAAATTGATTCCATCAGTGTGGGTGCGAGGGAGTCTAAAAACAACTGAAGTAAAACCGATTGCTTCCACTTTGATGCGGATGGTAAATTATGTAAATGTGAATTATCAGCATAGGGTATATGCAGATGTTGCAACCTTAAATATGTTAAAACTGTAAATTTGTCATAAAACCAAAATGTATTACTGCGAAACATGTAAATAATTGCATAATTTAATGTATGGTTTTTATCAATTCACAACTTCAGCAATGACCTGTAGTAATGTGTACATCGTAGGTACTGAGCTGTTGATACATTAGAGGAGCTGATTACACAATTAACTCACCTCACCTGATTCATTCGGTCGATATTGGCTCATTGCTTATTTCGAGTGTGGTGTGATGAATCCCATATTGGGTGGAGCCGTCAATCACTGACTTGTTAGAACCAAGCAAATAGCTTTTGCTCCCCTCAGAAAAACAACGATTGGCTCATGTGAGTCACTGATGAGGCATTGTAGTTACACACTTTTTCGGTTTCATGAAACCTCACTCTCCCATCGCGAGTGCAAACAGAGAAAACAGAACTGATGGACACCTCTTTCGCAGAGAGATACGGAGCCAAGGCTGCAGCCCAATCTGTTAAACGTTCTGCCCTCACAAACTTCACTTGCAAACTTAATTTGGGAGGATGTGACACAGCAGCAAAGATACATGAGTAGACACTCAAACTGACGGGGAGGAGCAAGGGAGCGAGCACAATTATTCTAATGGAAACGCTCTTGCACTGGGACATAAGACACCAAGCTGCAAATTTATCAAATGTCAAAATTATTGACATTTGATTTATTGACAGACAGCAGATACAAATAAGCGGGAATGGGGAAGAACACAAAAAGGTACGTTACGTCTCCCAATATATTAATGAACTACAATAAAAACAGTGGATGCATAGATTGCTTTGCAGGCGGCGCAGAAGTATAAAACATAAAGAGGCACGCAAATCATAGAAACTATGAAACCGAAGCAAAATGTATTTGAAATATTACCCATTCCTGCTTATAAGCTTGCGCTGGTTCATTTGCTAGCTGCTAGCTGTTAGCTATTAGCGGAACTGCAGCGAGCTGATTGTGTTCCTAGCTAGCCTGAAATAATCTGTCCTGGAGTCTCTAATAAAGAACCAGACTCTTCCACCTGGCAGCGTTTATCAGAGTTTTGTTTATTCAGCTGAATAGAGAGCATCCAGAAAACACAGCAAAGTGTCTCCATAGATACTGTAACTCTGACTCAATAGGCAAAGAAGTACAAGTTATATACACATTTCATTCTACTTTGCTATAAATCACTGTCACCATATAAGGACAAGAGTGGGCTGTACAAACAATCAGCAAGGAATTTGGCTCACACCCAATAGGATGGGTTCATCTTAAGATTGTCCGTTTCTTTGGTAAATATACAGGTACAAAAAATAAGGCATGTGGATATACAGACTCGAACACCGGATCAAACGACGGACGAACGCGGATTCCGGATCATCCGGACAACACACGAGTGTTCGAGTCCGGTCGAACGAAAAAAAAAAAAAAACTGAGCGAAACCGAACCCGCCCCCGAGACCGAGCCCGCGTCCGCGAACCGAGACCGTTACTTGAGTGTCGCTTGGCGGGCGGCGCGCACGTGTTGTTTAGCAGTACAGCAATCGGTTTGCCTGGTTGTTTGTGCGCTACATATCTCTCTTGTTATAGTGATTCGTCGCTGCACAACAAAAACGGCTTTAACGGACAACTGATCCCCCCTATTAGTCCGTTGGATCGAGGTTCAACTGTATACATATAATTTTTTAAAATCTTCCTTTGTCTCCCACAAATTATTATAAAACTGCATCCTTGTATAACATGAGACTATTCGCTGGAGATGAGTTTTAAAGCTATTTTATCAAACCGTTAATTCTGACCCCATGCAGCTCTCTTAACCTCACCATCCTGACTCCAGATTTATTAACCTCACCATCCTGACTCCAGATGTCTTAACCTCACCATCCTGACTCCAGATTTCCTACCCTCACCATCCTGACTCCAGATTTCTTAACCTCACCATCCTGACTCCAAATTTCTTTACCTCACCGTTCTGACTCCATATTTATTAACCTCACCCTCCTGACTCCAAATTTCTTTACCTCACCATTCTGACTCCATATTTATTAACCTCACCCTCCTGACTCCAAATTTCTTAACCTCACCATCCTGACTCCAGATTTCTTAACCTCACCATCCTGACCCCATATTTCTTAACCTCACCCTCCTGACTCCTGACAGATTTCTTAACCTCACCATCCTGACTCCATATTTCTTAACCTCACCCTCCTGACTCCAGATTTCTTAACCTCACCATCCTGACTCCATATTTCTTAACCTCACCCTCCTGACTCCAGATTTCTTAACCTCACCCTCCTGACTCCAGATTTCTTAACCTCACCCTCCTGACTCCAGATTTCTTAACCTCACCATCCTGACTCCATATTTCTTAACCTTCTATCCATCAAATAAACACGGTCCTGAGAATTAGAAAGTGAGGGCCTTATAAATGGCGCTCCCAGAATGAAGTATATTGGAGATAAAGTTGTAATTTTGTAGTTTCAACCCCTCCCTCTTACCCTCAAGATAGATCTTGCTCATATAGACCTTTTACTACATCAGATTTTGAGCTGAGGGAGAGGTTGGCTGTGTCTGGTCTTAGAAGAGGATTTTAATACCTCACAGTCAGAATGGAGCTGTTTATCAGTGGAACTTTGCGAGACAGGTTCCATTGGTTGAGCTTTGATGGGC
Organism: Ilyophis sp. 1 JC-2022; assembly: GCA_022702515.1. Lineage (NCBI taxonomy): Eukaryota > Metazoa > Chordata > Actinopteri > Anguilliformes > Synaphobranchidae > Ilyophis > Ilyophis sp. 1 JC-2022. The sequence continues at coordinate 17,641,511 of CM040400.1, read as the reverse complement.
AACTGATGAAAAACTTGAGACAGCAGGACGATTGATGAGGTATAGCTATACTCAAGCAACCATGGTTGTGGGGCCTTGGCCAGAGGTAAACCATAATATCAACCGTACACTTCACAACCAGACTACCTCTGTGTTTTTGATGGCACTATGCCATTACTACCCTCCTGAGCTCAGTGGCCTATGACACCACAATTCATAAGTCGACATTGCACATATTCCTGAGTCGGAGGAATATTTGTTTGCAGCTCAACAGAAGAACTGGCTTGTTTGTTCTCACAGTTATAATTAACTTTTCTGATGACCATTAAAATGTAGCAAAAAAATTAAACATTTGGCATTACGCTGTCATGGTTTGTTTTTGACAATGGTTGACAGTTCATTGGTAGAAAGAGGGTGTGATGAGCAACGGGAGCTCACCTTCAGAATGAATCCCCTAATCTCAACAGCACTGCTTCCAAGATACCGACGAGCGCTTCCAGCTCTTTTCTATGTGACCTTATCAAAGACAAGCTGCTAATTAAAGGAAACATGTCCGGACATGCTTGCACTGTGCACTGCTTTGCTACACGTTGCCGTGACATCTCTGGGTCTCTGTTATTCGGAAGAACATTTCCGCACAGAGCCGCTGAATATTTTAAATGCCACAGCTTCATTCTCTGAAGGTTGGGCTTGTCCTTTTACCATTAGATAACTGGTTTAAGACATCAATATAGAATGCACATAGGACCATGCTCCTTATTTATTTATGTATTACAAATTCAGAAAGTCTTTTTCTTTTGTACTTGCCTAAAACCACTGGTCTTAGTGCTTTTTGGGATGAGTGTTTTTTTCTATTTTCTCCTCCAAATAAAAAGAGATACTACCCCATGAACCTGTTTGGTTGCATAGTGGTAAATGACAGACATCGATAATTTTTTAAAATTATTTTTCAGATTTCTTTTCCATTTTTTCTCTCAATTTTGGTAGCCAATTGAACCCCTATTCAAATTCAATTTTCCCTGTGTAGCAACCGCTAGAGACTCACCGTTGCACAACCCTGTCAGCCGGCAGTAAGACGGAGAACGTCACGTCCTCTTCAGGGTGCGACTACTCCCAGGGTTCCTGACCGTGATTCCAACTTGCCCAGGGCCGTTCTATGCGCAGAAATTCTCTGCAAGCCCCTCCCCCCACTTGGAAGCAGCCGCAAATTGCCGCTCCCACAGGGTACCGGCCGTGCTCGGATCTGGCAGGACCGGGGTGCGAACCCCAATCCTTGGCACCGACTGAAAGTGTCATTTGAAAGTGTCATTGTTTATTTTTATTTATTTTATTTAAAAGAATCCCCATTAGCTGATTGTTCTGTTCTGCAATCTAAACCCATTCTAAAGGCCTGGAGTGTCTTCAACTATGAATTTGATTATTTAAATTGCAACATGTTATGGTTATTTAAAAAATCTCAGACAATCTTAATCAATACCAAGCATTTTACTCTTACGTTCCAATAATTACTGCAGTTACAGTCAACCGCCTAACATTTGTTTCAGAATTTTCTTTTTTCTTTTTGTCCTGTCATTGAACATGTAATGAAGAGAGACAGGAAGATGCTCTCTGTAAAGTCAGAACCCACAAACCACACAAAAGACAATCAGCCATAATCATGCCATGATTTCACACTCTACCCTGCTGTCTGCAGCAGAGTCCAGGATCAATGAAAGGTCATGCTGCGCTGATGGATGATACGTCAATCTAATCACTCTGCTCTTAACTTGGAGCATCAAACTTGAGCACATGCTGAATTTAGTTAAGATTAATCTTGTAACACTTCACCGACAAGTTTGAATAAAGAATAAATGAAATGAAATTAGTGGTCAGATAGTTTTGAAAGAGGCTGTGCTATTAGTGGCAGTAGGTGATCTGTTTCTATACACTCTTTTTCAAAGGGTTTGCAGCCCAGTCTGATGTCAATCATTTCACACACTTATGTTTTTCTTGTCGACAAAGATCTTACTTTTTACGAGACAAAATGCGTGCATTTCCCAACAGAGGGAGAATACAATCTGCATTCTGTTTTTTTAATTAGAAATGTCCCAACGCAAGTAACAAACCGTTTTATTTTATTGCGCTTGTTTTTAATTTTCCTGGCGAGAACAGAGGCGGACAAAAGGAATGGATATGACCGCTAGGTTGATGAATAACATTGTGCGCGCTAGTAGCCGCAGCCTGTCTCCCGTCATAATGAGATGCAGGAGGCTGTGGGGAAATTATAATTGGCATTCATATACCGAGCAGAAGAGCTGAGTGCAGCATATGGTATGTGGAGAAAACCGACTCAGAGCAAATTCAGAGTGCGCAAACCGGCAGGTAGCACGGGGCGGGGAAGCGTATGTATGGCACAAACAAATGAAACAAGACAGGTGGTCTCCTTCAGCGTAATGCTGAGAGCGACACGTTTTATTTTATGCGCAATTATATTTTAGTACACATTTGTATTTGAGAGGGGAAAAAACCGCCGTAGTAGGCAAAGAACATCGTACTGATGGGCATGTTTCGGTACTCCTCATCTGGATTTTAAAATGCTCCTAGCATGGAGGAAATAGGCTTTTTTCTTCCTATAAAACTGTCATGTACAGCCATTGACTCGGAACAAGCCTTGTACACCCAATAAAATGGTTTCCCCCGAAACAGTCATTTTAGTGTACTTATTGACTTTCTTTCCCAAGTCAAAGCTCAAATGTCTTTCCAGTTTTATATGTGTTAAGTGACACAATGATAACCGAAAGTTAAGCTGTCGATAACAACAACCATGGGTTTCCTGCAAAGGGTATGTCGTGTTTCTCAATTCAGCTTCCGGGGAATGTATGCTTGTGGATGGCGACAACCATTTAGTCAAAAAGCTGAACGCTGAATTTTTTGTCCCCTCTCAAACAAAAGGTTTCCAAAAGATTTAAGTGGCTCCATTGTCCAGTACAATATTGAGGCAGATCATAATTATTACTGAACAGATCAAAAAGACATACTTATTATTAAGATCTGCCAAGTGGAAAATCAGGTGCGGAACAATTAAGTCATAATTGCATTTTTTACATACATTTTTTTTTTATTCTTCATTTTGGTTGGACTTTTAAATGAAGCAAAATGGCATTTCCCGGTTTGTAATAATGGAATAATATCATAACGCCCCCACTGGTGCAGGTTTGATATCATATTATACTTACGTATTGGACGTCATTATAAAGGCTTCTAGCTAGAAGAAAGTGTAGACAGGAGAGGATACTTTGGAAACGGGTAGGCAGCTGAAACCAATGGGTGCTTCCATGTGAATATTATTTGGGAAATGTACAGTAAGACTTAGTGAGCATGGTCAGTTACTATCAAATTACATAATGTGTTTTTCATGTGTATTTTGTTTATTTTATTAGTAATACGCAAGAGAAAACAGTGAGTATGTCAGCCATTCAGTTTCACATATCCAGCTGTGGTTGTAGTCTGTTTACAAATGAACAGTTATCAAGGTTGCTATCCCTAGAAAGAAGCTATGTTTCACTACTGTGTCCAACAATACAATTTTGACGCAGTAAATATAGGCCAATGTGGCAGTTTTGGTTGCTAAAGCGCGTCCAAACCAATCAGTTGAAAATCAACCTCTCAATCTTAAATGTGCAATATTATTTTATACCTAATAAATCAAAGCGCAAACATTTAAATAGCAACTGGAAAACACGATAGGCAAGCTATTTGGATCCCCGACTACTGAATCCACATTAAATTACTTTTATGCCCCCATATTCAGCCAAATGTGGCAAGAAAGATCAATTTACCTCCTCTGTTTAAAATGACTACTGCCAGTATGGCACTAACTAACTCAGAAACAATCTGTCTTAGAGTGCCTTGTGCCAAACATGGAGAATCCTGAAAATAAATGTGTCATTCATTGCCAGAATTTTTTTTTGTAAATTATCACTTTCATTATATATTTCATTATATTGAATAGTGCTGCACTTTTCTTCCATATAAGATGCTGCAGAATAAATATTTCTCCTGGTTTTAACACAAAAAAAGCTATTATTTTGACATTGTTGTCAAGCAAACGTTTCCACTTACTGCAGCAGTAGCCTACCAACAAACAGATAATTCCAATATCAGTTAGCCTTTTTTTTGACAGCAAGAAAAATGCAAAGCTCTTGAGCTTTTGGCCGTACGCAGGATTTTTCTGATCTATATATATGTGCTTTTAAAGACGTTTGAAGGGCAGAAATTGGATAACAATAGCTTTAAAACCATGTCAATGGGCAGTAGCATAGATTATCTGTCAAGCAGTAACGCATGAGAATCAGGTTAAATGTTGCAATGAATGATCCACACTACAATCTGGAAATAATGATTACGAAACATCTGAAAATGAATGTTGATAAATTTAATTTAACTGTTCAAGTAAAGGGAAATTATAATAAATAATAAAAAATTCACACGACAGACACCATGGAAATCTAATCATAACCAAATATGGGAGCAATAGGTCGATTTTGTATGTGTCTTTTCCATATTTTTTCATTTTCGTCTGTGTCAGTGCAGAAAGTGAAGAAAGTAAACACAGGGACAATTCATATGTATATGCAAATGTTACCGGCCTCCGCTAGAATAATCTTGCAATAAAAATTTAAATATATAGGGGTACCTAATTTTAACATGCATTGAAAAAAAAACATTTCAACTTTCGTTGAAAGTTTATCAGTCTGACATTGGATGGATGGAATGAATGTTAGCTAGTGAAACTAACTAGCCGGCATCATGATGGACGGCCACTGTTTAACGTAGCGCGAACGCTAAGGAGCTATCCGTTCGATGATGTCTGGGGATCAATGGCATTGAACTACAAGCAGTCGGCTAGTAAAAATGATCTAGTTACCTACATCACGCTTCAGCAGATTCAGCTGTTTGTCCAGTTTGTTGACATAATCAAAGAACCACGTGTTGAGTAAAGATTTTGTAGTAACGACAAGATCATTCACAAAGCAATGACGCCGGTGCTCAGATGAGAAAGTCGGTTATCTTGGCGTTGTACAATATCTTTGCAGCATCAAAGTAGAGTTATTTTTAGACAATTATTTCACGACTTTTATTATATACACCGCGGAAAAAATACAGAGGTCCGGCCCTCGGTGACCTCAATGGTGGGTACAGCCATGTACCATTGAGGCTGAAAGTCACCTGTAATATTAATCGGGGGTCTGGAATATCCAGGCACATTTTTTTCGATGAGAGGCCGTCCGTTAAATCGTCCCCTGTCAAGAGAGATGGTGAGGGTTAGGGTTAGGGCGACCACGGGTTTTAGGCACTACTGGGATGCCCTTCCAGGACTACACAGATCGCACAGTGGGCTTTGTAAAGCTTCAAAACTAGGATGTTTGAGGCCCAAGGTAATATATGTTAAAGGGGTAATGGTCATCAACGCCAATGCTAAGGTGCATGTTCTTCGTAACCGTATACTCGCTGAGGAACCATATAAATACTGCGCAAATAAAAGGTCACTGCGGGTGGCTGCCTGTTACTCTCCCTCCTCAGGCTTGAGTTCTGCAAAGCCAGCCAGCCGAGTGAGACGACCGGCACTTTTGATCTTCCTGGGAGAAGACAGGGAAGACGGGCTGTTGGGAGCGGCTGGCTGTCCCTCGCACATCCTGGTGTGCTTGTACTTTTAGGTTCTGTCTCTGCCCTCCCCCATCTCCCTCCTATTCCCCCTCCCCAAACAGACTCAGCAGCCCGGAGGCGCTTCCCCGGGTGCTTGAGGCATAATGGAGCGAGTCGGAAAAGGGAGAGGCGAGCAGCAGGAACACGGCCGTACCCGCAGATCGGACGCCGTCCCCCGGGGCGCCTCCCCCACACTGCTAGCTTCGTCTCCTCGCTGGCGGAGGGCAGCTGCGCTCTTCTGCAGTGCGGGTGCTGGTCCCACTTCCAAACAGGGGGAGTTAGTTTGATGCACAATGCAATAAAACAGCCACCCCGCCTCCCACTGTCCATTTTATTTAATTTGGAGGTAATGGTAAGCCGCCTCTGATTCATGTGGATTAAACGTCCCCCTCCTATTTGCAGTTATGCACCACAGCCTTCACACGAGGTTAATGGAGGCTGGGTTTTACTAACACTTTCCAGAGCTGGCTGACTAGATTCGATGACTAGGCAGATTCGATGACTGGACTGGCGACCTGGTCACAGTCTTGGGTTGCATGGATTTGGCAGAGGAACATGTTTCTCAGTGGGGAGAAGGGGGCGGGGGGATAAATCTATTGTTAACATAATGTAATGAGTGTTGTCGTTAGTCATGGGTTATTTCCAGTTGAGGATTCAAAAACATCTGCCCTCAGCATTTAAAATATCAACAGCTCAGCTATTACGCACAAAGCCCACACAGTTTTGAATCCTGAATCATACAGCTTGATTAAGCTTGAATTAATTAAATTAAAGGCATTATTGGATTTTTGTTTAATTCTAGTACAATTCCATACAAATCTAATTGTGATCTTAATTGTAATACTTGCTTTTTTATTGATATGACCAAATGGCCTGAACATTTATAATGAGAAATCAGCTATGATTCTATATAATCAGATTGGCAAAAGGGTAGACTTCCTCTTCCTCTTCCTCTAATGGTCTCAGCTAATTGTGGAATGTGCTATTGTGATGGCCGGAGAGGTCTTTTAAGGACACACACCCCATCGGTTTCTGTGTTTTTCTTCTTGTGCTGGCTGTGTCAATTGTCATAGAGTTTGTTTCCAAAGGGTCAGAAAATCTGCATCACAAGCACTTGTGAAGGATGTTTCGATGCAAAGAGGCCTCGAGGCCCTGAGTGTTTTCACCACACGGGTTACAAGGGTGAAACCAATGCATGGACACAGATACATATTAGTCTGATGTGTGGGCTTAAACAATACATGAATAATGTAAAGGGTCACATTCTAAACAAAGTCTCCATATAAAAGCTTTATAATGCTATATAAAACTTTCATAAACATGACATAATGACTTCATAAATCATACATAAGCAAATGTTATGCTTTATAAAGGGTGACATAACACCTTCTTATGTCAGATGTGTCACAGTTAGCCTAGCCGCCTACATAAGCATGTTTTATGTCACCCAATATAATGTTTAGCCATTAGCCAGGTGACATTGTTGGCTATGTCACATTTGGCATAACATGTTTCATAAGAAGGTATTATGTCACCCTTTATGAAGCATGACATTTTCTTATGTATGATTTATAAAGCCATTATGTCTCATTTATGAAGGCTATATGTATGCTATATAAAGCCTTCATATGGAAACTTTGTTTAAAATGCGACCATGTAAAGTATTGCATATAATAATTCAAGATAAATACATAAACATTACTACTACTACTACTACTACTACTAATAATAATAATAATAACAATAATAATAATAATAATAATAATAATAGTGATGATAATAATAATAATAATAATGTGTACTGTGTGGGCAAGGCAATGAGCTGAAGAGTGCACTGAGGCTCAGGGGAAAGAATTCAGAAGGTGATGGTGACGGCCCAGTGGCACCCAAGCTCCATTGATCTGCAGGGATTATGCATATGGATACGCTGTGCTACTTTATACAATGGGAATAATATAGGCCACTCTCCAGGCATGGCCTAGGGACCCGCCCGATGATGTTTCGCACAGCGGGCTGCCAGTACATTGTTAGCAGCGCGGCGTGACAGCAGCATGCAGGCCGGGTGCGTCTACCAGTCCGGCGCACAAAGCTAATGGGGAATCCTGCAGGAGGCGAACGTGGAGGAGGTGAAATCGGGGGGAGAATCGAATGCACGGCGAGCACGGGTGCTGCTTTGAGGAGAAAGTGACAGCAGGAGCACAAACCTTGTCCATCACAGTCTAGCAGATGATTATTTATCTCAGGGGGTCATGCTAAAGTTGCCACAAAAGGAAAAAAGCAATGCACGTAGTAAGCATCCCAGGGACCTTTGACCGTGTGTCAAGATTTGTGCGAAGGAGTGATTTTTGATATTTTGAAAGCTCCTGTCGCTGAGCTTGGTCAAAGCCTATAAAAAAAACTTAAGGGAAGAATAATGGCAGGTTTTTTTACCGATAAGAAAGAGAAAGTTTGTCAGGGAGCGATGTGATGAAGAAGAACCCTTAGTTTTCCTTACAGAAAAACAAACATAAAAATATAGCCTGTTTGACATTTGGCAAGTTGCTGACTACAATAAAACGACTCAAAAAATAACTAAATAATAAATAAATAAATAACCTTAATATTACATTTTTGGAAAAAGCAAGCAACTTGTAAAATGCATAATTCAGGTAATATCCCCTGCAAATGAATCTGAGTGTTCCATTTAGGTTAGAATAAGGTTGCCATGGCCACTTGTACAGGAGTGGTGGAATGTAAAATGGTGTCAATATTGTAATTGTTTTTCAACTTTTTTTATGCAGAATTGGATGGAAGGAAAGTATTATTTACCATTTGTGAATAATGCCATGCAGTAATTGTAATAAAGTTATTTACCTCAAGCTTGTATTATTTTCTCAAGATTTATGGAGTGTTGAGGTTTTGCACAATATCCATGAAGAGGTTATTTTTCATTGCTCCAGTAATACTTTTCAAGTACTTATTGCTTGAAAAAAAAAAAATTCTCCATCAAGCCACAAAAAAAGCTTTTTATTTGGATAGCAGGTATGCCATCTGCCAAGTTATGGCTTGGTGGGGCATGCCCCATACCTATACAGCACAGAGAGTTTGGCACTTACTTATATACAGAAATAACCACAATGACCACAGACTCTCAACCCTTAAAAACATTAACTTCTGTTGGTTCTTACCTCATGCAACCGCACAAAAATCAGGTACAACTTCACACATTTGGAATTTGGCAAGAGTCCCAAACTTTTATTTTGCCAGTTTTCTCCTTCCTCTTCTTCTTCCAATTATTTTTCTTCTTCCAATTCTTCATATTTTTCCTGCTGAATTCATGATCTACATTATTTATACTCTCTACATTATCTAAACAATAATTCTCCCCATTGGATAACGACATCATCAGCAAATCACAAGGCTTCTAGATACTATTCTGGGGTGGCTTTCCCGATTCCGATGTCTTCAGAATTCATGACACACTTCACAATCTTTTTGAGGACATGTCTTGAAATGTTCTGACTCTTTCCCAAAGTATATCGTGGAGTGAATATTTCAAGACACACTTTCACGACAAACTTTGAGTAACACAGACCCAACAGGTCGATGTAGAAAAGCCGATTCACACCCCAGAAAGCATCACACATCATTAACAGCTAATCTCCCAAAAGCATCGTAGAGTTATAACTAATCATCTTTGAATCTTTTTTTGCTTTTCGTTTTAAATCTGATCAAACCTAACTGACAAAACAAAAACAAAACAAAAAAGAAGTGCGAGAAAGAAAAATAAAAAAATAACCAAAAACAAACAAGTGTAGTGATCAGGCTCGAGAGGCAGCCTAACTCCTCTGCTCTCAGTGAATTCATCTTTGGCGCTGTGGTTATCACGGTGGCCTCTCCCCCTGAAGTTCTGTGGTTCTAGCCCTGCCAGAACCTCGTTCGTTACACAAGCAATCAAAGAAAAACAAAATACTCTAATATTATCTTAACTTTATGATGTTTTTGGCAAACTGATAGGATCCATGTATTGCTGTCTACATGTATTTAAATTAGTTTGCCTAGTGTGAATGTAGCCAATGTACATGTCAGCACAGGTCACAAGTCTTTATAAACCCTATGATGGGATAATTGATTACACCTGTTATAGACTACGTAGGCTACCTACTACTACTACTACTAGCCTATTATTATTATTATTATTATTATTAGTGTTGTTTCTATCTATCTATCTATCGTGTAGATTAGCGGCCTCTGTCTGCAGAGGTGGGACTTGCACGTACTACCGCATATCAAGACACAGTTGAGGTTTTAACCCTGCCAGGTACCAAAGTGTCATTAAATTTTCGACTAAAACAGTGTGCAGTGTGGTTTCCTCATACAATACTGTTTTTTCCACATGAAAGAACATAATTTCATTGCAAAGGCAAAGACATGTTTACAATATTCACTGTTCACTTGTAGCCTACTGAAACTGAAAGTTAAACAGTGAAGGATACCCAACACCATGGCAGTTATGCAGTAACGTTATGGGAACAGATATCCAATGGCCATTTGTCAAGCAGAGAAAAACGTTTTGACGCAAAATATCATCTGGTTAAGATCGTGTTGTTGCATTAATGTAAAAATATCTATAAATAACTGTGCCATTGGCTACATGTTTCCCGTTTTTTAAAAAGATGGTCACCACACAAAAGTTCGCCATAGTTCGGTAGGCTACCACTGCAAGTTACAGTACCGGAAAAAACATCCATGTATGTGTAGCTTATAGTTGTGTTTTCTTTTTGTGACAAAAAGGATGTGCACTTCAGCTCTGTTACTATCTACTACTAAACACAGGGCCAAGTAGCATTCAATTATTTAGGAAATATTGGCTAGCATTGCTTTGGAATAGAGGTAGTTTAATTAGTATCAGCTACGATAGGCAATATTGTTAGTTATAACTTGGTCACATTTTGATATCAATACTTTTAAATGCAAGCCTAAATGCAGTGCTTTTTGGGCTATGTGTGAGTAACTTGGCATTTCTTGAGATTGTATAATGAATGTAGAGACTACTTGACTTTTGCTGATCCACAGCAGTAGAACTATGTAATTACTGCACAGCTGATGCACAGGTGGCTCCTTCGTGAAGGCTCGAGGTGGCCATCAAAATGCCAGACTGTCTCAAGTGCTTTTGTATTTAGTTATTTTTTGGTTTTGTTTTGTTTTGTTTTTCAGAAGTGGGAACAGCGTCAGAGTCTCTCTATGACCTTTCTCACACCGGCAGAAGTTAACATCATTTTAACAAGCTCTGTATTTGAATGTGACTTGAAATGGACTTGAAGGGCCACAGCTAACGGATCTAGAAGGTATCACCTCCTCCTCTCAATTTATTTATTTTTGGATCCTTTCCAATTACAGGTTCAGGTGCAGAATGTGAGCTGCACTATATACAGTATGTCTTATAAATAATTAAATTTTTCTACCTTATTCTGAAAAAACTTGAGGTTTAACGTATTTGCATATAAAATGTTGGACTTCAAAATTCATATTCCAAGTATGATACAATGCGATTTAGATATGGTATATCATTTTCCGAAGAATACTCAGGGGTCACATTTCAATTATTTTTTGGCTGCAATATATTTCAAACTTTTGTTTTCATAAAAATTGTGTATTTTTTATATAGTTCTTCCTTTTCAGTGTTCATGGTCTTCTATGGCTGCAGTACTCTCTGATTCAGCTGTAAGAACTTAGCCTGGATTTAGACAGGACCTACTGTGTATCTGCTTGTTTACCTACTAACAGACAGAAACCTACTGAAAATATGAATCGTTGCTGGTGAGCAGCACTGGCATGATGCTGGTATGTTCTTTGTGTCACTACCGTTAATTAATTAGTTGGCTTCAGTGCCAGTTGTCTGGGCTCTTAACTTCCTGAGGCTTTGATTTCATGTGCGCCCAAAATTGTAGTGCTCTATTTTGTATATGTATCATTGGTAGGTAACAGACTAATTATTCTCTGCAGGCATTATTTGGTGTGTTTGTGTGTTGTACTTGTTGTATGGTTCTATACAAAATTGTACATGCAGGGTTTTATATTGTATGCTTCTCCCATAAACAATTGTTCTGCAGAATGAGCAGACCCATATCATAGATTTTTAAGAGCAAAGGGCTGCCATGAGTATTGACCCGTTTTTAATTAGTAAAGTTACACATCCAACCTTCACATATGAAATCCCAACCAATTTATATGCGTCTGTCTGTTTGGATGAACGTCTTTTTTTCCCAAACAAAGAATTCAAATGTGAGGGAAATGAAGATTGCTTTAAGTCAGTTAGAAACTGTCTACATAAAAATGAGTGGCAGCGATATGCAATAATATGCCTCTGCAACTGGATAGGTGCTGCAAGAGCACCGTGACCAACATCAAATTTTTTGTTTTACATCGACAATGAAAGTGTTGCATTGACTGGTGGATCAAACTCCACACATATGACCTGGGAATTTATGCAGCAATTCTATTTAAGCTATCTGAGCATTTTTATTTTGTTGGTGCAAATAAATGTTTGACTTTAAAAATAATACAACACCAGAGTAACCCCCCCCCCCCCCTCCTGTCTCCCATCTCTCTTCTCTCTCTCTCTCTCTCTCTTTCTCATCCCCTCTTGATAGAAGAATTCAAGACATGCAAAGGCTCTATAAATACTGCAGGCATCATTGTCCTGAGGGATAACATCACTCTGTGACCAAGGGGTCTTCAATTTATGGCTGTGTCCCTTTCGTTTCCATTTCTGCCTCTCTGTTATAAATATATTTTTTTTTTCAAGGGTAGAGATCAGGGATCTGGTTCAATTTCAAATTCAATGGTTTAAATCACTTTGTCTTTTATGTTGTCAGTGTCAGTCTCTTACATAGAAAATAATATGTTTTAATAATGGTGGTCCTATGGAGCGCGCTCTCCCCTCGCGCCGCTCGCGCGCGCTCTCTCTCGCACGTCTCCCCCCCCCCCCCCCCCCCCCCTGGTGCTTATATGGTGTATGCTAAAAAAAAAAAAAAAAAGTCTTCTTCTTTCCATTTCCATTTTCATACAATTTAAAAATAAAATAAAAAAAAATCAAACGTTTAGAATTTTCGTAGTTCATGTTGTTCTTTTTTTTTTGATTTTAGAATAGAATGAGTTTTTTTTTTTTCGTTTTTTTTTTTTAAACTGGCTCTGCTTTTTTGTGGCAAATCCCAAATCTGAAGAATGCTGTGCCCCCTCCCCTCTCTCTCTCACTCTCAGAACACAGCCAAGGTCACACCCATCGAAAACTACTACACACAGACAAGTTTATACACTCTATTACAACATACTTTTTATAGAATTAAATGTTAAATTCCCACACTCTCTGTAAGCTCTGCTCGATTCTATCTCATCATGCCGTGGAAAAAGAAGTGACACGTTTATTTATGTATTTATTTGCTTAGTTTCATTATTATTTAACAGGGTTCTGCTGGTTTTAGTCAGTAGTTCTCAGTGTTCTCTCTGAGTCTTCTTGGCTTTTTCAGGCTGTTTCCCCATTGTTCTCTTGTTATTGATCTCAGTTTACTGATGTCATTTTTCTGTCCTCACCTCACTTTACTTCTTCTTTTCCGTGTCCAGACTGCTTTGTGTAGAATTTTCTCCTGCCAATCTCAGTCTGATTTTCTCATGATATTATCAGTCTGATTTCCCCCTGCCATTCTCAGTCTGATTTTCTCATGATGTTATCAGTCTGATTTACCCCTGCCAATCTCAGTCTGATTTTTTCATGATATTATCAGTCTGATTTCCCCCTGCCAATCTCAGTCTGATTTTCTCATGATATTATCAGTCTGATTTCCCCCTGCCAATCTCAGTCTGATTTTCTCATGATGTTATCAGTGTATGCTTCCCCTGCTGTTCTTAGTTTGCTGTTTGAATGCATTTTGTTACGTCACCGACTCAAAGATATACAGCTTGACCCTGAAACATTTGCATACGTTCTAAGAATGTCATGAATGTATTTCTCTTTTCTTATATTTTGGTTTGGCAACAGACTTGACATTCTGCACCTTTTCACCCATTGAGACGAATTACGGTTACATTTGTTTGGGAAAATAAAACAAATTGGTGAAGAAAGGACAACTTCGGAAATGTGCCACTGCTTAACTTTTGGCAGTAACTTTCTGCTGAAGGAATACTTTTCACAGACAAGAATTAGCCATGAATCACGGCGGTGATTCACTGTTCCAATTTACCTGCCATGTTATTTCAGGTGGATAGTCATGGAGAGGAGGAATGGAGTGCACAAAGTCGTCAATTAAAGCTAGCAGCCCCCTTTGTGTACCCATTGTTTGCGTTAAAAAAAATGAGAAGTTACGGGCGCTAGACTTTTATTGAGAGGTAAATGCATCAACTTCTTCACTCCCTGAGATCCTTCACTCTCTGTCGGCGCCTCATTTTCAAACCACTGAGGCTCACTGAGAAAGGCATACTGTGGAGGGCTGACAGAGAAACAAGAAGAAAAAGAACACATCAATGTATTCATGCAATAATCCAGCAGCCATACCACCATGTACTCTGCTCCTGCTGAATTGCTGAAGCTAAACTGGTGTGGGCTTTGTTAGTACTTGGATGAGAGACCTCCTGGGAATACTAAATTGCTGCTGGAAGTGGAGTTGGTGAGCCAGTAGGGGGAGATCTTCCCTCTGGTCAAATAAACCCCAATGCCCCAGTGCAGTGATGAGGACACTTCTGTACGAGATGCTGTCTTTTGGATGAGACGTTAAACCGAGGTCCTGACTCACTGTGGTCATTAAAAATCCCATGACGCTTATCTTAAAGAGTCTGGGTTTCCTGGCTAAACTCCCAACCTGGCTCTTTTAATCTGCCACCTAATCATCCCCCCATTTAATTGGCTAAAATCATTCTCTTCCTCTCCACCTCAGCTCATGTGTGGTGAGCATTTTGGCGCAAAATGGCTGCCGTTGCATCACCCAGGTGGGTGCTACACATTGGTGGTGGTAAAGGCGAGTTTCCCCCACATCATTGTAAAAGTCACCGGTTGGTGAGAAAGGCTCTATATAAATGTAAGGCATTATCATTATTATCAGAATTATAATCAATGAATATATTGTTTTTATGGCCATTCATTCCACAGAATGCATAGGAAATATGTTTTTTGGAATGAACTCCCTACTCTCCTGCGCTCAGCTTAAACACTGTCTGTTTTCCGTCGTGGTCTCAAAACACACTTTTTCAGACTACACCTTGACTATACTACCTATAAAGGGCCAATTCTATAGTACTTTCTTTCTGTTTTTTTTTTTTTTTTTTCTTTTATATTTGTGCTTTTTGCTATTTTATAGTTAAGAATGTATAGCTGACTGTATTTTATGTTTATTACTAGGGATAGCTCTTACATTGTGAGAAAGTTGTGCTTTGTGGGATTTGCTTTGTAGTTGCGTCAATGACCTTCAATATGCACTTATTGTACGTCGCTTTGGATAAAAGCGTCTGCCAAATAATTGTAATGTAATGTAATGTTTTATAAAGTTGAAATACTATAATCCTGTATATATAATAACTTTACACTTACTTGAAAACAGAATTGAATATGCTACCGCGTCTTGGACAGACTGGTTTCAGTGTTTCTCCTCTCAACAATCTGTTCTTCATTTTTCTCTAAATGTAAGTTGGTATAAAAACAAAAAACTTGAATGGAAATATAAATCAAGCTTCTTCAACATTATAATAGTATTTTGTTAAATAACCCCACTGAGCTCCAAAATAGTGAAACAAGTTGTACCATGTATTCAAAATTTAATTATAATTATATCAGATGAATATCACTGTCATAACAACATCACACACAGTTGTTGTTTTTTCTTATAAAGTTTTCAGAATCCCTTGCTTTGAACTTGTTATAAAAACATGGAAAAACTTTTTGCAGAAGCCCTGAGAGAAATAAAAATGGCTTATTTAAAAAACAAAACAATAATTAAGTAATTTAAACAAATTATTATGTAGTTAAAACAACTTAATATATCGTTCAAATAACTTAATACGACGTTAAAATTACTTCATATAATGTTCAAATTACTTAAAAAGTTGTTAAAATGACTTCATGACTTAACTGAAATAAAAAATAATTTGACAATTATGCCAATTTTTTTTTTCACATTGCCCTTTATCTTTCTGCAAAGTAAATGTTGAAAGGATTTAATATGAGTGTTATTATTTGTGTGTCATTTCATAATTAATTGTTTTTCATTTTTAATTGTAGCACACAGTCAGGTACACAATGCAGTGCAATCATGAGGGGCTTATTTCATAGTCTACTGAAGTGAGTCTTTACAACGGGCAGAGCTGCCTTATGTTCCTGGGTTTCTGTAAGTAAACCCTTTCTCTTTGGATTGTGACTGTTAATATTAGTAAATACAGTCAAGCCGGAAAGTCTGAATACCCCTTTCACCTTCTCCAGGTTTTATTACATTACAGACATATTCTACAATAGATTGAATTCATTTTTTGTCTCAAATTTCTACACAAAATAGCCCATAATGACAAAGTGAAAACATGTTTTTAGAAGTTTTTGCAAATCGAAAACTTAAATCTTTCATTTACTTAAGTATTCATACCCTTTGCTTTAACATATTTTTAAAATATCATATTTAATATTTGGTCGCATATTTTTTGCATGCTGTTACTTCCTGAAGTCTGTGACCCATCAACATCAAAAGACTCTTGATATATTATTTCCAGGTACTGTTACAAGCGATACTATAACCTCTCTGCATTTGAATGGATCTCTATGGGAATTGGGGGGTGAGACTAGATTCAGCTGTAAATTACACTGGTACAGTATGGAACACATGGCTGGCTAAATGGCTGTAAGTCATCAAGGGTCTGAGCTATCGAACGAGCCCCAAACCATCACTCTGTTGCCAGATATGGAGTAGATGTGGATGGATCACTGCAAGGGTTATTTCTCCTGACTCGTTTTCCTATAGAACTCTATGGGGAAAAAAAGTCAGGAGAAACAACCCTTAAAGGGATCCATCCACATCTACTCCATATCTGGCCGCAGAGTGATGGTTTGGGGCTCGTGGGTCACTCAGGAAGGGATGCATCAACACAAATTATGCACTCCTCTGGAATAATTTTATTATTAATGTATATTAAATTTCTGAAGCTACAAAATAATTATTTTTATTTACATCCATGCAGTTTGGATGACATCTATTTTCAAAAGTCATTCAATCACTTCAGCAAGTCGCAGATCACATCAATCACTGCAAATAGCGTAGAAATTCTGCCGGAGAAGATACCAAGGATTTATGGGAAGTACGGGTTCATGATTTTGACTCAAAATTGCCTCTGTGATTGATTTAAGTTGTTTTATTGAAATAATGCGAGTACATTTAAAATCACTGTTGCCCTTGAATTATTAGCCTATTTATCTCAGATTTCAGATGCCTCCCATAAAACATAACACTCTTAAATAAGATTATGTTGCATACTCATACATGCATAATCTTTTTATTCAGTGCTTATATTTTGAGTTATCGAACGTATATACAATTATACTTATTTGAAAACAAGAAAAAACATTTTTTTTGCAGGGTAGTTTTACATTTATTTTGATACCAACTAAGCAGGGGAAACATTTCACCGTAGTTTCAGGTACTGAAATATGATCTAAAAGAGGAACAGTCAACAGGTGCAATAAAAAAAAGTTCCCATAAAATTTTTATTTATGCATGTATTTTATAACAACATGCACATTTTCCAGCATATGCACATAATACAACTTCTATTTATGAGGCCACTTGGTCTTATTTGTTTTACAGCCACATCCTCTTTTGCAACAAAACATATTTTATGAAAGCACCGCACACAATGACAACCAAATTACCATGCATCAGTGTAAAAAAAATTATAATACAAAGTGAAGCTTATTAAAGTTTTGTTGGAACTTAAAGTATGGTGACAGGAAGATAAGGCGCCAAGCTCATGACCCACAATACAATACAATAGTGGGTACAATACCCGTGGCTGACAAACATACTTTCAAATATAAAAGATTACGTATTTTTTACAGAATATTTATGAGGACGTATTTTGTAAAAACATACCTGGCCATATCTAGTTAGATGTTTGTTACACGCAAACTAGCTAGCAGATCAGTTATATTATGGCGTTATGCTGGCTGGCAACAATATTAGCACTAGCCAACAGCATTAGCCACAATTTATTTTCTACTAATTTACTTGTTGCTAAAACGTGTGAGCAACAAACCTTCAAACAGATCCTTTGAAAATAAGGCAAAAGAGCTAGTTAGCTAGCAATTTAGCTATTAATCATTTAGTTTTCATATGAATGTAGGCCTAGTCTGCCTAGGTAGCCTGTCTGCTGACTAGCATATCATATAATTGTTTATGTAGCCAAAGGCAACTGACCAGCAGTAGCCTTCCAAAATTATATAAATTAGGCTGTTGGCTTATTTCTACAATTTAGTGTCATTCTCACTCAGACATCAAGTCTGTTGACAAGAATATTGTGATAAAAATTCTGAATGAGACGTTCAGAGTTCAGAGTTATGACTCAAATTCGCCTGCTGCTAACAACAAGATCGGATGTGTCTGGTACAGCTGACTCAACTTTGGCTGGCATTGATACAACGTCACTGCATGTGTGACAGTGTCCTAAAATAAACACCATACAAGATGCCTTGTTGTGAAAATGCGCTGCTACTGTGCTTCTAATGCAAGCTTGCATGTGTAGGGTTTCATTAAACCTAAAGGGGAATTGTAAGTGGTCCTGTTTCCAACATGCCCTGGGTGTAATGTACATCCTTCTAGACATTATTACCTGTAAGGAGATTGGGATGCAACAGTAGACTTTTGTCTGTTAGGAAACAGTAAACTTGAGAAAACCTTCATGTTTAGTAAATAGAACAGTGTTAGCTTTGTGTGTGTTAACTTTTTTGATTATAATAATAATAATAATAATAATAATAATTATTATTATTATTATTATTATTACTATTATTATTAATAATCAGCTTTCCTGTCATAACTTGACAATGCATAACTTGCAATGCATCATTTGTGCGGTCGCATTTAGGCATAATATACCTGTGTGGTTATCATAAATTGTATTGTGTGTCAGAAGCCACTTTCATCTGGTGGACAAATGTCCTTTAGTGATACGCCTCCAATGAGTAAAACTGAATGATGGAATAACATCGGGTGTTTTTGCCGTTTTGCCGAGATGCATATTGAGATGACTGCACCAGGAAAGGGCGGTTATCTGTCCCTGTAATTGGGTTTATTTACAGTGATGACACCAGAAAAGAAACAGAGGGTTGAAAATACACGAGGGCGGCACGGTCGCAGAAACACGCCACAGAACATCGTCTGAGATCACAAATCTCCAGTGGATTAAACTCTGCTCTCTCATTCCAAAAGGACAATGCAAAGTTTTTAGTTTTTTTTTCTGGAATCTCATATCATATCTGCTCTGTCTAGTAGGCTGCACATGGTCCTCACTGAGAGGATATTTTTACGTATGGATCTGGATATCGACTCCTGCCAGCGGTGGAAAGACCAGGTGTCAGAAAGTAAAAGTCCTGACATATGTTTCTTCCACCCATGAACTCAGCCAGCTGATTTCACTAATTAGTCCTGCCTCCTGGCGGAAAAATCGTGCTAATTAACAAATCAAGGAACAAAATACTGGGAAGGACTTTGGCTTTCTGAACCTGGATGTTCCACCACTGACTCCAGCTCTGTTATCACAGTAAGCAAAGTGCTCTATGACATTCACATGCATGCAAGGACTTACCCAGGGACCAATGGTAGAGAGGCCTATGTTCTCTTTTAGAGTGACTTCAGGCATTTCAGAGAGATATATTTACGATCTATAACTGGTTAGGAAGTTTATAAAAACATGGAGAAATGTACATTTATAGTTGGAATATGAATCAAAATTAGCAGTACCAGTACTGCCTCAAAAATGTTGGGTTCATTACAGCCCTGTTCAGGTTCACTGACAAAGTTTCACTTTAAACTTATGTTTTGGTCAGCTTTTCCTCTAATCCTAAATCTATTAAACAAAGACGTGACACGACTTGTATGTGATTTCTTTATTTCACCCCTCATTTCATTCTCCAGTTCCACAGCCAATGAGGGCATACAATGTATGTGTGGTCTCGTCTGCCCCCTGTGACTCCTCCCTTTGCTGATCGTTTCTGCGGTTACTCGTGTAGGGTCACGGACCTTTTCCTCCCCGTTATTAGCAGTACAGCGCAGTGTGTGCCTCTCCCATTCTCTGGGCCAGTTTCCATCCGCAGTGCAGACTCTGGGATGAAGTTTCCCATGCACTCACCTAGTTTTCACCATTGAGAACTGGATCGAGGGACATTTTTCTTTGTAAAGGCTCAAGGGGTTTGTCTGTCAGTTTCACTGATGGCTCTACAGTTGCTTCCAGCTTGACTGCTAGCCATCTACCGTAGGGCCTCTCTATGTAGATCCAGAAGATAAATGCAAGATATGAATAATTCATTATAATACAGCCGAGCTGACAGTGACAGAGGGGTGTGTGTGTGTGTGTGTGTCCGTGCGTATGTGTGAGGGACTTTCCCAGCTGAAAGAGTCCACACACACACACATACACACATGGAGGAAACTGAGCTGTGGCCGTAGCGTTGCAAAAAAACTCCACAACAACGTTGTGCCCTCGAGTCGAAACAACTTAACTGGAATGACTTCAGCAAACACCCAGCAGTATAAATGTTTCATGCGTTAAGTGCCAGCTGTGTAAGCCGTGATGAATTAAGACGTCATGTGTATAAATTACAAAGTCTCCACACAGATCTCTGATTCCCCTTTTATGTCCGAGACCGCATTTTAAAATGATGGCCATCGAATGCCAAATAAATAAACCAGGTAAACACATGGTTTGAAGGTATCACAGTGTGACATTAAGTGCCTGTGCTCTGTGGATGTTTTCAAAGAGTTGGCCTGCGATGCAAGTGTAAATGGAATAGACGCGTTATTCGGTTTCTTACACTCTGGCGTTTGAGGAAACGGCGGGGAAAGGATATGCAGGTGTTTACTTTAAAATTGTCCATTTCCAGCGCAGTCAATAATGGCAGAGACATCAAAGCCTGGGAGACCTACGAAAGAGATGCTGAAAGGAATGCGGAGAAAAATCCCCTAATGCCAAACCTCCCTGTGTGACCACATGAGGACATAGGATGGCACCACAAACAGAATTCTTTGCCTCTTGAGTTAAGACATTCTCCAATGCAAAGAAAGACAAAAAATAGGGGGGGGCAGGTTACAGCTGGTTAGGTGATTGCTCATGTCGTACTGACTGAAACAAACACAACATAAAGTCACAACTTCATTTGGAGCTTTAATGGAAGTCACCTCAACACAACAGCATAAAGCACAAACTACCCTCCCCAATAAAGCATCGCCCGACAGATAGCATAACTCATTCCACTCTTGGCTGTCGAGGGTTACAGAAATGGCCAAAGGCAGACAATATTGTTTGATTTTGGCTGCGAGTACATTTTATTTTCCATCACAGTAAAACAGTAGAGCTCAACTTACCGGGCTTATCGACTGGAAACACTTTTGGACAGCTTGACAAGGCACAGACCTTTCCTGTAGTGGCAATACAGAAACATGATTGCAAAACATGCAGCAGTGGCCTCAGTAGATTAGAGATGTGCAACGCATTTCTAAACCCATTCGCTGCGGTCTTACCAGGACGTTGGTAGACCTTTGCAAGTTCACTCTTGGCTCCCATTATCAGCGGTTATGGAATTCACACACAAGGACTTTCAATGGCCACCAGAGTGCCTCCTTCGGTAAAGATACTCACCACAAGTGCACACTGGGCCCTGTACTCACTCTGCCATTAGTCAGCTACGACTGGAGTCCACAGTGGCAGGACACAATTAGTGTTCACGTCGGTCAGTTTTTCAGGTGACTACTACATTAGTTCTGCCCAGAGATTTTTCAGGCACTCACAGGCTACCAGTTGTCGTAAGTTCGAAGCACCTCTCCAGGCAAGAGCTTTCTCCACTAGTACTGTATCATCAATACGGTGTAAAATCATCTCACAGGTGAGTACTTTGGTTGCAAGTGACAGCAAAATTATGTAGAGGCAATATTGCCAACTTCAAATTGGGGGAGAAAATTAAAATGAGGCCTATTTATTCCCATCACCATTCGTGCAAAGAATTGGTGGGTAAAGCAGCCTGTCCATTTGATAACTGAACATAGCAACTGTGGGTTCGCTATAGATGATCAGCAGTGGCCTCCCTGATCAAGTCACAGTTCAGGAACTCCTAGTTTATGGTGGGGTACAGGAGACAACAGAATCACAGCCAAAGCGCATCCGTAGTTGGTGTTGAAAAGGCAAGGCGGTGGATTGTCACAAATTATGTGGTGTACAGTGTGGTTCTCCCCTTCTCAGGTATATCGAGCGTACATAGGCTAGACGTGTGGAAATTCTTTATCGGTCTTTTAATCTCATGGCCGGTTACATTCATTTTCAATGAATAAATGCATAATACAGAGGTGTTATCAGTACATGGTTAAATACACAGCACAACACCAACACAATGAGGTCAGTGTTAAATCTGTGTTAAAGTGTTAATTCTAAGCTTTGACTGACTTGTCTAATGAATCTCTATAATGCTTGTGACAACACAGAAGGCTTTTGCATGTGGTCATTGGGGGCACAATTGTACCAATTTCTCCTGGTTGTATTACATTAACTTGATTGTTGTTAGCTGTTTGCTAGTAAATTCAGATCGAGTTTCAGTCTTAAAACATATAACATGAACTGTGTGCATGCAATTCTAATGCATACTTCTGATAAAAATCTATTTTGTAGGTGAGTTCTATTTGTGGAATTTCACTTAATTTAAGCACCAAATAAGTGTCTACATTAAACATTAATTTAAGCAGTTTCTTAATTATCCTCTGAGGTACAGTGTGCTATCTTCTTGTTACACAGCCACACGTTTTAAAGTTCTGTTGTATGCAAATGTCTTTTTTCAATTAGTATTATATAAATAGATACATATCTACACGTGTTACCCACAGATTTAATTGTAAATGAAAAAACACAACCTCAGTATGTACTGATACTTTGAAATGATTTACCATAAAGTTATTGATATTTAAGCACTCTAGTCTACACATTAATATCCAGTTATAGAAATTCAATAAAATGGCATTCACGTGGTAATTTCTATTGCATTATTTAACCAAAATGAAAGTTTCTGATCATTTCTGTGTTTTTTCTTAATAAAAAAGCAAATAAATGATTATTTATGGCCGGTAGGGTCAGAGGAAGATGCTATGAGCGATCATGATTGAGCAGGAACATTACCATACTCAGGACACAGAACCGGGTTTCTGTTGGGGGGAATACTACAAATCAGGATTACTGCATTCACTCAATAACTTCACTGGGTAAAACCCGGCGCCCTCCAAAATCTGGAACATGGACCGAAGTAAAACGAGCTGTTCCGGCTTTTACTCAGTGCAGTTATTCGGCTTACTCAGTAATCCTGCTTCGTGCTATACACCCCAGGTCCTGCCTGCAATCCTGGCTAAGCTGAAGGGTTTGTGAGGATGCACACAGAAAGGCGTACCGTGGCCTTTATAAACAGGCCTTGCAAATGGCTCGTTTGAGCACCATTCACTCTCCGGCGTGTACGCTCCTGCAGGTGAGGCAGCTGTCCATGGTGCTGAAAGATCTTGAAGCTTTGGGGGAGGAAAACAGAAAACTCTTGATAATGGCCCAAAGAGGATGAGCAGGACTTTCTGCTTCTTATTCACCCCTCATAGCATTATATTCATGACATGTATGCATTTCATAATTTTGCTATGATGAGGGAAGATATCCACAGGCTTTTGCTGTTGCTATTCCAGTTTTGGAAAGCAAATATTTGTAATGCGTCTGTTCTAAACCGCAGGAGTTATAAGCAGTTGCCCTTGCTGAAGTTAGCCACAGGTTGTCAAAAAAACTGGCTGTTGTATTGTGTAGGCTAACCTAATCTCCTCTACCTCTCCAAGGTTTGCCAAGACTCAGGGGAGCCTACTTTAATCTTGAGCAGTCATACTGTACTGTTGACTGAACCAATGTCCCTCAAAAAAATGCCTGAGGTGTATCTGCCCAACAGTTAAAGGGGATCAGAAGTAGCGTGGCTCTCGTACCTCTGGAAGGGAAGTTGCTTGTGTCTGTCTTGTTGAATACAGCAGCATGAACTAAACCATTTAAGTCTACACATCTATAGATCATATAAAAGTACATTGCTCAGCGATAAAAAGCATTGTTAGCAAAACCATGCATTGGCCCAAAGAACTTGAAATAGATTATTCTGCAAAATTATATAGCCTATATAAAGGGACCTGGGCTAGGTTCTGAAGAGATGTCTCAGAAATATGTAATCTTCTGGCTTATGCCTATACAGTGCCACTGTTAAATAGAAATAGTTTTTGAGGTAGGCATTGTTGTTTTTGGGGATTAGAATATTCCAGGTCTGAAAGGAGAATGTGATGGGTTTAGTAGCGGTGAATCAAATGTGAAGGTAAGGGGGTTCAGAACAAGTCACCCACACAGGTGAGAACCACTAAGGGAGTAAAAACTAATAATAAGTAGAAAGAAAAAAAAGAATAAATCCTGGTAACTAAACAGCCAAATAATAATCAACCCAAGAAAATAAGGCAAACTCAAAAACACGAGGGAGAGCACAAAACTACGTCTCCCGAGCTCAATACTAGAGCTATCATGGGAAACTAGGAAATAAAAAAACACTTTTGCCGCGTAACACTAATGGCCCTGTCACACTATTGCGTATGAGAGAAACGTATGAGTTGCGTATGTAAATTCATAAAATAATTTTCATACGCACAAAAAGCCCTTGAAAATAGAGTATGGCCAGCGTATGGCTAGCATATGCCTAGCGTATAAATCATACGTCCGAATACGCACAAAATTTTTAAGCATGCTTAAAAAACTTTTTGTGCCTCGCTGTATGCCAGCGTATGCCACCGTATGCGACCATGCTTGAAACGTATACAACCTATGCCTAACGTACCCCTAGCGTATGTCAGCGTATATCAGCGTATGAGTGATATTTTTCATACGCTGGCATACGCTAGTACGATACGCAATAGTGTGACAGGGCCATAAGAAGGCTGGTAGAAGGTGAAACAAAAATGAAACCACCAAAAAAAAACTGTCTCAGTGAGAACAGCACGGAAAAAATAGCACAGTGAAGCTAACAGAAAACAAATTATCCTATACATGAATAATAAGCTAAGAACAAGTTTAATATCAGTTTAAGGTTGCTTGTAACTGGCTATACCCGGCTCAATGTAATACGGAATGACAAAGAAGCACCGGGGAAGCGGAAGTGAAGAGCTTAAATACCCCGCAGGTCGTAGCACAGGTGAAAAAAATAATAGGTGAGGTGAATCAAAACCCCGGAATGGAACGTGGAAAAAATCTCAACCAGGAAGGAAAGGACGAGAACTGCAGTGGAAAAGGAAAAAATAACCCACAAACCATGACAGAGAATGTGTTGTGTGTTTATACACCTGACCATCCAAAGCACCTGGATTTGTATTTTACATGCTGTATTATCTCTGTTCAGAAGCCATTTGTCTAGGAACGGTGAAAGTATCGAATTAATGTGAATCTCGCCTTTAAATTACCCCCAGGAAAAACCTTTGCACAAATTAATGGAATCCACAGCACTGATCTAATCTAAGGAAAGAAATGTGAGCTTCCAGCATCTTCCGTTGTTGTGTTTTCCAGCTTACTTTGTCTTGGCCAATCCAAGAAGGGACGAGACTGGAACTGAATAAGTGCGGCATATTTTGTATTATCCCCTGATTGCATGAGATAGACTGGTGCAAATGAGAAACCGGAATCCTCCCTCGATATTAGCACAACTCCTATACGTGAATGAAATGCTAAAAGCCCTGCACCTACATTTTGAAACACTTAAAATCGCAATGCAGGGAGGGTTGTGTTTATAATGCACGAGAGCAATTGAATCATCTTTTAAAACCTCAAAGCAGCTACTGTATACACTATATGGAGAGGAAAGAATGCCACTTACGTAACCAAGAGAGCGTTAACGGTTCAGGGGTCCCTCCGCTTTTTGTAACTCCAGAGAGTGAGAGATGGACAGAAATAACCAAAGTTAACTTTCATGTGATAATAGCTTCACAGAGTTAAGAGAGGACACTTTCCAATTCTCTTTTATTTATAATTTCCATTGCGATAAGAAGACTTCTGTTGTTGTTTCCTTATCATCAGGCAGCCCATCTCTCAGTGCAAATGTTTGCTCTTGCAGAAACGCCTTTGTTCTTGAGCGGAAGTCTCTACGGACAACCACCCGCCATCCCCACTCCAGTGATCTCAGCTCGTGTGCAGTGAACTCCTTTATGAACTAATAAAGATTCCATCGAAGATTCAATTTCGTTAGGGTTTTGCCATTTTCGGTGGAATATACAGTTAATTTGCTATAGAAATTGTATAGCTTTTATAAGGAACATTCTACCGTATGTGCACCATCATCGCTGTCAGTATTTCCGTAGGGTCAGTTGACGTAAATGAAAATATCAGCGATGTTGCGCATGGATAGCTTAATTAACCAGAAGCTGCAGGGTTTTCAGATGAAGACAAGGCAGATCAGCAGATGGTGGGATTGAGAAGGGCTGGGTGGTACCCAGCCTGGAGACGATAATCCTCCAAAGCCAGGACTCCATTTGAGAAATGAGAACATTAAGGCAACAGCTTGTATGGGTCTGGTGGCATGCTCTGGGACACCGGTAGCTGTGTGGCCAAGGGCCGGTATTTTCCCCTGTTCAGAAAGAGAGGCAATATGCAATGCTGTGGTTTTCCCAAAAATCGAGTCTGAGAAATTCTTTAGAGCTCAAGGGCTACTCCTTTTCTTCAACCATTGTGGAGAAGAATTTTTGACCCTCATGAGGTGAACAGAACGATTATTTCTGAGTCTTATCAGAGCTCACGTTTTAAATGAAGGCAATAAAAATACCTGTTTGCTCAAAATATTGTTATGGATGACAGGCACAAATGAGACAAGATGCATGGTGCAAGGTAATTCTATCACATGCTAATTTAACTATCTTAAACCATGGCTAGCCTGTAGCTTCAGTTTCAGGGGGGAATCCTCAACTATGCTTAATCTTATTCTACTGGATTTTGAACAGAAGCTAGTTATTATGGTTAAATTCATAACGATAATGATGTTGTAACTTCAACTCCAACGTAATCCAATTTTATAGACATACATTTCTCAGATGCTGTTAGTAATTACCTGCTTATTTGGGCCAGTAATCGTTTTTAAATCTGATGGACTGCACTTGAAAACAACTCGGCATTATCCTTTGTAGTATTTGTTCAGCAGCTGACAAGCTCAGATGTGTGAGTGAGCAAACAAAGAACAAAACTGTAGCCAATTTTGTTTTTGTTTTTTTACATAAAGATGCATACTGCCATGGTAAATATACGGAGACTCAGTGATTTATAATTGTGTGTGAAAAAGTATTAAATGTCCACATTCAGATGGGAGCTGGTCTCTGGTCTATTGTCATATGCGTTCACTTTTCACTCATGATTTAAAAAAAAAAAACTTTCTTCAAGCTGTGAATGATCAACTACTCGTGTCTGGCTGTGATACAGAAGAAAAACATGACCCTACTCCAAAACAGTATTGATCTCTTCGTGATCATTTGATCTACAAAAGCCAATGTTTCTTGTTGGGCAGATGTGGCTTCAAGCCAGAGCCACTGCTGAAGAGTAACCCTGCTTTAAAACATGTTCAAAAATGCTCAATGTGTCAGCACTATGAGAGACAAACTCCAGAAGAATGTACATAAACTTTGACTCAGAAAAGCTCTGTGCATCTTCAACATCCCTTACACAATGACCTTGGACATTTCATAGGGCACATGCCAGAAGACCTTTTGGTCCCATGGCGAGGAACATGTCGCAGCCCTATAACATTACAGGTCAGGATACAACTCATTATTCCAGTAACATTTTCATTCAAACCTAGCCATAGTCCTGAAAATGAAATTGGATTATAGATACGAGTTGATGCATCAATTGTGACATTATAACCAGAAAGCATTCAGCTAAATAAGGAAGGGTGTTGTTATGATGCATGGCCTGGAAGCACTATGGATTACATGCATTTTTAATAATTACATGCAAGTCCTCTACATGTACTGCTTACATACAGTATAAATAAGTAAAACCAACACATTGACATTTCTCGAGGGAGGTACTACAGAGCAATGAAAAAAAAATAAAGTAGAAGAAAAAAAACAACTCAGAAATATATAAATAATGAATTTCAGACGTGACGACAGTGATACCATATCATAGATATTGTATATGCTTCGCCTCAGTATTTGTTCTGTTGGATTGGCACACAATGACAAGCTGTTTTTGACATTACTTGTTTTTTTCAAGCATTACAAACTACTCTCAGAAAAGGGCTGTTCAATCAAGTTATGTCTATTTTCATGGGAAAATAAATGAGGACTGAATAAAAATGATATTTTCTGTAAGAAGAAAAGGGCTCTACATTGGGGATGATTAATTCCCCAGTTGGAAAGAAAATAATGACTGCCCTCTCCAAACATCCACAAATAGCTTGTTCATTTTAACTAATTTATGTATATTCATGACACTTACTGTCATTTCTGTGACTGGCTGAGGAACCGCCTTTCTCTATCCTGACAGCCAGATCAACAACATCTCAAACAAAAACGACATTAAATTTATTGAAAATGAGACAGTTCACTGGGTTATACTGTAAAACAAAAGTGTACTTTCAGACATGCCTAGGAATATATTGCATTATATAATTGAAAAATATCGCACTAGACACCAATACTTTTACTCAATTTGTATACCTCGGACCTTGTAACCTTGATCACTTCATTCAATGGCACAATCCTGCAAACTGGGGACAGCGGCAACCACCTCCTCCGTTGCATTGATAATAAAAAAAAACAGTCAGATATGTTAAATGTGATATTCTCTTTTTAAAACAAGACTGTTACGTCCCTGTGCTGTTTTACGAGTGTGGCCCTTTAATTGTGTTACTTGTTTCATTTGGCTCACCTGGGACGTGATTGGCCAATTTAACACACCTGTGCCTGATTACCAAGGGAGCATATATACTTGTGGCATTTCTCTCATTGGGGGTGTGATTAATCTGTTTTTCTTTGGTTTGCTTCCTGTATGCTGAAGCTTATATTTTAAATGGTTATTGTGGCATTAGTTTGTTTTTCAGCCGCTTATTTTGTACTGCATGTAAAAGCCTACATTGGCCATTTTGGGAGGAAGTTCACCTTCATTTTTATAATGTATTCTTTTAATAGAAAGGAACAGATAATTTGTATTTGTATTTCCATTTGTATTTGTATTTGTATTTGTATTAACTGTTTTTATATTGTTGTACGGCGACCTTGAGTGCCTTGAAAGGCGCCTTATAAAATAAATGTATTATTATTATAGAGAAGCGTAGCAAGCCTGCGGAAGACTTTTGTTTTGCTCTTGTGCCCCTTTTGCTTTCCGGGTGAGCTAGAACTGCTTTTAAAGACTAATACGTAGATCAGGTGAGTTAGCTTATGAGCTTCCTCTGGTTTTACCGCTGCTGCTGAAATTCATCTCATTTAAAATAAAAACCATTTTGGTTCTTGTCTGTGTTTTTCTTTTTTTGCAGGCTTATTTGTGCAAGGCACACATTTTTGTTAGACCCTTTGTAGCCACTCAGTTATTGTAACATGGGTGGGTTTCGGGTCATAACAAAGACCATTCTATAAACATGTAGACTTGCATTCATGACAATTATTCTGTTTTGCCTCTGAGTGAACTATAGCAGGAGTTCCCAAACTGGTATCCTGAGACTCTTGGGGTCTGTGAATAAGTCACAGAGGGGTCCTCAGCAAAATTACAAAAATATATAAATAATAAAAACAGTTTATTACATTATACACAAGTATTTTAGATTTTAAATATGTGCATTGGCTTATGATGATTTATGTAGATGATCATGTAGAACTGGTTCCTTGTACTAGTGTTTTAAATAGCCACTGTAATGCAGATACATGCAATACAGTCTAATGTTACACATTTTTACTGAGGTATAGAAAAACTTGATGAAAACGTTTGAGAATCTCAGAGCTATAGTATTCTTTCCCCATAGTCTACGCCAGGCACCTATCTAGATGTGTCTGTAATGGGTTGTTGAGGTTAACAGTTGGTGTTTTAGACTCAGGCAAGGATCATCTAAATGACAGTTCTGTCAAATGAACGATGACTGGCAGGTGACAAAAAATATTTACTTTCACTTGCAACTTAGAAAAAGTGAGTCATTACAGAACTGTATGCATCTACCATTCTGGGATATGTCATATTTTGCAATTTGAAAGGTTAAAAAAGGCATGGGACCATGATGACCAGGGGACTGACTGACTGCTAGCTTTCAAAACATCTTTTTTGAAAGGGTAGTCTGTTTAATTTTGATGAGAACGGTTCTGTTGCTCTGTAGTGTGTTGCTAATTGAATTCTCATAAATGATCAAATGTTAGGCCTACTTCAGTAATTAACTGAAAATACTGATTTTTTGGGGGGATTTTTATAATTCACCTACATTAAATATCACAATGCTTTTAAATTAAATATTACTTTGAAAGACAAGAGGATTAAGTCCCACTTGTATTGATATGCTTTCTTCTTTCTTTTTTATAAACGACCTATTATGAGGATGGTGTTTTTTGGTGTAAGCTTAAGTCAGAGAAGTTAAAGAACACAATGGGTTCAATTAAAGCACATAATTAGGTGAATTTCAATAATTTTACACCAATGACGAATGCTTTCTCTGTATAACCAAGATACGTGGTTTATGTCATTCCTGATTGACATCTAGGTGATAGGAAATGTGGTGAGTGCATATGCTCAGTTTTCAGTCATGAACAACCTCCGCGATTATTGCCCCCTTGATGAGTAGCATAGTGCCATATGATGCCATGGGCCTAGTTATTATGGGTCTGGGTCTTGAACTGTGGATAGCCCGAATTTGATCTATACACCTCTAGGAGAAAAGATAGGCTAGCTAGGCTACTCCATCGCTTTCACCGAAATGACGTATTTTGTTGGTTTGACCAAACTGAGGATATTCCGTTCAAGTCGAAGAATAGCTAGTTAAATTGAATTTGTTCTAGCCTACGGGAGGCTATAACAAAGTAAACCTGTATAATTTAGAGGGAATTGAGTTTAACACTGGAGGAACTGCGGGTTTAATACATAGGCTAGCTACTAGACTAGGCTACGGACGTGAGGGTAAATTGTAATGCCTGTCCATGAATAAAATAATGATGAATGAACACGCACAACACGTTTTAAAATGTATGAACATCACGCATTTTAATTATTATTGTTATTGTTATTATGGCGTAGGCTACAATACATCCAGGATGTTTTAAATTGGCACATCGTTGTCTGACAAAGCCGTTTCGATGTCCACGGCAGCTGCACAACATACTAGCAAAGCTAACGGTTATAATAACATACACAGAACCCAACAATTCACTTGCTGAGCAAGAGCATCATCTACTTGTTCTATTTCTTGAACTAATTAAACACTAATGAAACACACCAAATAACCCCTCCTTCAATCTGGCCGCAGGTTGAATTCTCTCACTCAATATAACAAACTGCGCATGCGAGGTAGCTCTGAATCTATAGGTTTGACAGCGCCGTACCCACAGAACTGTATGGCAGTACCACGCTGCTCACTATATAGAGCAAAGGGGCCCTTTGCATCGCGCGCATACTCAGCACCTGTCCTCTCTGTGGTTAGGGATCTGTGGGAGGGGTCATCGTTTGGCAGGGAGCGGCAGACCAGGGAAGCGTTTCCTCGATACTGACAGCGGCGTGTGGAGTCATTCACATTCACCACATCGAGAGCGGGTGGAATTGACTGTTTGAGAAAACGGGAAAGACAGAGAAAGGCAGTGTCCCTGGAAATAAACAGTGGAACAATACAGTCCAAGCCGCTTGCTTTGTTGGAATACAAGAACTGTCATCGGACAAGGTGAGTTGAGCAGTAATTTGCTACAACTAACGTTAACGTTAGTGCTGGCTGTCTAGCCTAGCAACTAGCTGGCTAGTAATCTCGTCTATCCTGGAATTGCTTAGTAATAATAATTTACATTACTTGCAAGGCAATGGATATCTACAAATGATAGCCAGTTAGCTTAGGTCTGTCATAATATTTTTTTTCCCGTATTCCTGGTTATAACCGATGTTTGCCATCTATTACTAGCTGACTAGCTTAGCTGGCTAAAGCAGCAATACAAGCTTGATGGCTTTCCAGCTCGGAGTAGCAAGCAATGCGACTCATCCTTGTGTCATCGGGAGCCAGCGTTAGCCGTGCTAGCTAACGTCAACGGCACTGTTCCACCAGTAAATCTTTGCCAGCCTGTTAATGTTAGCAATGGCAGCACTACCCAGAACAAGTCTTAGATTTCAGCAACCTCGATTTCCCCTTTCAGTTTTGGATGTGATTCTTAGATCGCATAGGGGGCAGTGGGAAATGTTTAATGTTAGTTGTTATTAATTGAACAAATGCACTGTAACGTTAGACGTTAGTAGATACACTGCATCTAGCCTATGCTCTTTATTGCTTAACGTTACTGAGATTACTGTATGCGTGCCAGGATAGCGCACCATTGTCGGTGCGCTTTTGTGATCTCTTGTTCTGGTGATGTCCCGTTATTCTTTGTCTAGCGGTAGCTCTGAAGCCAGTTTGTTTCAATCTCCTAGCAGCTATGCTTTAGCTCACGTCAGCCGAGATTCTTGACAACCGACAACAAAAGATATAATCGCTCCTGCTTCTAGCGAGCAAAATATTTTAGTAACGCGAAATGCATAAAACAGTCGCCTATTATTTAGAGTTGTTTCAGGATAGTGCTGGCTAACTAGAAAACTTACATTATCTCGCTATGCTGCTGTTTAGTAGATATTTTTTGAGAATGTATGCTGTCATATTTGAAGGATATTATTGTAATTTAATCATTTCCGTGGTGACCGAATTGGCTAAGTTACATAGATTCCAAATAACAGCAGCTGTGTCTATGACACAACGTTACAGCAATGTTTTTTTGTGTGGCAGCATGTAACAGCTAGCATGTAAGAGCCAGTATATATATATATTGCTGACTAGTTAGCTAGTAGCTACAGATGCAACGTAGCTAGCTGTAAGTAGCCTATAATAAGCCATTATTTTAACGTTTTAATTATTTAAATTTACCTAGCTACCAATTTTCTGTTAGGCTGTAGTTAAAATGTATTCTTAATTTAGAGATCTAACGATTGTCGCAAAAAACAAAAAACAAAACAAACAAACAAACAAACTACAAAAATTATGCTTTTTTATTTTGTTGAACGAATAATAGCCGACTAATTTTTGTCAGCGCACATAACCTGATTTCATTCGTATGGCCAAGCAAATCCATATGGCTTTTCCTGTACACATGTGTAAAGATGAGTTAATTGTCAAGTCATGAAGGTTTGTATTTTACATAATGTTTACACCAGGAAACGTGTATTAAAGGTAACACATCTTAGGTTGGTGAACCATAGAAAGTGAATTGCTTTGGAAACTATCTAGCCTATAGTTTTTCGTTGAATAACCAAAAACACATACAGAAATAACCAATCGATAAGATAAGAAACAAAAAAATAATATGTACTTTTATCCGTGCATTTGTACACTGTATTGTCCAACATGTATTTGTAATAGCAGGCCTTAATACGGTCATTTAACCATGTCTTCCTACACGGGACCATGTCGTTCACCGAAGCAGTTTTCATTCTGACAGACGAAAATAAAATGCATCAAACAAACAAACAAACAAACAAACAAACAAATAATGACCCTGCATCTCATGGCGTTTCACTGAATACATATAGTACTTAACTGGAATATAGGGTTCATTCATTCATTCATTCATTCATACATAAATAAATAAATGAATAAAGTAGGACTTGCTTGCATGTTAATGGTTTGTTTGATAAAATCAGTTTGGAGAAATTTCATTTTCACAACAAGCATAACTTGCATCCACAAGTTATATTTATGTAAAAACATTTTGTTTTATTGAAAGTAGGCTAGGTATCAGCTGATTATCACAGCCCTAGCTGTAAACCCATGCTCGTTAATCATTATATTATAACTACATGCAAAGCTGCATTTTGGGATGGTTAATTTTTTGGAAATAAAAGCCTCTCATAAATGCTTGGTGGGTGGTCTGTTTGGTTGCTTTCATATTTGGTTTACTTTTGAAAATAAAATAATCTCTGAGTGTTTATTTTTGTTTGTTGGGCCAATAGCTAGTATGCACTTATTAATAATGGTTAATAGTTTATAATTGTGGCTAATTTCAATTTGCAATAGATTCTATGTGGACATACGTTATGTAGCGAACATGTAGGCATTTAGACTTTATACATTAACTCTTGTATTCAGCATCTTTCCAATATTTTCAAATAACATCTTTAAAATATTTGGATATGCTAGTTCCCTCCAGGTCTATTTGCATCACTTGTACATTCTTCTGACTTCAAGTGACTGGATTTTCGGATGTTATAGCGCAATGGCAATCTATATTACCCTGCACCAGTAATCTGGTATGTAGGCCTATATTTTAAGTGGCATTGTATTTAACCATATGCACTATACAGTCTGTGTATAACGTGTCTGTAGTGAACCCAAAGGACTGTTTCTACTTTGTGATGACAATAAAGTTGTTTTGATGTATTCTATAATGCTAGAAACATTCTCTCTTTTGCTACCGGCCTACTCTGTCTTTTCATTGCAAGTTTTTATAGATTTAAAGGAATATGTGGACAAGGTATCAGTTTGCAGTGACTGCTGGGATATGAGAGAGAAGCCCACCTCTGGTAAACTTGTTTTACGGACTTGGGTCTTTGGGAGGAACAGCAAGCGCTGGAGGGCTGATGAAGCCCCGGTCACTCACAGCACTACGGATTGAGACAGCCCTCAAGATGGCAGCCATTTCATTTACTGCTCCAAAAACCAGGGGCAAGTGATCGGGAAAAATGAGCTAGGGAACATCAAATAATGGCTTGGAACACAGCCCAAGAGTAATAAATGTTCAATTGTGGGTAGGATTTGGGGCATGACCCATTGATTTCTCAGTCGATGGGGTAGGTCAGAGTATAATATGCATATTTCTACCCTGTTTTTTATCTCAAAAGAATATTCCAAGAAGGTAAGTTTAAACTGAGGTAATGGGTCAGTTAGTCAATGAATCCACTGATGGCCGTTTTTTGTTACTTATTAGATTCATGGGGAATATTCACCCCCATTAGAAAGGAAACCTTTCAAAACAGTCAAACATATGAGACACTTCCAACATATCTTTGTCAGTTTCTCTTGGGCTGGAATTGGGGTATTGGCAAAAGGTCATGCATCGAAATATGGCTACCATTTTAAGTGGCACAATGGACTAACGCGTAGGCATAGCTTATTGAGGGAGTGGCAGCGGGTAGCTCTTGCCAAAATGGACGTGTGTGGATGAGGCTGAAGCAAAGCCCCGCGTAATTACAAGTCTATATTTACAATGGAATCCTATCTTGGCCCGATCACCCTTCAAACTTTGTGTATTTTGCCACTCAGAATAGATAGTTACTTTGTAATGTTGCACAATCAGTCCAGAGTAGGAGCTGGAATCATTTGGAATGCCTTCTGAGGATGAGGCTTGGTTTGCCTGCCAGTAAGACCATTTGAATAAGTGATAATTAGGCCTGTTAAGAACCACTGGCTGTCAAGCCGGGCCCACTGGTGAAATGTGTACACGGGGCGTAGAGCGGTGCAATTATAGAGTTGCGAGATTATTAGCCTGTGAGTAGGGGCCCTCTCTCTATTTCCAAGCACGGGAGAGGTGACGGTAATCCGAAAGGGCGGCGAGGGGTCAGCAGGGCTGTATTTAGACCTGAACTTTGATTGGCATCCAGGCATGTGAGGGGGGACGCCGGGAGGGGAAAGACGATGCTGTCGCGCCACTGGTCACTTTGAATGGCAAACACGCCCTTGGCGGTCGATCCTGCCGCTGTGACTGGTCCCTCTTTTTGTAAAGGTTGTGAGGGAGAAAAAAAAAGCTGTCACAATAGCGAATCGTGTCCGATTAGGGAAACGTAGTCTGGTATTTAAAATAGCTAAAACTCTTCATGTTTATCCTGCATGCGGCCATGCTTTTCTCATTTTGAGACGTAGGCAAAATGAGGCCGGCGGTTTTGCATCTGAACTACAGTTTCTCCTTTAAGGTCAGCAGAGGATCTCAGGACTGGCTTTGGTTCTGTCTTTGTTTTTTAGGGGGTTTTTGAGACAGACAGTGAGGGGTTGTTGGAGGGGAGTATTAAGTGGTCACAGCAATTTGCTCCTTTGTGACCCAGAAAAGGATTGGCCCGGGCGACTAGGCAGACCACACGGTTGGACGCACTACAAGGATTGTGCTCAGACAGAGGGACACTGTGGACATCACTGGCAGTTCAGTTGGAGAGCCCCTCCCACCCGTTACCTTTACACAAGAATAGTTAGCTGTTGAATTTAGCGGAACGTTTGGCTGCACTGGTGTTATCCGCATGCTTTGCCGCCCATCCTGATGGATGAATCAAAACAACAATTTCAAGGTGAGCCGCAAGCATTGCATTTGGGACTAGAGGAGAAGCTGAAGGAGTATGCGATGGAAAAGCTTTATGAAACCAATCAATAATATTCTTTAGCTTCTGCTTTTATTGATTTCCTCTCTCTGGGCTCCTGGGTGGAGTCTCCAGTCAGATACCTTGTGTTGGGGGCTCATGGAATTCGGATCAATATATTTTGGCCTTAATTTTGAATGCCGACAGCCTAGCCTAGCCTAGCCTAGCCATGCTTCCTGAACATTTTGAATATGGGGTTTTTGAATTGATGCAAAGGAAGGCGAGGTATTTGGAACACAACTGTTTTCCTGTTACCTGATTGGTATACATTTTCTGTCCCATTGCTTGGTGATATATGTCTTGTTACCAGATAAATAAATAAACATTTTGCACAATGTATGTTTATGTTTTATGTTAAAAAAATTATCTAAATAAATATATATATATATACATATACAATGGGTTGAAAAAGTATTCAGCCCCCTTAGACTTTTTCATATTTTGCTGCGTACGAACATTTGATAAACATTTATTTAGTCGGGCTTTTTTGCTGGTATTCAACACAAACAACTCTGTGATGTCAATGTGAAAAGTAATTTGTTCCAAACTATTTATAAATATAAAACAGAAAACATTCATTCAAGGATGGCACTTGAGACCAGTCCCTGGGGGTTCAAAGAAAACATAAATCATCACCTCTCCATCACTTTATGCACAAATGTAGAAAGTGCAAATTCAGTAACTTTTTTCTGTCTGGTTTCACTATGGAAGATAATGGATAAATCTGAAGGGAGAAAGTAACTGAATTTGCACCCTCTACATTTTTGCATAAAGTGATGGAGAGGTGATGATTTATGTTTTCTTTGAACAGGGACTGGTCTCAAATGCCATCCATGAATGAACAATATCAGATAAACTGTTTTGAGTATTGCATTGTAAAGTCCATCGTACTTCCTAAAATCCCATAAAGAGCCATTAAAATGTATTGAAGTCTTGTTCCCAAGAAAGACAATATTAATACACATTTTAAAAGAAGATATTGTTCAACATCCTTAAATACAATCTAAACTAAATGTCTGGGCACTTTATGATATGCAATTTTGAACAGAGTTTTGCCTGTATGGCTGTTAAAGTACAATGAAGCAAGGGGGCTGAATACTTAAAGAATTTATTGTTTTCAGTTTTATATTTATAAATAATTAGTTCTAAATTGTAGATTTTAGGGTTAGGGTTATTTTCACATTGACAAAATTAAATCACATTGATTAAATCCATTTTTATCAAATATTCGTACGCCGCAAAATATGCTAACGGGGCTGAATACTTTTTCAACCCACTGTGTGTGTGTGTGTGTGTGTGTGTGTGTATATATATATATATAAAAACATAGCTATCACTGGCCCATTGTTGCTGGATTTTGTGCAATAGTGCAGTCAAAGGTGAGCACATGGAGTAGACCTACTGAAATGACTTTTTCTGGTTGCTAGTTTGTGAAACCCCTTAAAAAGTCATTCTCAGCACATTATGAGGATGTGCACCTGTCATTACACCTGTTATTTTTTATTAAACAACACAGTCAGGCCACTGTATTGTGCTGGCCTCTAACAGTTTCAAGACATGGTGTTTCCATGCTGTCCAAGCAGTTCATCAGCACACAAAATAGCTTGGAATGAGCTTAGCATTCACATGCAATGGTATGCCTATATTGCAGTCAATCAAATTACCCCAAGGAGACACCAAAAAAAATCTATAAAATTTATTTTTAGGCATTATTATTTATTGGACAACTAATGTTGCGCCGATAAATCTGTTATATTGTATACTGCATGCACTATAAACATTTTTTTAATTTGCTTCCGGCATTGCTGGTAAATTGGCCATTGCATATCACCTAAATTAGTAAAGCTATGACAGCAAGTATTTGTTGCAAGGTTTTATGCCAAGTGATAAAGAATTGTGATTGGCTTTAATGAAGCTCTTATCTCCTCAGTTAGAAAGTGTGAGGAACTTGAGTCATCCAGGGGTAGAGGCCTACTTCAATGAACAGCACATGGGGTAAGAAAACGGATCGCTTTTGATCTGTCACCTGCACAACTGAAAGCCCAAATATTTCCCCCGCAATTTGAGAAAGAACTTTCCTGAAACAACCTTCAAAGACATAGTCTACCGTGCGGTAAAACCCACTGACTCTGGAAAAGTGTTGGACAGTTTACTACACTTCATATACTGAATTGGCCAGGGGAATGAAAATCAATCCCTTTTTTTTTTTAATCAGTGTTTACCGTGAAAACCTTTTTGTAATGGGAGCAATAAAATGGCCTTTTATTCTGCTCCCACCATGTGCAAATCTTGTACCTTTGCTTGCCTCAGGAATTTTAACAGCGTGCAGGCCTAACAGTCGTAAACGGACAAGCTTGACAAGCTGCGGAAGACTGTAGGTGAAATGTATGGCATGCCATGGTTTTGTCCTACATTTCTTTGTTGTATTTTATTGTGATGGTCATAGGCAGCATTAACGGCAGTGCTTTTGCTTCTACCTAAAATGTACTCTTAAAGTGACGGGGCTAAAACACTAAGCTGTTATTTGATTGGTGGACTACAGGTTTGTTCATCTTATTTTTTCCCCATTAAATATTAACCCTGTTTTCTTCCAATTTGGAATGTCCAGTTTTATTACATTCATGATGCAACTTCTTCTGTCAGTTCTGAAGAGCACAGACAAGCAGGGCTCTCTTCCGAAATATGATGAAACTCTGAAACTCCCTCCCTAGAAGGGTTTTTCTATATTTGAAATTCTTTCATGAATTTGTGCTCTAACACAGAACTAACTTTCTTCCGCTTCTTCCTTTTGAAATGAACTATTTTGGAAATGAACTTTGTTGCTGTGAACTATGTGTTCTTTCAAAAGGAATATCCTGAGATCATACCAGCTTAACTGTTAAATCCACTTTCTGACTGCAGTGCCCAACAGACTAATTGGCAACCTCAATTTAAAAATAAAAGTGCAGGATTAAAGACATTGTTTATCAAATGTCTTCTGTGCTCAGAAAAATAGAATGTTTTATAGTTTAATCGTGATACCATTGATCAGAGGGGAATAAAATATTGAAGGCAAAATGCACAGTGGTGCATTGGCTAGTGCTGTCGCCTCACAGCAAGAAGGTACCGGGTTCGGATCCCGGCCGAGGGCCTTTCTGTGTGGAGTTTGTGGGTTTCCTCTCTTTAGTCCAGTTTCCTAGGCGAATTGGAGACTCTAAATTGCCCATAGGTATGACTGGGTGAGTGAATGGTGTGTGTGTGCGCCCTGCAATGGATTAGCGACCTGTCCAGGGAGTATTCCGGTTGTTATTGAATTAGATAATTATCGCTGCAATCTATCGCCCAGCCCTACTTTCAGATAGGTTCATTACAGCTCCAGTTGCTTTAAACTTATGAATTATTGCCCTAACAGTGGGGGAAAAAAGTTGTTTCAGACTTGAAGCGATTTTTCTATAGCCATTGCCTGATTTATGAAGGTCAACAACCTTTTGTCACATTTCGTTTGTGTGTGTACTTGACAATTAGTGACACGTGTACAGTATATTTAATAAGACATATATTTTTTATGAATAATTTATTCAAAATTTTTGCTTATATTTTTCCAGGGTTTACAATAATTCTGATGGGCACTATATTTTCTGAATTGTCATGTAATACATCATATAAACAAAGTAAAATATTGTATATGTATGTACAGTACATACAAATATATTTAAAAGAGGAGCAAGGGCAAGTACTAATTTAGCAGGATGAGAGCAGTTTTGTTATAAGATCCCTGCTGTCTCTGTGATGGTACTCTGGGTATGCTTGCCATATCGCTGACGGCCATCGAACGGGAACGTACGGTGAGTCTCATTTATGCGCGTCACGTTGCATGCTAATGGACTGCGGCGTCCTGAAATTCCCGCGGACGTGCTATGCTTCCATGCGCGTCATTCCATCCGAAGAGGAGGCGGCCTCGGAATACAGAAGCGACGGCGCGCGGAGGGGTTGGCGGAGGTGTCGTGTCGCGGCGAGTGAGCTGAAGAGAGCACGACGCACTTCAGCGGGTCATAAACGGCGCGGACGAATTCCAACGTCAGAGAAATGAGCACCCTAAGACTTTCCAATCAAATGTCATTTATTGAAGAGAGTAAATCCTGATCAGGGTACACACGCGCACCAGGCAAAGCAAGACAAATACCAAGACAAAGGAAAATAATGAGGAAGGATGTCTTTATACTTTGGAGGACTATCCATGATGGTCTACCCATAGTAATCTAGGTGACTCACTCGATTACTATGGGTTGACCATCATGAATTGTCTGTTTTACTAATGTTCAGACTAAATGGCTGTCTGTAACATACATTATGTTATAGTACATATCAGGAGGTTCAATGAATCGTATGTGTCATATTGGTATTGTTCCTTTCATAACGATCCCTTGATCTCCTAACGGCGAAGCACTGCAGAGAAAGGATTAGCGGTAGT
Organism: Ilyophis sp. 1 JC-2022; assembly: GCA_022702515.1. Taxonomy (NCBI): domain Eukaryota; kingdom Metazoa; phylum Chordata; class Actinopteri; order Anguilliformes; family Synaphobranchidae; genus Ilyophis; species Ilyophis sp. 1 JC-2022. Next base: position 17,600,566 of record CM040400.1, on the reverse strand, counting down.
AGCCTTAGTCTTACAGTCGTGTAAGTGCCACTGTCGAGACCTATAAAGATAAAGGGAGAGAAGGTTTTGCTTTTTTAAAATTATTATTACATAGAAACAGGTGTGGTCTGAAAAGAAGAGCTTTTAGACAGCCATTGAGTCTGATTGATTGGGGAAGGTCGTTCCGCAACCGGGACGGGGGCAAAGGACAGTCGGGGCCACGAGGAGCGGCTGCCAGGTGCTCAAAGAGATCGGACAGCCAGCTGGCAAGAGGATGCAGAACGGAGAGGTCCGACCGGTGGTATGATGTTATCATCGTCTGTAGATAGGAGGGGTCAGGACCATTCACGGCTCGACATGCCCGTGTCAGCGATTTGAATTGAATGCGAGCAGCCACCAGAAGACGTGGAAGGGAGTTCAAAAGTGGCACGGAGTGTGCCATTTATGCAGGTCGCATTGGCCTAATGACACAGTTTCTAAATGCATCTAATTATGATGACTGCTTCCTTTTACATCAGGGTATCACTTGACTCTTTCTTTACTTTTTTTTTGTAAAGGTAGAGCTGGCTGTGTGAAAAGGTAAGTGATATGTTAAATGTGCGTCAGGAGACTGGTGTAATCAAAGTACAATGGGATTTGTCCTCAACAGAGATCCAGAGTCATAGGTGAGAAATGTATTGTTGGACCAGCTTAGGGCAGCTTACACAGAACGGTGGCACGCTCCCTGTCTTGGGTTTCTCCCCTTCAGAGGAAGCCTTATTCGTCATTGGGATTGCATCCTTTTATTCTCTACTTGCTCCCTCTATGGCCTTTCCAAGTATGGCCATCAGGACACTGTTATTGAAATAAATACCCACTATATGACATACAGTACATCAACTCATTCATTAAGATCTGTAACATTTCGATAACTTTGTTCTACACTGCATATTTTCCTCTTGTGCATCATCTTCCTAAAGGCGATTGCACGTTCGGCGTTCGCCTCACTAATGTATATAAACCACAAAACAATTATTGCTAATTCATGTCTGTTTTCATAGTGGTACCCGGTCAGAGTGAGGTCCTTCTGGTACGTCTTTACCAAGGCCATACATCTTGTTTATTGCGCATTTTAGAGTACATATTAGGCATTAGTCGTATCCATAACAACTTGCGCAGTTTGCATTCATTACATACAATCCATTTACACGGCTGGATATCTACTGAAGCAATTCTCAAGGGTACAACAGCAGTGCCCGTCCTGGCAATCACACCTACAACATCAGAGTTGCAAGCCCAGTTCCTTAACCGTTATACTAGACTCCCGGTTATGGTAATTCCGTTGTAGCACTGTTGCTAGCTGAAACACCCTCTTTGATCTTTCCTCTGCCTCGTTTGGTGCTTCTGTACAAGGACACCGATTTCATATCTTTTCTTATTTCTGATGTTTTTCATGGAGTTGAAACTCTGGTTGAGGGTATAAGTGGCTTCTGTAAATGACCAAGTGCAGTATTAACATTTAGGGCCTGATTTACTAAAACCTTTAGCGGGTGCAAAACCGTTTAGCACACACAAAACCAATAACATCACTAATGATTGCACGGTGCAAAAGCAATACGATGACCAATCATTGGTTTTTGCTTGTGCTAAATGGTTTAGCAGTAAATCAGGTCCTTAGAATTTAAGGTTTTACTGTACTCCATTGCTTATTGTATCTCCAAGGAATTAGATTGGCCTAATATGAAGAACCACTAATCGCTCAAATCTGTGCTCACATTGCGGGAACTGTCTGAGCTTGCATGCGTATGGTAAATATTTCCTGCATGCTGTGAAGCAGTTTGATGAACTCTTCAAAAAATTTGGCGTGGTTTTTGCGTTGCCTGTCTGATGGGGAAATAGGACTCTGCTTTAATGGTCTCTGGCCCTCAGTTATACCCCCTTTACATCAAAAAATTATTATAAAGTGGAGAAAGTTTCCACGGTTGTGGCATCAATCATTATAATAACTGCCATTAAATCCCTCTATTTCTATGCAGTGGGGCTCTTATACTCCGCCCCCAACCCCTTTTGGTTAACAATCTATTCTTAAATGAGCAGTTTTTGAACATTTGTGGCTAGCATCTCTGAGTGGATTTTTTAGGACCCTCATTGGTTGCTGAAACTTTCCTTTTGTTAACAGGAGTGCTGTGGTTTCATACCAACTTGTCCTATAACCACAGACATCCGCAGGAAGTTTAACAGTACAAACTTAGCAGTATGTTGGTAGTAGCATGTAATGCTAGTTTTTGTAGCATCATTGACTATGTCATCATACTGCAGCATTATTAATGCTAGAAAGGATCATTTCTACCTGGATTTGCGGTACTGAAAGTCATGATGCAAGTTATATAAGCGGTTCAAATAAGCAGGATTCTCACCTCCAAGTGCTTCCAGGTTGCAAATCAAACTTAATAAGGCTGTTTCTTTCTGGAGGTATTTTCCCACACTTCATTTAAAGGTAGTGTACTAATGTCTGGCAGTGATGTGACTAAATCGGTAATATATAGTAAACTGTACTATCTGGCAGGAGTCTTGATCATCTAGTCTATTTGCTCTAGCTTGCCATTGCAACTCAAATAATTACATGGATCAGAAAAAAACAAAAAACAGTACATCACACCAACTAAGGTTCCTCACCTCTGAGGTGGATAATGGAATGCATTTTTGACTTTTTGTGCCCCTTAACGTTCATAATGTGTGGCAGCAGGGCCAGGCATAGTCACTACAGCTTTCCTACATGCATTATGAGGTCCCCCCTTATGAGGACCAACGCTCTGTAACTGCACCATCAGTAGTGTAACATTTAATATTGTACTTTGGCTTCCTCAGAGCTGCCTCAGCTTCTCTCCAAATCAGAATTTTCAGGTAAATGAGTCGCCCCAAAGCAACAGCGTGACATTCAATATGTTCAACTTTATCAGCGGTACTGCGCCTCGCCGCAATCTAATTATCCCTCAGAATTTCCCCAGTTGTTTTGTTCGGGTGGTGTTTACAATTTTTCAGTCAGCGAAGATGAGCCGTAAAGAAGCAATCCGTTGTTGCTGGTCACTGCTATTGTGGGCTGCTAAACAACACAGTGTCTTGCTGCATTTTCACCTCCCTCTACATTTTAAGACCGTTGTGTTTCATCCGATGAATATAAAAAAATTGCACATTACAACAGGATGGTAAAGAATTTGCGACGTAACTTAAAGGCGAATTGTGTTTTGAATAAAACTCGCACCATTTCATTAAATGAACGCGACGTGACGTTGCAAACGAGGCGTTCAGAGAAGTTTGTGTAAACGTGATGGAGCCGCAGTGGGGAAACCTCTCAATCTCTACACTTTAAAATTATTAAGGAAAACCTGAAAATAAAGCTGGGCGATAAACCATATCAAAGATTATCAAATGTTTTTTTTAAAGGCGTAATAGCAATCATATTTTTCTATGATCATCTGTTCAGATGGAAGCTGCAATGCTTTGCTGCTGACTATGTTATATCAACACCCAATGGATAGGAGTGGTAGGCTATTTATTTTTTTTTTCTCGGAAGCATTTCATATGGCCTCTGAAGTCTGGATGTTTACTACTGCATCATGGGATATGATCAAAGAAAAAAATACGAGAGAAAGCAGATACACTGTATGGCGGCGATGATTATTGCGCTTAAAAACAAAACAAAAAATACATAAAAAATTTGATAATTGTTGATATTGTTTTTCACCCAGCCCTAGACCTGGAACTATGTTTTTAATTATTCCCAAACCTAGAAGGTTTGATTTTTTTTATTTGATACCTATTTTTCTGCAGTTACAATATATTTCACGTTACTTATTGTGCCATTTGTATTAGGGAAACCAAATCGCGTCAAATACCTTCCATACCGTCAATAATATGAAAAGTATCATGATCCCCTAGCCCTATTTGAAAGCCAAATCAACATACAAGATGATTGCAGAAGATTCACTTTATCATATGGGCAATATTCCTTAGCCTACAAGTGAAAATGAAACCCATCCATCCTCTCAACTGAAATTACAGGTTTTCAGAAAATACTTAGTTTAATTCCACTTTTGTGTATGCAGATTGCAGTAATTCAAAGACATCTGCATTATTAGCCCTGGGATGTCGGAGCCTCCCGCAGAGTCAACAGAGAAACACATTTTCACAATGCAGCCTGCTCCCCTGCTCAAGCATGGCTGGTGGTTTGACAGCTGTTGGATTTCTGACGTATACCTAACCCTGCCCAGTGGAGACTCTTTACACAATTTCAGTATCAATTATAATTGTAAAGTGGAAATCTTATGAAAAGAAGAAAAACAATTATATATATATATATATATAGTGAATTGCTGCTTTATTGAACTTTTAATTAAATGTGATTCTCGGTTAAATTAAAAACGTTATTGAAAGAAAATGTTTTAAATCATTAACGGCGTACTATTATACAGACATGAGATTAGTTTCTCTTCTAACCTGCAATCATTTCCTTTTTCCAAAGGGACGACAGATTAAAATCCGCTGTGCAGCTAATATGGAATGGTGCACTGATGCCAATGCTAATGTGTTGTTTACTGTGCATTGACCCTTTTAAGAAAATGTAATTTTCACTCCTGATAAAAGTCAGTTGAGGATGTAGCCCAAGCTGGGGCTCAAACCTGCAACTATAGGGCTCAACCTGCGCTCGTGGTGGAGCTCAACCTGCGCTCGTGGTGGAGCGCACACGACAGGTTTTAAAGTATTCTTAAAGTCAATGACAAGCATTTGTAAATATAACAAATTAAATAAACATTTATTTTGACAATGGCTATAGCCAATTCGTTTAGAATCTTTGTCAGGATCCAACAAGGGCTTTTGAAAACCTGCAATAGTTAATTTTTTCGATACAGAAGAAGTAGCGCTTTAGCTGAATTTCTTGTTCTTATCTTTTTATCTTTTTATTTTTATCTTTTATTCTATTTTATCCTTTTATGTTGTGCCTTTATGTTGTCATTGTTTTACCTTTGTGTTGTTTTATCTCTTACTCAACGTCACTGTAAATGAGGGCAACCTCAGTGTCCTTCGAGTTTAAAGAAAGGTTATTGATTGATTGATTGAAGACCACTGATGTTGAAATGATTGAATTCCAGCATGGACCCTTTTAATTTTCCTTGGCACTTTGAATATTGCATTGCACGTTCTATACTGAATCACTGTGGTGCCTCGGCAACAACATCTGCTCCGGCTCCCATATTCCGTACTCGAGGGAACAATTGCACTCCCTTGCACCAGGTCTCAACTATAAGGTGGGAGCTTACAGCTCATCTAAAAATACTTTATTAGCCTGGCAGGGAAGGCTCCTGTTTACACTTATATCCACCGAACATGTACGCTTTCCCTCTGGGGATGCTTGGACCCTTAAGTAGCTTTCATAAATTCACTCCACAGTCCTTTGACGTAGCATTTTTTCACCTATAATCCAGCCATTATTATGAGAAATAATGTAAAACAAAAACTGATGCGGCTATATTGTGTACAGCATTGAGGAAAGGGGTGATATCAGCACTGCTGTGCACACCGCAAAAACTAGTTTGCGATCGGATGAATCTTAGGCTGCTAAGATCTCACTGGGGCTTCAGGAGTTCTCACAGAGCACTTTTCATATCCACAGGGAAATGCAGCCCAGATAAGAGTGCTGGCTGTCTCATAGTACACACAGCCGTACAATTCATGTGAAAAGAAACTATCTGTCTGTCAGCACCATTTCCAGTAACATTGCCGCGCAGTGATATAGGCAGTGTTATTACCTCTAGTTGAAAAAAAAGAAAATGAAAAAACACAAGCTGACAGCAGACAGGCCTGATCTGGAATATGAAAACATTGAAGTACAGACAGAAACAACCAATGACCAGAATCGGTGAGGATTTCCATCCACCTCAGACTGACAGTTCTGCAAGGGTCCTGGTCATCTCCTAAGAGACAGAAACACGGTAGAAATGCTTCTGGAACCCCCAGGGGTAGGCGTTCGGCTGCAGACGCACTCCCTCCCAATAGCTCCTCACTCCCTCCCAATAGCTCCTCCCTCCCGATAGCCCCTCGCTCCCTCCCAATAGCTCCTCACTTCCTGCCGATAGCCTCTCGCTCCCTCCCAATAGCTCTTCGCTCCCTGCCGATAGCCCCTCGCTCCCTGCTGATAGCTCCTCGCTCCCTGCCGATAGCCCCTCGCTCCCTCCCAATAGCTCCTCGCTCCCTGCGATAGCCTTCTATCCACCGTGGTTTCAAAGTCTGGCCCAGCAGAAACGTCATCCACAGAAACGTCATCCACACAGCGAGCTGTTAAAGGTGCCTCCTCTGGTTTATTGAGCCTATATTTTCTCCACTGTCGCTGGTGGTCAAACTGAGAAGCAATCAGGCACCTGAAATCAAAGAGGTATCACAATCATCTCTCTGAGTTTCATTGTGTTTCTTTGAATGTCTTTGTTCCAGAAAGGCCACTTATTCATCGATAACTAGTTTTTTTCTCAAGGCTTGGAACGCCCAAAGGAATGATGATGACAAAGTAGTGACAACGTGGAGTTCCAGCATTGCTCGAACCTGACATTGTCAATTCAGGAATAACATCACGTCTGTGTTGATTGGACCGAATTACATTGTTGAATGGGCAATGTTTTTTATCAGCTTGAGAGAAGAAGTGCACTGTGCCTGTTTTTGTTAAGGGAACTGCATTTATTGCATGGTATAGTGAGAATCTGTGTCCTGTAAGGAGTCATCTAAGGTGTTTCACTATGGGGTAATGAACAACTAATTTTGGTGTCTTGCAACTTGTCCACTCAGCTTATTCCGGGCTTGTATAGCCTGAAGTTACAGTTTTATTACTTTCCCACAACCTGATTGGCTCTACCGAGTTTTCGAATCAACAATATGCCGGAGAGCAGATCAACCAGCAGATAAATCGCAGGCATTATCAAGGTGATTTAGAGTGATGTAGTTACATTGATAATGTACCAGTTTAACAGCACTTATAACTTTAGTTTACCTTGACTTTGGCTTTTACTAGAAGCCTCTCGCATCAAAAGGCCTGCATACTGTATATCTCTGGCTCCTGTGGTGATCGTCCACTGCTGTTCTACGAAAGCCTGGTTCTCTTGTCTTTGAGAGGATGTGGTAGACAGAACAATATTGAGATTAATTTACCGTGGAACTTCTGCCCCATCGGATGTGGCCGTGGAATGAGCAAGCTTGTAAAAGAAATGTACGGAAATAAGATTGAGAGGCAAACGGTTTTTTTAGGCAAATGTTTATAGGCCTGTACAAAAATATCAAGCTGGAAACAATAAAACCATTTAGATTCACAGTGTTGTCTTACAATGTTCTGTATAGCCTTTTATGACAGCGAGAGGTTTTAGGCCTGCTAAGTTATAATTTCCTGCTGTCCCTGAGCTCTGTGTAGCTGCGCCATCATTGGGGGGCGAATCTGTGAAAGGTTTTACGAGCACGCAGCTGTTCTCAGCAGAGCGGTGCCTTTCCGACCCCATCTGCCTGCTGATTTCCACGCTTTGGTTCCCTTGCCGCGCCCCTCCTGAATCCGCTGTCCCCTTTGAGGCAGTCCGAGAGGCAAATCCCCGCACCCGCCCCGCCTCGCCTCCACAGAACAGAATAAGGAGGGAGAGGTGAGTCTGGCCTCCGTGTTCCTCTGCTGCCAAACATCGCACTGTGTGCTTGGGACCTGCACTCTGTTAATGTCCTTTGCATGGTCATTATGTGTTGCTGTAAATAGTGTGCGTGCCCCGAAATGGATTTCACACGTCCGCACCTTCCGGCAATATGCACAGAGGGCTGTGAAAGATTATTTTTTTCTCTCTTTGTTCATAAGCCTCACTGGTAGGGCTGGCTATTGTTTGACATTTTTCAATACCGATGCCTGGTGTTCGTTCCCCAATGCCAAAGCCATTTTTTCAATACCCTTCTTTGCTGAGTGTAAACACAAAAACATTTTCTAAATAAACCAAAACATCTCAAATGCTTCAGTGTTTAATGTTGTAAACTCAAACATCTGTATACAATACAGTGTAAAATTAAGAAAAATCTGATCAAAAAATAAAAAGAGTCCCCCTGGTGGGACAAAAAAATTGGTACATAACAGATAATTTTTGCCAAAATACAGAATATTGGTACCGAATACTTGGGACAGTTTTCGATACTTGGACATGATTCAAACGGTGCCACGGACATGATTCAGTCGGTGCTACGGACATGATTCAGTCGGTGCCACGGACATGATTCAGTCGGTGCCACGGACATGATTCAGTCGGTGCCACGGACATGATTCAGTCGGTGCCACGGACATGATTCAGTCGGTGCCACGGACATGATTCGGTCGGTGTAATAATGAACTTCTCCCCTTTAACCCCATGTTCCATAACGGTGAATAGTGAAACAACCTAATAGACAAGAAAATAATAAATTACAGATAACACATATACATATTAAACTGGTCGGTATCAGCATTTTTTCTTCTTTGATTCATATAAATTGTCTTCAGAGTTCAATTAACACTGAAAATGTTACGGTACGTGAAAATCTGATATTGGTCAATTTAGAAATAAAGAAAACTTGGTAATCAAAACAAAAATAGGCCACGCTGTTCTATAATATATGGAATATGGGCTGAATCTCTAAATAGATTTTGGAATTGATATTCTGTTGACGGGTGTTTTCACACTTTGGGTGGCTCTAAATGGAACTTTTTTTCACAGGCTTCTTGACAGTGGAACTGTCATGCTACATTAATAACAAGACATTAGCTTACATGGCATGGCGATGTCAGTAATGAATGACACAACATCGCATGGTAGAGCAAGTGTATTCATAGAAAGGCATGAATGAAACGTCAAGCTGCTTCTGTAATGTGTGGGGAAAAGTAGTGCAAGAAAAACATTCTATCATTTCAAATTGACCATCCCAGCTGCTTGCCATATGTATTTTCGCACTTTACATTTACAACCAAAAGCTGAGCTAGTTTTGTTTGCCTTGTTGTTAGCAGGATTTAGCCATTAACCGGCAGTTCACGTGATGGTGTCTTAATGCGTCTTACAGGAATAAGTACCGATTTCCTCTGTCAGGATGATGTAAACATTATTGGTGATCTTACGCATTCTTATGAGCACATTTTACATGCGGTAGATGTATGAAGGATGAGCTCTGAACAGCTCTCTCGTGTATTGACATTTTTACATCGGCTCATCTGTGAGCATTCAGCAAATTCTATACAGCGAAATACATCCTGCCCCCATTAAAAGCAATTCCTCCAAGCCTCGTAAACAGCATGCCAGTTGCACAGAGATTGGTCTTTTTATGTTTCTGTATTTACAATGACTCGTCTACTTGCACAAAGTTCGATACAAGAAGACCACTGGCCTGCCTTCTGACGAGCGCAATAAACACCATTTCCTGGGAGAACAATCCGCTCTCAGTGCAAATATTGCCGGACGGAAGAGGGAACTGTCTGAGAATTATGGCTTGGCTCAGTAATTGCGTGCGCTTTCAGCAACCGTCAAATATTGGCTTCTTTTTGAATTTGTTCCAGCAGTGTATTACGATTTTTATGTCAATTCAATTATTTAAATTTCAACAAAGAAAGCGTTACAGTAACCTCGTAACTCCAAGTCCCCCAAAGCAGGAAGTAAATATGGCTAAACATCATGAATCATAATGTTTGCTTTGGTAGTCTTAAACTCCATCTAATCACACTTGTTTAGTGTCTGGCTGTTTCCGTAGTTGGCACAACAGTGCCAGAAGTGGACCGTTTTGGCAGCTGCTGAAATGTCTACATGTGTTTTTTTTTACAAACCATTTAATGTAGCTGTAATTTATCCACTGGTTGTTGGTTTAAGAAAACACTTGAAGCGTGAATAAATATCGAGAGTGCAGCAGGGAGCGCTCCCTGAGGGAGCAGTCCGTGGGATGTGGTGTGAATAGGCCACTGCAAAGACGTGCATCTCAACTGTGGTCAAGCGCAAGCCCTGGGGTATGTTCGGCTTCTCGCTGACCCGGTCATGGAGTTACAGGTTGATAGCCTGGTCCGCCATCCACCCACATAACCGTACCAGGCCTCACCCGCAGTCAGCTCTCTGCTCTTTTCTATAATTAAGCCCAGAGATAATCTTTTGCGCTAGTTAAATGCGGTTGTCTTTGTCGTCAGCCTTTAAAGAATGCTATTGGTTTAAAGTTGATAAATGTGTTAAAAAATATAATTGCTGCAGAAAGTGATTAGGCTCTAACAGCCTTTGCAAGTTTATTTTTTAATGAGATGCTGTAAAACATATCAGCATGGCAGATCATTTGTTAGCTCTACAGCAGTAAAGAGAAGTATGTACTGAAATACCTTCCTGTGACCAGCTTGCCTAATATCCATATTATTTTAGAATTACCCAAGCAGTTCCATACATTATTCCACAGTAAGGGCACAAAGACCGCTGGGAGGCAAGGCTTTCTTCCAACAGAGGTATAGTTTATGCTTCCTGTGTGCTTCAACAGCAAAATCAAATCCGGTAATGAACACCCCCAGTTTTACAGCACGGTAGATCTAAACTAATAATTCAGATAAGCTAATACTTTATTCCAATTATCTCTTGACATCCTTGTTTTGTTGTTTTTGTGTTAAAGCTAGTTGTTTCCTCGTCCTTTAATTACTGTGAGGTTTCGCTCAGGGAACTGCCTTCGCCAACAAAATAAGACGGATATAATAAGACGGAAGACCAAACAGACCTCCTGAAGTGCAGCTGAGTCAGACCTCACACAAAACCTTTCCGCAGTTTGAAGGATATTTAAATGAGCAAAAAATGCTTAGGCCTAAATGTTTAAGTGGGTGATTCTAACCATTTAAATGAGAATAATTTACATGCAGTTATTAGCCAATGAGTTAACTCCCCTTTAAAGCACAAATAAATTAAAGTAGATATTTTAAGAATCATTTGTGATTGTTTTGAAGGGATACAGTTTTTTTTTTTAATTCATGAAAGCGTAAGTGTTTTATAAAATTACAAACACGGTTGCCTGATCGGAGGAATTGCTGGTGCTCGATGAGAGAAAGATAGTTTTCCCCACAAACCCTCAAGCCTTCTCAGTGCTCTTCAGTGTATCAAAGAAATACAGCTTCAGTGTACTCGCACGACTCTTTTTTAACCTGATCACTCATTTGTAAATTGTAGTGTACTTACATCAGTAAGCATACTATTCAATGAGGAACTTGACTGTGCCTGCTGACCAGGTGACTCATCCCAGCGAGAAGTTCAGGTTCTTTTCCAAAATCGCGTCTGTTCCTGCGTCTTGACTTGCGCCGCTGCCGAAAATATTTAAAATAAGTGGGTCCAAATGGTAGCTGGTGATCCAAAGTGTGTTTGTCCAAGGGAGTTCTTTTATGACCAAAACCCCAGTTAAGAGTGTGTGGTCAGCAAGCTTCATTTGTGCAGTCTAATGACACCCCAGGAAGTTTTTTTTTCTTGAGGCCGGGCAGCTGGCAAAGAGGGTTACTGCTGGGAATTTGAGTCTAACTCAGCAGATATTTTCTCATTTCAGGGATTTTTTTAACTCGGACGCAACTGTTAAAGGGCGTTGGAGGGCACGCAGCGTCCGACCGAATATCGCTAAGCAACCGTCGTGGTGAGGTGCTGTTGAGTGATCAATCGCATTCTCTACAGCGGTGAGCAGGTCAATGCTAACAGCCTACATGATTGAGAACGGTCTTCTCGGAGGGATTAGGTCATGCTGAGGTGGGTTTTTGTCTCATGTGCTTCTGAAGGGTGACCCGTCTCAGCCCATGCCCCGCTCCGATGTGCTCTGAAGGCATTGCCGCAGGTTAGACTCCGGCCCTCAAAAGCCGCGGCCATCTTGCGCTGCTTCATCCCGGAGATGCTGAATGTTTTGGGGCTTCTAGAAGGATCCCCGGGGCTTTGATCAGCAGCCTCGCCCCGTCGTCCTCTGTCACGGAAGCCAGCTCCTGAGGAGTGGGCAGGAGCTGGCTGAGCCTTGAGAGAGATGTCTCTCTCTCGACGCGCCGTCGGAAAACAGCGTTAAACAAGGGTAGCGACCGTCTGTCTCCCTCACTCGCAGCCTTCATGAATACACTGAGCTCTATTTTACGGTCATTTCCGGAACCACAGTTTTCTTAAGGACAAACCGTGCAGGGTTTCTCCAGCAGGCCAGGGGAAGTGGGAATGGAGGCTGTTTTCCTAATCCGCTGTAGATTTGTTTGTCGTAAGAATGCTGAAACGGAGCTTCCAACCTCCGGGGAAAATCATTATGCGGAATAAGGAAAGGCGGTAATTACACATCACTTTTAATTTCCGCATCAGTCCGAAATTTCCTTACCTGCCCAATGCAGTGCATTGGACCCAAGAAAAGAGCGAGTCATTTTTTGCCATTACTCACAAAGGTAAAGTAAAAAAATAAAATAAATGAGTCAGTGTAAAACAGGTTGCAATTCACAGCCTTTTTCATTGCTGACTATACACATGGCTATATGCCAATAATTTATAAGCATGTTCAATATATCTGATGTGTCACAAGTGAGTTATTTCCTGGGAACAGACAGAAGTCGCTTTCTTTCTAATGAGTGAAACGGAGCTTGGGATCTACTGGGATGTTCGGAGGATTGGGCTTTCTCGCTCAAGAGCCACACATGAGTAATGTCTCAGCAGCACTCAATCCCCCCCCCCTCCAGTCCCGGGAGGTCCATTCTGACAGGAGGAAAGCTCAAAGAAAGGGAAAAAATAAAAAAACCATAACATACTCTTCATCTACAAACAGCATCTCTCAGAGCGCAGTGTGTGTGAGGACAGCCGCGCTGCTCATCTCCGCCACGTCGGCCCTAATTAGAGGCGATGCAATCCTGCTGTTACTGAACTCCTCTGTGTGTGACAACACGAGCTGTTTATAAGGACCCCTGCGCCGCGAGTGGACCCGCTTGGAAAAAAAACAAATAAGCCCTGAAATGTCACCGTGGCCTTATTACCGAGCCCTGACCCCTGTCAAGGTATTAACCTCAACGGCTGTGTCCAGTTAATCCACCCGCACCTGGCACATAGCGTCAAGTAAGGCATCGTTTTGAACGTCCTGAGTTTGAGGCAACGCGTGCGAACGACTCAACCCGAGATTACAGGACGAGGAGTAGAGGAAGGAAAATATAGTGGATCACTTTTCATCGAGGGTAACTTCCCCCGAAATATAAAATGGAGTATGTTCTTCCATATCTTGCCCCTACATGCGATATCAGGTATCTCATTTAAACAGGCCATTTGTTTAAGGTTGTGGGTGAAGATAGCCTTTAAAATGAAGCTGTTTGAGAAGTGTGACAGTGCTTTGTGCGTTTCTCACCGTGAATGCTTATTGTCATTGTTTGTCTTTATTTAATGGCACAATGTGACACCGAGCTTATATAATAATGGCTGTAGGGAACGTCGTATTGTCCGATTTCACATAAAATGTGGCAAAAGACTCATTGTGCTGGTACTGTCATAGACAAGATCGCTATTGTTCTCCACTCACGAATAGCTGAAAGAATCATCATCCGTTCATCTGAATCTTCTTTGAGCTAGGAGCTCAACCGTTGGTTCTTTTGTTTTTGTCTGCTCACTCGCAATTTGTGAGCGGTAATTGAAACCCCATGTCTAAGGAGAGGCTCTGGAATTTGCAGAACAAGAGGCGGTCTGATGGGGAATTGGATATTGATTCATTAATTGAGGCAGTTGGATATGAAGGCCACTCGTCCAGTCACATTTTCAGGGTGCAAGATAGACAGGACCAGCGTTCTCACCTCCATTGACCTGTCTGTCATCTTTCCCGCTGCCCCAAACCCCTCCCTTCCAGTTGATTTTGTCTCTTATAATATAATATGTTGGCGTAGGGATCTTTTTGTAGCCTTTTTGGGTAGTTATTGGTAAGGTTTTCTCATCTGCAGCTAGGCTAGTTCACAATGTTGAAAAAGAGGTCATGCATCACCTTGTTCCTGATTTCCATGCATTGGTTACCAGACTTGATTTAGAGTATTGATTTTGAGTTCTGCTTACTATTATTTTGATATTATTATATTATCATCAAAAAATAAATAATTTTGGCTATCAAATTTCAAAGCAAAAAAAAAAGGTGTAACAAGCTCTTTATCTGACGTGTGAGACGTTTTAAAGCAATGATAGGAAACTGCTGTATTCGAGAGGTAGCGGTGCCTACGCTCAGTGGCTTTAAAAGCAACAGGTGTATGGGCTCTCTGTGGCCGGCAAAGTAAACATGCCAGGCCAGTCGCGGGCCTGCAGCTATAATAAGAGGCCGATAAATCACCCAGATCAAGGACAGTGGCGAGATTAATGCGAGGTGTGAGAGAGATGCAGAGGCAGCGGCCCTCTTATCGGCCTGCCTCTGTGGAAGGCGAGGGAACCGTCGCCGTGTTTGATAGCGGCTTTCGGCTTTGGCTTTCGGGGCGATTTAGTTCGCAGCGCGCTCCTTGTGGCCGGTCCACACGGGGACACGCGACGACACGCGAGCTCTTCAGAAGCATGCTTTTCAAACGCACGCGCGGTCAGCCGCCGATGATCGGGCCTTCGGCAAATGTGCTTCACGAGGTCTTTAATTGCTGTCCTCATCACGGCGTCGATGTTCCGTTGCCCGCAGAGTCCCTGAAGATTCCCCCGCCCCGCGCAGGGAATTGCGGGACACTGTCCGGAGGGAGCGGTGGTTCGCAAACAAGGCACGGTGTGCTCTACCCCCTCCTACCCCTCAGCTGTGCCAGAGTCAGATCCGCAGTATTTGGAGACTGTTCTAGAATAAGCGCTGTCAGGCGGAATGTGCAGCATGGTTGAGCTTCTCTACCTTGTTTGCAGAATGTAGAATGTAGCAGAAGCGTGTGAAGGGCATTGCGCATCTTTCATCCGCCAAACTTTCTGCAGCACAGAGGAATAGTTGGGGAATAGTTTTAAAATCTCCCCAGCAAACTGCACAATCACAGTGTTACTGCAGGGTCAGGTGTGACAGATGAAAATGTGAATGGATAGAGATACCCCCCCTTTAATATTCACTTGTTTTAACTTCCTGTTTCCCGTGGCTCTGGGACACATTTTGTAGTGTCGTCACATTTGAAAGGATTTAAAATGCAGGTCTCTGGGGTCCAGAGTGGTCAGGTCCTGATGCAGCGAGTTCGCTGACTCTGTTAGCCGCTTGTGTCCCCTGAGGACGCTCAGCGGTTCAGCCGTGCCGTTCAGAGCGAGCGAGAGAGAGAAGGAGAGATAAGCTCTGACCTGTGAACACGCTGACCCCGGGGATCGGCTCTCATTTCAAACCTGAGAGCTCTCGCACTGCTTATTCCACACAATTCATCACAGGGCTCATCTGGAGCCACACTCTTACGCGTTCACGCACACGCAGCCATGCACACACGCAGAGCTCGTACACGTGCACGCTCGCATAGCCATGCACACACGCAGAGCTCGTACACGTGCACACTCACATCATCAAGCACACACGCAGAGCTCATACATGTGCATGCTTGCGCAGCCATGCACACACACATAGCTCATACACATGCACATTTGCCCAACCATGCACACTCACAAAGCTCATACATGTGCGCACACATGCACAGTCATGCACACGCAAAGCTCATACACATCCACACATGCATAATCATGCACACACACAAAGCTCATACACGTGCATGCATGCACAGTCGTGCACATATGCAAAGCTCATACATGTGCACACACACAGTCATGCACACGAGCAAAGCTCATACATATGCACACGTGCGCAGTCATGCACACTAACCCACAATCTGCAATTGTACACACATACACACGCACGTACACACGCACATACCAAATAAAGAAAGAAATAATTCCATCAGCCTAAACAACAATCATGCCCCTTTTCCTACTGTACCAGTTGTTGGCAGTAATTAACGCCATTTTTTCATCAAGCACTCCGTCCAGTGCTTGTATCATAAAGTGTAGAAAAGGATGTCATTTCAGGGGCCGCAGAGAATGAACACAAATAATAAAGTAATGAGCTCTTATTCCACCGTCAGTTTGAAAACAGATTTCCATAAAAAAATAATAATAACAAGGCTGCTTGGTTTTTACAAGGATTTGTCTTAGCTGGCTTGTGATAACAGTCATATTTTTACTAATTCACTGCCTCTCTAAGATGCCAAAGACACGCCCTCACTCGCAGTTAAATTTACACTCTAACACAACCTCTCTAAATCTGACGCCATTGCGCGGTTATTCAGAGCTGAGCAATTTCACCCCTCGTGCGAATGGAAGGAAGCCAGAGTGGTTTTAACGGTGTAAATCGGCCAACTTTACGTTACCACGAACAGGGACTTTATACCAGAAGATGGAAGTGTCCTATTAACGAAACAAGATGCTGTCCATGTAAGCCCCCACCCGTCATTTTCTTTTTTGCCTCATACATAATCGGTACCGCTGAGAAGATAGTGAAGGAAGTCCTTTGGCAGTTTGATTCCTCGAGTGACGTTCCAGCTTAGCGGGAATTGAGGGCAGGCAGCGGTGGCGGCACATTGGACAAAGCAGGTCAGGGGGATCTCTTTGATAGGCTTAGCAGCGCTGCTCCCAGGAACCCGCCGACTCGACAGAAGTGGCCATTTCCGCTACAAGTCCCCGGAATTTAGAAAAGGTTGTTTTGTGAATTTTTGTTACGTTATTTGCCGGCTGCCAGCACTGGGTTGCGAAGCGTGGCGAACGGTACACACGCGCGCGTGGTGTGACCTGCTTATAGCCAAAGCTAAAGGAGGTCAGCGTAATAACGTTTATATTTACCTTGGAGGCCTCGTGCTGTTGTTCGAGGATGCCTAGGCTATATCAAGCATTTTCAAAAAATTATGTATTTTTATTGGGCAGTTAGTAATGGGGTTATCTTGCTCCGGCACATTTCGTTTTCTTTCTGTAAGGTGAAGCGTGGGCTGCTCGGATACGCGCGTCTTATGTTCTGCTCAATCTGTGCGTCTTCCTCCTTTGTTGGCTCTCCACCTCATTAAAGTCTCATGGAGTGAATTACCTGCTTCCGTGGGTGCGCCGCTCAATGGCTGTTCGCAGTCAAAGCTGTGGCAAGTCCTGCCTCTGTCAAGATCACAGTCCTCATCCTGTCTGTGTGTGTGTGTGTGTGTGTGTGTGTGTGTGTGTATGTCTTTATTCATCTGTACGTGCAGGAGGTTGATTGCTTTCTGCGCCCTGCTTTCTTTTGCGTGGGATTACATCTGAAGGTGCGTTTGCGTGCACGTGGTTGTTCCTGTGTACTTCTATGTGTGCACGTACGTCCGCATGTGCGATTTTCTTTTTACTACAATGGCCGTGGTACGGGTTTTTTGAGTGTTAGTTCTTTAAGAAAACAAACTAAAATGTAAACTCGCTTGAAGCGCACTTGAAGAAGGCTTTGCTTTTTTCCAATCGGGACACTGCACGACGTGTGCGGATGGGACGTACCCCAATGTTGCCCCCTTCAGACCGTCGCCGTCTAGGCACAGACCTCTGTTTTGAGCAGACACTGTGCCCGTTTGCTTAGAGTCACTTTGATTTGACTGCAAAAAAAGTAGGGATGGATGAACATTTGACACCCATTCCAGAATCAAAATTTCTGGGGTAACACTCGACAGAGCTCCCCTGCAGGTGCTGTTAAAGTGACCCCAACACACAGATGATCAGAGTTGTCCCGCACGCCCCAGCCTGTCAGCGGCCATTACGCGAGAAGCATTTCGGTGCAGAATGAAGCGCCCGCTGGAATGGTGGGGTGGGGGCTCTTACCCAGGTGTGTTTGTCCTGTCTCTGTTCATCTTGCTAACCGTCATCGTAACAGAGGGATTCCTAAATAGAAGTTCCCGATGAGCCCACATTTCATGCAATTGGCGTGAATCAACTCGTGTCAACAGTGATATATTAGCTGTCTGCAGCCTAGTTCTGTTCTCCATAGAGAATACGCTTGAGCCGCCATTGTTACTATTTAGGGATGTTGAATAGATTATTTAACGTACGTTCTTATTGCTCTGGTTTGTATAGTGTGCAATACTCATATCTAGATATGATAATGGCTCCGATACATATTATGACTATGGCTGACATATTCGTATGGGTTATGCATTATTTTATACCAGTGCCGGAAAGAAATAGGACAAGAAATATTCTCCAGAAAGGAAATTTAATAATGAATCGTACACGAGTTGCGTGTGTTTTGCAGGTTCCGCAGGTGGCTGTTGTTGCATTTGTTCTGTTGTGGCAGTTTGAACCGATCATCCAATTAGGAGAGAATAATTAAGCCAGTTTAGCCCTCAGGAAGAAACCTAATTGACCTCGCACTCTTTTACATGTAAGTACACCTCTCCCATGGGTTCAGCTGATGCGACTGGCTGCGGGCCTATGTTTCTGCCAGACGTAACTAGACGCTAGCTGATGAAAAAATAATATGATCCCCGATGGCCTCAGAGCTGAGCTAATTTCATTATGCAAGCCAGGTTGGTGTCGACCTTGTATTGAAAATAAACAGCGGCCGCTGTGAGAGGTTAAAGGGGGTTAAGGGGATCCTGCGAGTGTGTGGGAAGCACAAACGCTGTTCTTATTGCAAGGACAAAACTAGCGTTGCTGATTTTTTAAAAGATTTTTGGTATACCGAGGAGTCCTCTTCCAGGAACATTGATGTACGATTCCTCTACAAATCCCCAAGAGAGCAGAGGGAACCGTAGCCAGAGGTTCGAGGTTCATACATTCTAACGTCAGATGATGAAGAGTCTGCCAGACCGCTGATGAGAAGATGATGTCGTTGGCGCTTCGCGGAGAGATGATGCACGGTGGCGCTCACTCACTCCGCGGTAACGAGATCATCTCTCCCGGGCGTCTGTTATTGCTCACACTCCCGATCAAACCCCCGGCCCCTCGCTCGAGACCCTGACATCACCGGCCCCGAGTTATTGATGTTCGCCCGGGCAAACCGGACGGGAATGTTCCGGTCCCTCATCTTTAAGCACTTGCCCAGCGCTGTGATTTCCAACGAGACCCACGCAAGCTATCATATCGACAGGCCAATTTTCCACCCATTGATAGGGGGTGCTTATTTATAGCTTTAATACTCCAGGGGATTATTGAATATGTAGTGGATCCCACACATGGATCACATTTTAAATCAGATGTATATTTGTTATAGAAAATTAATTATGAAGAGTTTTTGGGGGTGTGCAGATATTTCTGTAAATTGCGGGGTTGTGTAAATAAATGTCGGTGATCTAAAAATAATCTAATAACTGTGAGTTAGGGAAGCAGGTTGCAAAGCTGGTGGTAGCCTCAGGCAGTGGTCTCTTTAGATGAAGGGGCTTCGAATGCTTTGCTTAGCTGTAAGATGATGATGGATGTTGATGCTTAATGACCTTTCATTGCCTGGTCAGTGCTTAATTGCCAGTTCCCTGATTGATTCTGGTTCATTTTGGATTGGGGTGCAATGCATTGGCTTTCTGGGGGCTGTGTCCATCTATATATTAGAGCACAACTTGTTCTCTGAGAAGAGCTAGGCTTCCTTCCAGGCATGCTCAAAGATTTTCCATCCCTGTCCAGCACCCCCCCTCACTCCCCCCCACATCTCTCAGACAAAAGCATGTGGACCAGCTGGCAACACCGAAGACTTGATTAGCTTGCCGTCTCCATGGCAACGGTACCTACTTCCCTCTGCAATCAAATCATCCCCACACAAAAACACTGTTCCCAAACGCCAGAACAATACAGAAGCTACTTGCTAGTGCTGCACAAAGGCCTTGCTGAGGAAAACTCACAGCATAGCATCAACCTTAACTTGAAAACCAGAATGTTTTTCTCTGAATTTCAACATCTTTTAATAATTTTTGGCTTATTTGCGTTTGGTAATTTTGGTCGGAAAGGGGTTCATTGAGCAAAGGTAAACTAGATTCCGAAAAGCAGTGCTGACCGGAGCTCATTTTAAAAGGTGCTGCCAGGTGACTTTCTCTTTATATGGAGATGGGTTGCCTGTAGGGATCGGACAATATATCGAAATTCAATATATCACGATACGTATCGTGGGGCAGACAAAACGTATCACGATATTAACTACATTTTATTCTGCTGTAGTAATCACAAATGAGATGACTTGCCTATCACTTTCACATGCTTTCCGTCACCCATTACACATTTTCTAGAGCAGATGGAATCCTCCAACTAGCTCATCACAATACGGTTTATTGCTGACTGAATTTTCCGTGACAATGGCTGACCGAATAAACGCGTCGGTGTAAATCGTGCTCCGCTTATGCCACTCTTCGTGTAGCTAGGGTTTAACCAGACTTAGGCTACAGTAGCCTACTTGCACCATGAAGCCAACAATCGCTGTTCATATTTTCTCTTCCATTTTTGTTTAAAGGTCAGAACATAGAAGGGTCGGAACCACACTTCGGTTCTTTCCAAACTGTCACGTCGCCCTAATCGTTTTTAAGTTGCCACTCGATGAAAATGTATGTATTTCCAGTGCCCGTTGTTGCTTCCGGTGAAAACTAGTGATAGCAAAAAATTATCAGGGGTCCACTATGGCATCTAAGACTAAATATTTTACTTTGTAATAGCCTACCTATTATGTTTTGATTTAGCTTGATTTATTTATTATTTCATTGGAGTAGGCGTAGTGCTCAATTTTGTTATGGCTGTAAAAGCTATTTTGTTTCCATCAATAAACACCAATTCCAGTGCCTTGCTTTGTTTAACGTAATAGGCTCACACAATGCAATCGTCTTTTAGTGACGTTTTAGTGTCATTATTTTGTTGTTTATTTATTAACAAATGGCACTATGACTGCTTTGATTGACAATTAAGCATTAAGCATTGGGCATTACTGTGCTTTGATGTTGCAGGCAGCCATACTTTTTATGACGCGTTCTAAAAATTGATTTCTCTTCACGAGTAATTGATCACTGATCGAGTACATCATGCGATCAATCGTTCGGGGGAAAATATATAAAATGCCCATCTTTTGTAATCTTTTTTTTATTAGAAAACGTTATTATAATACAAATGTATATTATTTGCACTCTGTAATGATACAACATTTTTAGTTCACATGTTCAAGCAAACCACTGCAGGATTTATAGCGCAGAAATAAATAAATACACAATTCTGCAGTCATACTTTGTTGTCATAAAACTTTTATTAGCCTATATCTTATCGTGGTTGTATCGAATTGTGAACCCCATATTGTGTATCAAATCATTGTGACATAAGCGTATCGTCCCATCGCTAGTTGCCCCCTCCTGCATAGCAGTTGGATGTTAGTTGGACAACATGCGCCACCGTTTCTTCCACTGAGGGAACAAACTAAACTAGAATGGGAAAGAGTGAGCCGTGCGTCCCCTCAGTTCCAGGCTGAGGTTCTGTTTTATGTCCGCGTGTAGCGAAGCGCGTGAGGAGAGAACTGCTCCAGCCGAGCCTAATTCACTATCTGCCGTATTCATCGTCGGCCGTTGGTGCCGCTGAGTTTTGGAGATACCGCTCTGAACGCGGCTGCCTGGTGGGCGGGATTAGCCCCGGGTTAAGAGCCTGCCTAAACGACGGTAATCGGGCGCGGCGAGCGGGCCAGCTCTCACGGGAGTCTCACAGATTTTTAAGCGCGATTCCGTGCTCCCAGGTGTGATTTATTCATTTATTCATGGCTCTGGCTTTATAGAGGGATGAGGGTGAGCGGTAAATTTTGGGGCCAGATTAACTAAGGAAATAGTATAGAACTACAGTATAGAGCAGCATAGAACTGCAACACTAACATAGAGGAGAGTCATTTGGAGTGACATGACACAACTAGAAGATGATTTTCTACAACATAATGCAGCCAAAAGTGGTCCAGCTGAGGAAAGAACATGTGTGACCTGGCTGTATTGCCTCGCTATATGCTATACAGTTTATTTAAAGAGGGTGATTCTTGGACAAAAAACCCTCTCCTGACTTTTTCTCTTTTGTCCACTGTGTTGTCTCCTGGCTCTTGTGACTGCTGCCCAGATTGCGAGAGAGAACTATTTTATTAACACACCTGTAATAGAACTTGAGCTAGGCTATATCCTCGCATATCTTTTAGAAACACACACAAAGAGGAGAGTTGCAAACGGCAAGTTTAATATATGGAATACTTAATTGACACAATTTACAAAATCTCCACCCTGTTTTTGTGTGTTCTTCCCAGGTATACAAAAGCATGAAGAGATTTGGTAAAAGGAAAAGTCACAGTGAGATGTTGGCTATATACCGCAAATCACAACTCGCATCCTAATAGTGATTTCGACCCATTTTCACATTCGACACATGTTAAAAAAACACAACTGCTCATCTACTGTACGGTAGAAACACTTGGCTACCCTTCATGACTCTAGACCCTGAAATAACGGGGAAGGACATTTTTTGTTGTAATTCATCATCTCTGGCACTGCCTAGAGACTACACTAAGCTGTGACTGTAAATTAATTTGTGTAATTATGATCCTGCCACGTTAAGATCCCACTTGCCAACTCTAAGTGGTGCTAGGGCTCTTCCTGAAGCAATGTGGTTGTTAAGTTGTTTAAGGTCCCTGAGTATTTTTTTATGGAAGTGGTCTTTATATAATTTGGGTAAACGGACAGACCCACCACTGTAAACCCTATGTAATTGGTCAGTTTATTGAGCAAACTATTCCATTCATAAATGAAATTAAAGGAGAGAAACACTGTGCAGGTTAGCTGTTATGTTACTCCAGCTGCCTGTTGGAGTCTTTCATTCACTGCACTAACCTACTTCAAGCGAGGAATAGCTGAAGGTGCAGTTTACATCCAAGAGATCTGTTTTTGGAACAGGGCAAGAGATATGTCTCTTTAAAATCTAAAACTTCTCAATTCACCTCTCACAAAAGGGAACCCGAGCGTTTCTTCTGCAACCACAGCTACTTTTAAGAAATAGAATCTATTTATTATTATACAGCCAAGTTAAATTTAAGTTCAAGATTTCACGGCTCATCTCTTCGTGAGACAAGACTCGTACTTCCAGTGGGATGCCTGCTTTAAGCGGGAACCACCTGCATATATTAGACGGTTTCAAAGAAATAGCGGGTGTTTTGCACCCACAAATGCTCAGTCGGCGTGCGCTAGTCGGTACTTAAAGGGAAATGGGAAATGTAGGCCAGCTAAATGATATCAATGGCAGCGAATCTCACAATACATCCGCCCGAGAAGCGCTCCGCCTCCGTAGCTTAAAAACCAACAGGAGCTCATAACTGCGCAGTTCATTGCAGTAAACCTGCTCGCTCTAACAGCCTAAAACAGTTCTGATTTATGAATGTGGAGGGTGGATGTGTTATAAATGGAGATGAAAGGCTGGGCCCCAGTGTTTCCGTCATAGGTCCTATCGCTGATAATGGCTTGGTTCCTACTCCCCCCCTGCCGAGTCTTGAATTCTGCTGATGGCATGGCCCATTGAGGCCTCTGTCTACTAAGACTTGCCATGGCTAGGCTGCTCACTGCACAGTGACTTATTTTTTGAGAAACTTTGTGGAATTGAAGGGTAGAGAAGTCCAGGTTAAGAGTCGGGCATAGCGCGGGGGTATCGCACACACAACACAGTGGCTCAGGTTTGTGCCCGTTCCATGTTGGAGAGTCGCATCTGTTGAGGTGAAGCTACCTTGAAGTAAGGTCATTTGTCAACCAGATAGCTTAGGCTTGCACCTTTGATATTTTTTGGAATGTCTGGAAAGGTTTCTTTAGTAGTTTGAGCTGCTACGGATGAAAGCGCTGAAGGCAGTGGGTTGCCAGACAAGACTTAAAGCCTTGTCTTGGGAGAGATTTGTCTGTTTTCAGATGTCAAGGTGAATTTTCTTTCCCACATAAAGGAGTCATTGAACTGAGCATTCTTTTTAAAAAAAATAAAAAAAATCTATTTGAGCGATCACATTGGGGGAAAAAAAACCTCAAATTTTATCTCACTGCTGTGCTATAAAGCAGCTCATTCAATGTCTCTCATTAGGTGTAATGTCTTTAATTCTTCTTTTAAACCAACTTTATAGTGCATAAAGTGCTACTTTTAAGAGTTCAGGAAAATAAAGTGATTAGTGATTTCCTTTGAAGTGCTAACTGCTGTGAATTCTTCACCCAAAATAAGTATTAACATTTTACAGTCTTTCTCATTCTGGCTTCTCTTTCTCTTTTTCCCTTTCAGAAATCATGACAACTGCAACATCACCCATCCTCTTAAAATGGGACCCCAAAAGTCTGGAGATTCGAACCCTGACTGTGGAGAGATTGTTGGAGCCCCTGGTCACACAGGTGAGACTGGTTGCCTGGAGTCAGTCATAGGGCTCTGCCCATGTTGATGAAGCCGGGTCTCTTTTCCCCTTTGGTTAACTTCATGCACGTTGCCAGCTTTGCTACCGTGCTGAAGTTCGTTTTCAAATATTGCTGTGGTGTTTCAGGTTGTATTGAAGCCGGTTACTATATTTTGAAGTTTGTCACAGTTGTTACTGGGCTGTGGTGGTGCACATTTTCTAACATAATTTTTGTGTAGTTCCCCGTTTAAAAGCTGGTTTTACCATTGCAGTGTGCGAGCATATTCATGTCTTTTATATGCCGCTTTTGTTTGTGTAAACGGCTGACAAACTACTAGTTTGCTGCTGGTCCGTCACTTGTGTAAGGTACTTGTGTTTTTGTAGTGTACTTTTGTCTGGTGTGTTCGGATATTAATACAGTTGTGATATCAGGAAGTAGGCCTATATGTAAATACAGAGACTTGCAACAACTGAAAGGAGGTACAGAGGTATCCCCCCCCTCCGCCCCCAACATAGATAGCCAAGGATGGAAAGCAAACATAAAAAAGCATAGGTATAAATAAAAAAGTAGAGAACAGTAGCTAAAGCCTACAGGTCTTCGTATATATACATACTTTTAGGTGGGACATGCATATTCATGGGCACACATTTCTATCTTTCCTTTCTATCCCATCTTTCCCTCTTGCTGGCTGGTGAGATGGTGCAGTCTCCCATTTTGAAGTCATGAGAAGACGCCATTTTTGTCATGTGACTGAGAAGAAGCCATTTTGTGAGCAGTCAGGTGACTGGGGAGAAGGTATAAGAAGGCCCATTTCTGCCCAGTTTTTTCTCTCTTTTTTTTTGGGCACTAGTTTAGTTTGGAGCTCATTGGGTGCTCTGGTTGCTACAAGTCTCAAATGCTGCTTGTTAGCTATAATATTGTTTTGGGTTTGACTGCCTTTAAAAGTTTCTTGTTGGCCTGGTGTTGACTGGCTAAGTTGAGTTTGTTTTGTTTTCATGATTCCAACCAAAGAAAAAACTAATACTGGACCTCTGAAGACTCTAGAGGGAAGCTTGAGCTGGTCGCTCACGGAGGGAGCACAGGCTTGAGCTGGCCCTCAACCAGAGCGGTGAGAACTACACCGACCACTTTATTCCAGCCAGCTTCTTTTTTTCTCAGTTTTGTTTCCACCTACATACCTACATTAGACACACAAAAACTCTTTGTTAGGGAAGAGCTTAGTTCGATATTAGGTTAGACAACAGTGAAGTAGCTCCTCTCGTAACTATACATGCATACCTACATAAATACTACATACTCACTCACACGAGTTTCACAGTGGGCTCAAAATCTTCTCTTGCTTTCTTTATATAATTCCAGTATCTTCATAATCATGCTCATTGGATTATTAACCGGAATTATTAAAACTAAGTTTTGAGTTTTGATTCTTGATCTCTCAAGGTTTTGGTTTCTCCGAAAACATTCTGTGAATATCTTTCTCCGTGTTATTTTACTTCTCTTGATTTTTTTTTCTTTCATTTTCCGGCTTGTAAAATATTGAGCGATTGAGGGATTTGTGCTCTCACGGGCTAAAAGAAAACTCTGTACACCTAACATATCAAACATCAGAGCTTTGAATTCTTGTATTTTTTATAATTGCAGCTGTAAATGCAGAATGTGCTAAAGGCCGAGGTTATTGTCCACTTGCATAATGCTTGCAGCCCTCAGCTTTGGGAAAGGAGGTGATTATGCTGGTGGAAGCTACTGGGAAGGAAATGGTTAATGGCATGGCACGCTCTCCGCTCCCCCTGAGCTCCACCCGGACACACAGTAAACAGCCAGGATCCGACGGCCAATGAGTTGCTTTGTCAGCAGAAGCGTGGCCTTGTGCCACCCCCGCGCTGAGCGGCCCATGGAATGCTCCAGATCCTGGCAGCGGCAGGGGCTGGGAGGGGGAGGGGGAGGGGAAGGGAGGGGCGGGGGCAGGACAGAATGTGTGTGCGGGAGGGGAGGGGCTGGGAGCCCACCATGGACAGCTCCCGTCTCTCCGGCTGCAGCCGCCACGGCGGCCTCTCGGGCCCGCGCCTCACCGCTTGCCCGTCCCTCGGCGGCTCCCCCGCCAGAGCTCTGAGAATTTTCTCAGAGATCACAGAGAATTAAGCGGCCCGTCGAAACGTTTAAGAGTTCTGAAGTCCCGGCCCCTCCGTGACGTCCGCAGCCAGGGGCAAAAACTTAAGAGAACTCGAGAGAACGAAGGGACTTGTGCGCTCTTGTGTGATTGTTTGAATAGGAGTCGTGAAACACTGAGTCTGTTTTGTGTCTCTATTTTTATCACCGATTGGATAAAGTGGAAAGTATTTGATCCTCTGGACGAGGCCAGTCTTTGTGTAGTTAAGCTGCAGTCAGAGCAAGCCCTCCGGGCTTTTTGACTCATCCCTCCACCTTTATAAACAGGGTTATTGCATTTCTTAGACTGTTTTTTCCTCGCACTGCTTTGTGTTTATTATATGAACCTGGGTATGGTCTGAGACACACAGCAATATTAGGAATTCCCAGTTCTTTAGTTCTCCGGTCTTGCTGTGCTGTGTGTGCTATGCAGATTTGACTCGGAGCGGCAGGAGCATTGCACTAGAAATGCGGCAAGTTACATCAATCTTTGCGTTGCGACGGCGAGCGTTTAAGCAGCATTGCGCGGCTTTCCGGAGGGCTGTCTGCAGAGAGCATTCCGCGTTTTTCTTTTCGCGGGAATGGTTTGCCGAATAGGGAAGGACGATGTTTTTGCTTTGCGGTCTGCCGTGCGGCCAGCGTGCAAGTATGGTCACGATGCGCTATTAATTCTACCTGACGAGTTACCAATTGAGCAGTGGCCAACGGTTATTGTACATGCCCTTTCCTTGTAGCCTGTTAACACCAAAGGTCAGCGCTACTTCAGTGTGTTTATGGCGGGTGGGGCTTGGGGATATGGGGCGTGGTTATGGGTTTTGCACTGTCTCTAGGTAACAGCCGTCACAGTCCCTTGGTATTCCCTGAATGGCAGCTGTGCCACGTTTGATTCATTGTGTTATGTCAGACAGCCTTTGACTGTGCGGGAGGGGAAGACGAGCCCAAACGTCTCTGTACGCGGGCCGCGCTCTCCAGGACATTGAGGTTTAGGTGCTTTTGAGACCTTCGCTCCTGTCTGCGTGATCCAGTGTGTGTGTGACGGCAGCTTTAGCGCATCGCTTGAGCACATTGCGCTCTCTGCCGCCTCCTTTTCAATCACCCATCGTCACTTTTATAGAATCCTTGTTTGCTCTACTCCAAACTTTAAGTGTCTTACACAGTTGGTAAACCATGGTTGGGCAGGAGTGCACTGAATGTAGATCTTACAGGCTTTTGAAATGACACTAACGCTGTGGACGGGGAGCAAGCATGAGCATAACCATTGGAAAGAAGAATAGAAAGCTATAACCTCCTAGTCTGCCGGTGCGGAAACTCAGGTTTGTAAACGAGTCAAAGGTAAACATGCAGCACATGCTATAAGACGCACCATTAGCACTAGGCTGTTTTACTGATTTAATCCTCACCCATGCTCTTTGTTATGGCCTATTTCTTCCCATACCACATTAATTGATACGCTCAGGAACGCTGTGAGGTAATGTTTAAAATATTGCTTGTCAACTGGCACTAATGTTCATTCAATTTGGAATTTGACCGATCTCTCAAATAGATGCAAATGGTGAAGTGTGTATATTGAGATGGAGATGGTGATTGATCGAATCCGTTTTGAGTTGTGCGTCCTTTCTCCCTGTTCCTCCCGGCGTGTAATGGGGGAAAAATGGCCTACGTGTCACTGAACGGATCGCGGGCGCGCAGCTCTCCGGCCCCGCGTTGTTTTAATGGGACAGAACGGCATCGCCCAGCCTTGTGTGACGAGAGCGTGAGCGGGGGTGGGGGATGTTGAGGCGGTGCGGTGGGAGGTGCTCGAGGGGGAGCGGGGAGGAATGAGGAGGTGCTGAGGCGTTGGGTCGGCTGGGTCGTCATTACCTCTGAGGGATGGGCGGACGTGTGAAAGTTCATTAATCATCAGAGATGTAACATTCAGCTTCTTTCCACTCGATGCGAATCCCCCATTTCTCAACATGGCAACCCAATGCTCCTCAGGGCCCAGTTCTCTTAATTGTTGCTATGGGAAAACGATTCAGAAGAGACATAGAGAAAATCTGGAAATAATTTTTTTTTTGTGTGTTCTGAGATAATTTGTCATGCAGAGTCATTTAATAAATAATGATAAATAATAAATAAATAAATAATAATTCTTGTCATAAGTTAAAAATGGAAAACTGTAGAGCATGGGAATCAATGGGGTGCGTTTCAATAAACTCTGGTATCGGATATTCAAATATTGGAAAAAAAACGCAATATTCCGAAAAAATAAATTCGGAAAAAAGCTGATAAAACTTATATCGGAAATCCGAAACGTTTAATCGAAATTCCTTTTTATCGTTTTTTTTTTTTTTTGGTTTTTTTTTTTTTAAATTTCCGATCTGTTTTTTTTTTTTAAATCGTTCGTTATTTTGTTTTGAAGCAACAGGCACTCCGGATTTTAACAGTAACGTAAAACGTAACAAAAAAACAGAAAGAGAGGTCTGAGAGTCATGATCAGAGAGATGAGAGTCATTTCTGGGATCTCAAGATGGGGAAAAAAGTTAAAAACGCGAAGAAATAATGAAAACAATAACATGCAATAATGCTATTAAATAATTCAATTTTCGTATTATGGTCTAATTTACCGATGATCAATAATTCAGAGGAGGGAAAAAATGAGCTGGGGGGGGGAATCATTATGAAACTGTGGTTTGGTTTGGTACAGGTGTGAGCCTGACGAAGTGAGTCCAGCAGAAGCCTCGTGCGTCTGCGTGTAGCTCAAGAATAGCTGTACAAACTAGGCTGCGGGAGTACGGGGAGTACAGGCTGAAGGATGTGGTAGCGGTTCTACGGTCTGACGGTGTGAATTAATGATTCACCAATATTAAACACCTTCCCCACCAGTCTTCCTTGCTCCCTAATCCTAAACGTGCCGGGTGCATAACAGTGCTGGAGGAAGAGGAAGGCCTATTCTGGGTCCCTATGTCCAAAAAAAACTCGCTTGTAGTCGCTCAAACTCTCTTTCGTCTAAACTAAAACACATACGACAGTGTTAGTTGTTAGTTGCAACCATAAATACTGCCATACATATATGAATGATTCCTGCATAAGAGCTACCTTTTTAATGTTTTTGTTTTTTGTTTCTTTACTATTATAGTTAACTGTTCTATTTTCTATGTTACTAACTATACTTACGCTAGTTTTTGTTTAATTGTTTTTTAATTTACGTTATTTTACCAACACGTGTTTTTTTCTCTACAACCCAACAGGAAACGTTATGTAAAAAAAAAAAAAAAAATAAAATATATAATAATATATATAGGCTAATTAGGCTAATGTGTGTTATTTTTGTGTTTGTGTTGCGCGCGTTCGTTCGAAAAAAAAAATGGGGATTAGAGAAGAGAAATGGTAAAATTTTTTTTTCATTTATTCGCATTAAGTGCATGTAAACGCATTTATCGTATTATTGCCATGTTCGGATTACTCCCAGTTATCGGAATATTGAGTGCATGTAAACGCACCCAATGTGTCAGAGTAAAGAAGAAACGACACCTCTTTATTGCATCTAGAACATTCTGTGGATGTGTAATAAGCTCACACCTAAGCCTACCCTGAAACATAATCATATTCATTGTATTAACTTTTGTAAATAGCATCCCAAAGATGAAGTACTTAAAAGACCTATTGACGGGCCACGGCAATCTCCCCGTTTAATATCATGAGCAGAGAATCCTCATATGGAAGTTAACTAGCACCCTTAGGCCTTAGCACAATGGATGACCTTACAGCACACTTCCCCGCACAGAATTGGTTGATAAATTCAGAGGGTTCGGGTTTTTTTATGCGAGCGCGCCACTGTAGCCGAGAATAAGACGTCGCCTAGAGCGAAGAGGCGGCCTGTTACACAGATTAATCAGAGGTCAGGTCCACAAAACAAAATGCACTCCCCCTCATCAAACTGAGCAGCCCTGCCGCCAAAACAGCCGCCGTTCAGATTGCTTCGCAGTCAACCGACCGAAAAGACCTGGAGCTTGAAAGATGGGAGCGAGGAGAGAGAGAGAGGGGGGTATTCTGGGTTCTTGCTGTCTGGATAAACATCCCTGAGGTTTTAAAGTGCCTGGTCCCTGAGTGCTGTCAGTTCTGACACTCGTCAGCCACGGTTCCCTCTCTCGTGCCTCTGCTAGTTCGGGCCGGGCTGCTAAGATGCGAGTCTCTCAGAACCTGTATGTTGGTGGCCTGCGAGATAGTGGCCGTGGGATTTGATAGCGCAGCTGTTTGACTGGAGCGTGAAAGCTCTCTGTATGCACGCGGTGTCCCCAGTCCAGAAGCTATTCAGGTTCACGCCGTCGTCACCGAGAAGCCCGGCTCTTCTCCCTTTGCTTTGATTATCATTAAACTGGAGTGGTTTGTCAACCTCCGTTATAAATCACGACGCCGAAGGGAAATTAAATGTCGCGCATGCGCGTGTGTTTGTAAAGGAAAATGTGGACATTTGGCGCTTTCTGGCGACGCTTCAATGTCGCGGTATTTCCGCACAGGTCGTCGGTTTTAACTGTCCATCTGGGATTGGACAGCAGGGCTTTCTGTCTCGGTGCCTGGGTCGAACGTGCGTTCCTCCGAGCCCCACGCGCTGTCGCTGGCGGCCGCCGGGCCCCCAGCCCCCGCCGCCGCTGCCCCTCGGTTATGAGGCGAGACTCAGGCTGCGTCACGGGTGGGGGGGTGGGGGGGGGGTGGGGAAAGACGCGTCTTTGGGGGAATATCGTCCGGCCGATACAATTACTCTCCGGCGCTGACGCTGGCTTCAGCCCGGGAGAGAAATGCTGCAGAGATGTGCCAGCCGGCCAGGGGGGAACGGCGGCCCAGGTTGACAGATCGTGTTCTGCCCGTGATAGAGCCTTCCGGAACCAGCCCCTCGTGATTCTCCCTCCTCTGCTGTCCGACCTTCACCTCTGAGGGAGAAAAGGGCTGATTTAACAGGAGGAAAAACATCCATTTTCCACAGACAAAGGAGGACAGCCAGGACTTGGGAGCCATTATGCCTTCTTTTACTGGGATCCAATTGCAGAACAAAGTCCTGACACATGAAGACCTGTGGCTCCAGCAGCAACTCTCCGCCTCTGTGAAAGACGGCCCTATGGTGCTGCGCATGGACACAAATAAATGTTTCTAATGCACGCTTTATATACTGCTATATTTATTTATTTATTGCCCAGAAGAAAAGTGACGGGGAAATAATGAGTTTAGGAGCTCAGGGGAGGAAAAGGTTGGGTACACTGTTATTTTTCCACTTGAAAAACGTAGGTGTTGAGGTGACCATTAATGTTTCATTCCCAGCTATGCCATCTGCACGATTATGATTAATTTGCCTTTGCGATAATGTGCAAAGGTATCAGGTTGGAATTATTTTTTTTATGGCACAGTGCAATGAAGCTGAAATTCAACTTTATGCAATCATACCACCACCACCTCCACCACTGCCACCACGGCTACTACGAATACATTGTTCTCTCCCCTGGTCTATTGATGCAATGTCAGAAGCTTTGTGCAAAAGCCTTTTTGAACAGAGCAATCCTGCTACAATTTTCAGATATAATTGAGCATATAATTATACATTTTGTTATAGTCCTACCTTTCTAACCACAAAGGAAACTCCAAATGGTCTGAACAAAGCTCATTGATTTAATGAGAGGGCATAGGTTTTCGTGCAGTCATTTGTTGTGAAGGCATACTGCGCAAGTGATAGGGGTCTCATTTTCTCTTTTCCCCAGTTTGAGGAAGTGGGGTACCGCTACAATGCTGTGAATTAATTGCCCACGCTCAAAGACTCGGGGCATATTCACCCTGGAAACAGCCCAGTCTCCAGGCTCACGGGGCAATGCGAGACCTAGGTGCATTTCTCACGCGGACACATTCCCCTCGCGAGGCATTCGCTCACCGTTTCAAACGGAGGCGCAGATGCGGTATTTGCATATTGCTTCGTTCGGTCTTAACCCGCAGTGACTGCCGCCTTCGCTTTTTCGCTGCTTTAATTTCCGCCCGTCTGTTTTTTTTTTTTGACGCAGTCCGTCAAGCTCGCTGTCCTCGCCTGTTGTGCTGCTACTTGTAAAACTTCTCACCGGATCCAGGGTAGAATTAAGGCATCGAGGCAGACGGTTCGTCTTGATGCAGAATCGCGTCACACGCACCAAAAAGCGGAAGTACAGAGCGTAAGAAAGCCTCTAACAAGGGCGGGTACCCCTCATTTCTTTCCCGCTTGGACAAACAAATCAGCACGCTCACAGCTGAAAACAGCCTTCGTTCGGCTGTATGGTGCAGCTGACAAATCGGCAGTTAATGTGAAGATACGCTTTTAGGAGCAGGTTCAATTTGTTTTTAATGCAAATATGTTATTTTTACACCAACGTGTCAATTTAAAAGAGTGGACTTTTTTCACGCCTGACAGACTACCTATATTCAGCCTGACAGCTGTTCAACAAACTAGAGGCAACATTTGAATGCTTATGCCTATGGCAGTGAATTAAATTACATGGATTTGTTACAATGCATTGTTTTACTGTGTGTGCTATAGCTTTTTAAATAATACATATCAGCATTATACTCTATACTATATTCATTCAACGGATAAAACATGTTTTCAGTGTCTGTAGTCTATATATGCACACTTGCATGTATTAATAAGTTATGGCGAATATTGATTCATTCAAGGTCTTTTCCTCAGTGATCCTCTCTGATCATTACAGTATGCGTTACCTCGCTGCAGCTCTGGGCTTCAGTCTACCGGGATGGTTTGTAACGGCATTGCCAGGTATGGCTCTCCATCACAGCAGGTCTAAATGGTTTACGAAGCCTAGCGGTTATGAAAAAAACGAGTTTTTATTTTCGGAATACGGCCGTACGGCCGTGTGCACTTTAGAGATCAAAGGCTCAATCTGAGCGTGCGCTGGGTCATCGGAACATTTATCAAAGCAAAGGCTCCGACTGCTGTTTCTGCACAAGGGTCCCAGGGAGGTGACCGTAGATGTGTAGTTAGCGGCGGCGTAGTATAGTGGGTAAGTTAGTAACAAAGCGGTTGTAGATTTGGTTCCCAGCCTGGGGGACGTTGCCGTTGTAGCCTTGAGAAAGGTACCGAACTTGTTTCAGTAAATATCCGGCTGCGTAAATGGGGAAAATGTAAAACATGTAAAAACTGTTCTAAACGCCCTAAATCTAAAGTTTCCTAAACAAATGTTAGTTGTATTTCTGCTTGTGGCTGAGGTCCATGTAGAGGTATTGCTAAAAGAGTTGCACCACATAAAGAAAATAAAAAAAGTTTGATGCCTGCTTTTCCCCACCCAGGGGTCTCTCTCTGACTGCGCACAGCAGGCAAATTAAAAGGCCCTATGAATCATTATTAAGGTCCCTCTCTACCTTTCTCCCAATGAAAGCCTCTCGCTGCTCTTCACGTCACGGCTCAAAAGGGAGAGCGGCTGGTGAAGGGGCCGGGGTGACGCACGGCGCATTCTCCGTCAGCGGAAGGACCGCACTTCCATTTGTCAACAGAGAGCTCCTCGCGGCCCGGTGCCCCCTCCCGGTGTCAGGGCGGTTGCCGAGGCCTGCCGGATTCGCTTGTTTTGATAGCTTTGTCTCCTGTAGAAGTAGGGCTAATTTTCCAGCGCGTGGAATTATCGGGTCGGTTCAGCGCACCTTGTTTATATTGACTCGCCTGCGAAGAGCGTCTGTGCCAAGGCGTCTCATGGGGACCGGTGGGTCTCCGGGATACGGCTCGCCAACAGCTCCACAAAAACAGCATTCAGCGTCTTGTTTTCTTTCTCTTCAACTATGTGCCGTCTCTATCTCAAAAGAAACAGAGCCAGTGTTACCGTCGCAGTCCTGGGGTTTGGAAGGTGGCTGGATTTAACTTTCTGTTCCTCAGCCGTGCGGAAGGGTGCTAGGCAACAGAGACCCATGTGGGCAGCAGTGCGGAACTGTGGCCAGGGAACTGGTTTTGTTTGCACAAGGTCACGGGTTCACGTCTCCGGCGAGGTACGCCCTTGAATGCCCTCAAGTAAGAACGGTCGAACTGAATTTCTTTTAGAATGATGTGTTTTTGAAAAGCCTAGTCTTGAGATGTTTGCCTTTCAAACTCAACAAATATAGAACGTTTTGTCTTGGACAGGGAGGTTTTTCCGTACACTGTTAGTGAACACATGCTTTGTGAAATGAGTGCCCATTCCCAACCCACCTGTGATGAAAATGGTACCGTCATGAATTAATCACCCAGACTGAAATTACTTGTGAACATAGTTTGCTCTGGTTCAATGGGCCAAGACCTGAGCCATAATCATCTCTGTATGTCCATGATCTGAGTCATTATGGATCTCCATGTCACCAGGCTAGGGCGGGACCTGGGAGCGAGACCGATAAGTGTGTTTTCGTTTTGAGCATCTATATCTGGTGCTTTCATTGGGAGCTGCAGACAGCCCGCTGCGCTCTAGACCAAAGCCGGCCGCGCGCCCTTGTGCATCGAGCAGTCGTCGTTAACATTTTCTTTTATGTTCGGTTGTCGTCACGGAGGAGAAACAAAACGTCCCCAGATGGTGCTTGTGTCTCCTCTCCGGGGAATTGCTCTGCAGTGCGCTGTCGATGACGTGTGGCGGAAGCGCCCCGAAGCGAGCCGCAGTTAGACTGACGACGGGCTCAACCCTGCGGAAGTCTTTCATGCCCACGCCTTTTCACTCTGCTTCTTGGATAGACCGTTTTATTTTGGCAGAAAATGAAATAAAGCTTTCCCCCCCCCCCCCCCCTGACATTATACTTTCAGTCTAAAAGTGTTCAAGGTTACGGCACGGCTTTGGTAAAACTGCAGCAGGTAGTGAGGTAATAAAATGGAATGCGCGGTAACCGAGGGCAACACGTGTATCCAAAACAGCTGTCGCACAGATGTGGCTCATCAATTAATTAAGCAAATAACATCCCAGCATGCATAGGTCCATGTATAAAAATGCTGGACAGGCCTCACTGCCTGTAATTACAGGTAGAATTGCTGCACGAGGAGACAGCGGTGACTTTGAAAGATGGGCGGTTGTTGGGGCGCGGTTGGCCGGAGCTTCGGTGACGAAGACGGATCGTTTCGCAAGTGTTTCGCAAGGAACGGTGTAAAAGGTGATGTCAGCATGAAATTTAGAGGGAAATGCATCATCCGTAAGTAGCACCAGTGGCCAGTAAACGCATACTCCAGGTTCGGGGTTTCCGTAATTTCGAAATACCAAAGGTGAAACGGGTGACCGACCGCAGATCGGTTCACGGCATTTTTCAACCGATGACGAAAAATGTAGTGGCCCGAAGCCCAATTAATTGACTTCACAGTGGTGTTTATATATAATTTTTTTGGTTCAATACTGGGACATATAGGCTACTAATAATCTTCTTCAGTCTCCTCTTCCTTGCGGGCCATTCTAAATGTTCACTATATGCACAATGAGTCCTTCTTAGAGGCAACGCTGTATAAATCCATTAGTAACCTCAACCCATGGATATCATGAATTGATTATCATTGTTCTTGTAGACGGTTTTTGCATGTCTGAGTGAGTCGCCGTGCTCTCTGGGGACAGCGGGAGCGGAGGTGTGGGGAGACTGGCCGCAGTTTCTGTCTGCCTCTTTCTGGGCGCAGTCAACAGACCGTGATTAACTGTCATCGCCACCTCTGTGCCCTGGAGCCGGACCACCCGCACAGGGAATGGGCTTTAAGTACAGCGGACGCTCGGCGTGAGCGCGCTTCACGTGAACCGCAGGGCTTCCGGGAACTTCCACCCCGATCGGGAAAGGTTTCTCTTTTTTAACTCCGCATAAACGCGGCCGTAGGCCTCCGCTCTGCTTACCGGCAGACTCGCTCTGTCCTTAATCATCAGAAATGAATACAAGCAAATGTTACTCTTTTTAATTCCCGCACAAGCATTGTGAGGTCGTCTGTAACAGATTTGTATTTACATTTTTTTAAATAAAAGCTGTGTGAGAAAGAGCAGCTTTCTCAACACAAGAAAAAAAACAAAACTCTTCTTCTATGAATTTTCTATTGACATTGAATGGCCAGTTGCACTGTGTGCAGTTTGAGAATAAACTGGTAGTGTGAATTTAATTATGGCCCTTTCACACCAGGTAATATGTGTTGAGAGTGGCGGTAGAGGCCCAGTGTTGACGGGAATGTGTGACCTGCAGCCTCTGTTGAATCGGAAACGATTAGTGCTGAGTGAGAATGTCATTCACAGGAGTGAGTGCTCTCTCTTTCTTTCTCTCTCGTTCTCTCCATCATGCTCTCTATATCTCTCTCTGTCTCACTCTATCATGTTCACTAGTTCTCTCACTCCCTCTCTCCTGTCCTTTATTGAATGGTTTTGCTCTGTGCTGGAGGCGTATGATAGCACCCCGAGTCAAATGCAGGTCAGGCTGTGGGCTGAGCTCCTTTCACTGTGAGATTTTGGACAGCCTGCTCTTAGTTTCACAGCTGGAATGCTAATTGCCAGGGACTTAGGGGTCCTAATGATATTAAAACTCAGGCACTAGGAGGCCGCTACATGTGATGTTTTGTATTTTTACTGCCCTTCCTGTTCCCTCCCCCTCCACCCCTGTGATAAACCCTGAAATAGGGGGGACCTTATTTTTGGGTTGTGTGGGTGGGGGGTGTAATGGGGTATAAGTGAGAGGATGTTATTAATAATCAGTGAATGACACGTAAGGCCGGCCCCTCTTGCTGTTGTGTGTCAGATGCACATTAAAGCTTTTGTATTCAGTCCGAAACCACTCCTCCGCAGTTTGGGCTATTGTATTCCATAAAAATACAAAAAAAGACAAAAACAAAATGGCAACAACAAAGAACGATTCAATTGAAATTTGTTCTCTGCTGGCTTACAACAAAGAGATCTTTTCCTCTTAAGCCTTGGCGGTTTGGATTGAATCCAGCAATATGAAACCGGCTGATTGAATAGCACATTCCTGTACATCTTGACAGATTCCAGGGGATAGTTTTACCACCATTGTGATTATACTACTCTAGACTTCACTGCAGTATAACTGTTGCTACTGCACATCTAATCTGGTTTTAATTGAACAGGAAAACTAGGCTACATAGCTACTGTGTGCCTATTGTACCTTCATTTTTTCTCTGCAGTTGAGCTGAGGCGGTTGCATGGCTGTTTTTCTTTTCTGGCTCGCCATCCCTTAGAGCCTCTATCACCCCCCCAGTACATGAGAAGCAGATACCCCCACAAAAGCACGGTATCGTGGGGACTGAAACAGCATCGCTCTGTCGCTCACACCCTTTGATAGGCCCAGATCAATAAATCCGAAAAAGATTTGTGCAAACAGCAGCGGCTCACAGGAACGAAGGCTGGGCTTTCCGCCGTGGCGGCAGGAAGTTTTCAGTCCATACCGCTCCCGCCTCAGCTCGCTCAGCTCAACTTTTTCTTATAACTTTTCTAGGTCAGACTTTCCTCTGGATTTTCTCGATGCGTCTTTTTTTTTTTTTTCCTCAAAGGCGATTAATAAGGCGTGTTTCGCATCTGAGGCGGAAGCTTTTTGGGGTGCTGTCAGTGAGGACTCCCCGTCTGCCAGTCTTTTTATTTATTCTTTCTTTTTTCATCACGTAGAGTTTGTACCCAAACCCCCGCAGACCCACGCTGCTTTGCACATGAGTCTCGCCGTGCAGGCAAGGTATCCGAGCGAGTCATGGAAACACAATGGGGTTCTTTTCTGCCTCCACAATGTACAAGATGTTTCCAGGTGATTCCTTTCATGGTGGATATATTAATCTTGGGGAGAAGCAGTTTAGTTTTAGTTTATTTCAACTCAGGATAGTAGACAGATTTGTTCCATGCAGAATGTGCGTTTATTTAATTTTAGTTGGACTTCCTGGTCTGGGGATGATTGGCAGATTTATCATAATGTACACCTGTATACAATCATATATTGCCATATTATATATAACATTCTAACAAATCAATCTTATTAGAATGATGAAAATATAATTTAACGATTTTTAAAATTTATTATTTGATTATAGCATTTTTTTTCACTGGTGTCACCATAAAATGTCTCACAAAATGTAGTTAGTTATGAAAGTATGGCTAAAAGTCGGTTTGAAATTATGTGATTTTACCTTTTTTTATGCAATAGTTTGCTTCCTCCCTCCACTGAATAGGATTACAAATGACCCGCGTGACCTGGCTTGCTTTATAGAACAATGGATGCACTGGAGCAAGCGGTCCACGTTTTTTGCTGTCAGGGCCGGAGAATGGATACACTAGTGTAACAGCCTCGTTTTTTTATTGTTCCAAGTGCTGTTGTTCTCGATCCTCTAAAAGCTGTCTAAAAGGACGCACAATAAAGAAAAGTATCAGCTGCATATGAAAATAAGTTCTTTGTTTTTGAGTTGGTCTCTTCAGAAGTGAAGCAAGCTTTCTCTCGTGTCGTGTTCTTAGTTTGCGGGCGAGTGCCGCAAGCTAAACGGCGGGAATACGCTCGCTCGGCTCTGTAGCCTTCGCCCTTTTGAAAAAGGCGACGCGGTGCGCGGACCTGGAGCGGGTACTTCCGGTTCGATTAAGCGGCCGGGAGTTTAACGGGCGCCCGCCGCACGCCCTGGACGCACGACACGAAGCTGCGCGGTCCTGCGCGATCAGTCAGACGGCGTCTCGCCTTCGATTGGTTTGGAAGGAGAAAACACGCCGCGCGGCTTTGGCAGACGCCGATAAGAAACGAGAACGGAGAAACTTCCCAGGCTTGGGAGATCCCGAGCTTTATCTCTCAGACAGACGTGTGTGGGTGATGTTTCAGTGGTGAAACCCCGCAGACTGTCGGCTTCTTAAAGGCTCAGCGGAGAGACCACCTGGCATTTCCAGAGACAGACATATGCTAACGCTTCTAAGCCATAGCAGTATAAGCCCGTGCCGTTTTTTTTTTTACCATAAGCAAGGTACACTGCCTGGCCAAAAAAAAGTCGCCGTTGCACCCGTCATGCATAGTGCCCACTGTACAAGCCTCTGGAGGCAGTGTTATGATCTAGAGTTGCTTCAATTGCTCAGGTCTTGGCTCAGCAACGTTATGCAGTGATAAAATGAAGTCAGCTGAGTACCTGCATGTACTGAATGACCAGGCGCATTCCAGGACGACAATGCCAAGATTCATCGGGCTCGAATTGTGAAAGAGTGGTTCAGGGAGCATGAGGAATCATTTTCACACATGAATTGGCCACCAGAGTTCTGACCTTAACCCCATTAAAAGTTTTTGGGATGTGCTGGAGAAGACTTCACGGAGTGGTTCGACTCTCCCATCGTTAATACAATATCTCGGCCAAAGATTTATGCAACTCTGGACAGAAATAAATGTTGTGACGTTGCATAAGGTTGTCGAAACCATGCCACGACGAATACGCACCGTAATCAAAGCTAAAGGCGGTCCAACAAAATATTAGAATTAAACTTTTTTTTTGGCCAGGCATACCGCCAACAGGCAGTTTCCACTAAGGGGATCTGCTTCTACTGAAACCTGGGCTGGCTCAAACCTGTATGCATTATGAGTTTTCGTTCCATATTCATTTCATTCCAATATTTACCTTAAGAGAATACAATTTTAGATCTCTAAAATGAGATAATAAAAAATAAAAAAAAAGATAGTAATTGTAGTTTAAGAAAACTACAGTTGATTTTAAAGTGAATTGAAATGGGGCGTGGCTCTGGCGTCACTGGTGAGAGACCATGGACTGCGGATTGTGCGTAGAGGGAGATAAGTACGAGAGCTGCCTTTAGCTTCTTGAGCACAGTAGAATGACACTTTGGGAAAACGGGCCCCATGACTATGATGAAAGTGCAAATTTGCTTGCTCACTCGCCCCTGAACGTATCGCTTCATGCTGGGAGACAACCCACAAATCTGCACGCAACGAACAGTGGTGAGGAACAAGGGATTCTGGGTTTTTTTGCAACAACATAGCTGTCATTCTGAAAAAAAACCGATAGAAATTGCCTATTTTCTCTTACTTTCTCAAACGTAATAAGATGACATTTTTCTGTGCGTTGCTGTTGTTTCAATTGGCCTGCTGCTATGTTTACTGAAAGTGTGGAGTTTCTCCAGTGCAGGTTTGTAAAACTCTAAATCTCCTGTTTACCACAGTAGCTTGTGTTATTTGTTGGTTCCAATTCTGAATGACTGAGATTTTTTTTTTGTCTTCTGTGGGTTTCACAGGGATGTGCCGTCAAACATCAAGGCGAACGTATTAGCGCAAATCCAGTCCCGTATATCAGTTCCAAACAATGAGGTAGCCCCGTTCGATTTGTGTTCACAGCGAAAGCAGGAACATGAACTATTAATTACCTCAAGCTTTAATTGCTGAGAGGTGATGCCACTATCTTTTGCATGACATAGCTGCTTATTATGGCATTGCCACTAGAGTCCGTACCATTAGGAGTGTGAGAGAGGGCGTTTTTTCCGGAATGTTCTCGCTTGTGGCTTTTGTCCCGGTCTGAGCCTTCTATCCCTGGTGAATGCTGCCTCTGGGTAAGGAGCATCTGCGATCGGTGATCACGATCTGAGCCGGTCTTTGTGTGGCCTTGATGGCTTTGATAATGGCTGCAGCTCACAGGAAGTTTGTGGAGATCAGACTGAACGCGGTCGGGCTCGGAGCCACTCGGTCTCCGCAAACGAATCGGCAGTGTCCTTTATACAAGCGGAGCGGGACTCTCGGCGATCCGTAAAGCATGGTTAGTCACATAGGCCATTCTGGACTCATGCCCGTGTATAACCCATTCTGCGTATCAGACTTTCATTAACAATTACTCTACTCCACAATTTAGAGCGGAGCAAATGGACCAGTCCTCGATCCCCAGTGCCAGCAGACTAACAAATTAATGAATTTAAAATATTCCCAGGATGTGCATTTGTCCTTGTGTTTATTTGACCGTTTTATTTATTTCTGTTTTATTTTTGTCTATGCTCCGCTTGCTCCCGAACCGGTCAATGTTTTCACTTGACTTCTGTGCGTGTAGATGGTAGGATTCATTTTTGCTGCTCGGCTGCGTGTTGGCAGTATCGAGGGGACGTGACCTCTGGTCCGCGGTAGGACCGCACGTCCAGCGCCTCACCCCGCGAGCCAGCGGCTCTTCCCGCCGCTGCCAAAGGACACTCGCATTCACGGCCCAGCTTTCCGGAGTGCCTCGTGAGCGTGTCGGATTTCTACCTCTGGTTTTTCGCGTTGTCTCCTGCAGCGCGCGCCGTGCTTTTTTTAGGCTGTGCGTTTTCTCCCTCCATTCTCACCCTCGGCTTTGATGCCAGAAAAGACATGTGGAAGAAAAGGTTTGCATAGGCCTATCATGTACTGTGTGCATACAAGAAAAGTACATGGTTTTTATTTTATTTTATTTTGCACATTTTCTGAGTTTTGAAAGTCTAATGTATTTTAATTTCTCCTGTGCTTTTGTTAGCTGTTTAAATTAATGCGTGGCTGAAGCCACGGGTATATCACCGGCTCCTCCCCAAGTCCCGGGGGTATGGTAGTAAACTCCGCTATCACTCTCTGTTCATCTCTACTCTGTCACAGTGCAGGTAAACGCCCCCCCCCCCAAGAGACCCCAGAAAAGGCATGACTTTGCTTCTGTATCCAAATGCTGGAATCTCATCTCCCAATCCACCGGGTGGTTATAGGAGCAAAGCAATCCATCAGGTGTAATAACCGGCCAATCACATCGCCGTACCTCTACACTGCAACGGTCAGTTTCTTTGCTCCCGTGCCCGCCCGTTTGAGCCGATATGCCCGCCCGTTTGACCCGTATGCCCTCCCGTTTGAGCCGCTCCACCCACAATGCCTGCCCGTTTGAGCCGCTATGCCCGCCCGTTTGAGCCGCTCCGCCCACAGGGCGGGCAGTAGCCAAATGTGCAATGCGTGCAGTGAGAGGGTATTGGTTAGTTTGGATCATCACTTATTCTTGGATGCGCTGTTCACAATAGCAGGATACAAGCTTCCCAAACACAGCCCCTCCCCCTTCACCCTGTGATGTCATCAGACATGAGCACTCTTTCCATCAGATGACTCCATTAACATTATCTAGCGAGTGAACACATCACCAGAGGCTGTCTATTGTGCTCCCTCAGTCTTTCTTACCCGACATCCATTTCCTCCTCTCTCTTTGCCTCTTATTAAACAAACAATGGAGGTGCTTTAATGGCACAGCTGCAAGCCGTTTTGGTGGACTACATTTTTAATTTTTTTTGGCAATTTCACTTTTTTCCCCCCAAAATGAACAGCCCTGAAATGAATAAGCGAGGCTTTTAACATATGAGAAAAGAAAGATAAGAACGAAAAGCATTAGAGAGATGTGTAACCTGTGCTGAATTTTTTTAATTAGATTTTTTGAACAAATAAATGTGTACTGGTGGTGTCTGTTTGCATGTACTGAACATTCAGGACTAGGGCTATGCCTTATGAATATTTTTCTCTCTTTTGGCTATGTCATTTAAAAACTTGCAGATATGTCCTGTGAAGGTTTTCACTTGGTTGGCACCTCCTATGAAGCTATTTCTCTGCACTTATAGAACTCTTTACATCTGAATTAATTCATATGTGAAGTTACTTGAAAATTTCTTAATGAATTGACGGTAATTTGTCAGAGGATGAACCCCCTGTATGCTCTTTTTGATTAGTAACATGTACATCGTTAGTCCCTTGACATTGTGTCAGGTGTCATACAGCCTAGCCGCAGGTTGACCTCTGGAGGCCTGTGGTACACATTAGCATGTTGATAGAACTATTAGCCGTTGTCATCCCTCCCTCCGAGATGGAGGCGTATCGATTGCGCGGGATGCATCATCCCAGCCCGTGTCGAAAATGGAGGTTACGACGTGCCATTATTCACCTGTCTCTATTTTCTCACACCATTAAACAATGTATACTAAGGAGAGGATGTCCTTTTCACTTTTTTTTGTTGACTTAGGATAGCTGGTCTTGGTTCCCTTGTGTTTAAGCTGCAGCTAGTCTTGGATTGTCTGGAATATGAAGATTCCTCCGTGTCTCTGGACATGTGGTGGATACTAAAATGGGAGTCAATTCCATTTCGATATATACTCAAAAAAAAAAAAAAAAAAAAAAATTTTATTTCGGTTTTATTCCCCTTTAATAATAAAAATATTAATATTTATTAATATATTATATATTATATTTTATCACCTGGATTAGTCACCACAACAAAGGTACAACATGCATTCATGCAATGTAAAAAACAGCAACAAAGCAAAAGGTGTGGGGCCAAAAAAAAAAAAAAAAAAAAAAAAAAAAAATTTCTTCTTGTTGGTTCACTCTCGTTTTTTTATTCAAGTGGGCGTGTGTTTCAAGTGCTCCAGTCACAGGTGTGTGTTGTGTGTGGCACTGGCACGAGGAATGGGGATGGGGATGCACAGCAGTGTGTGTGTGTGTGTGCTGGTGACCCCATGAGGAGGAGGAGGTGCCAAGCTGCTGTGGCTGTATGGATCTTCCACACGCTACTGACTGTCCCTGAGTGTAAAAAAAAAATAAAAATGTGTAAAAATGTTATGTGTTGTTTTTTTTTTATTTGAGTGGGAGGAGATGCAATCATCCCCAGTCCCAAGCAAACAAAAAAAAAGAGAGAAATACCACAGAAGATTATTGCATTTTTTTTTT
Source organism: Ilyophis sp. 1 JC-2022 (assembly GCA_022702515.1). Lineage (NCBI taxonomy): Eukaryota > Metazoa > Chordata > Actinopteri > Anguilliformes > Synaphobranchidae > Ilyophis > Ilyophis sp. 1 JC-2022. Next base: position 17,556,525 of record CM040400.1, on the reverse strand, counting down.
TTTTTTTTTTTTTGCTTACCACCCTGTTAGTGTGCTGTGTTGCTCACACGACGAATGCAGATACTTACAAGTTTTGTACCGTTTGTAAAGGTGACTAATCAGCTTTTCCAATAAATATAAAATACAATACCAATTGGTATTATTAAAGGGGAGGAATAATCGACCGAAATAACGTTTCCGAACTTTTTTTGAGGAGTGTAGTATGTTCAGGAAATTAATTATTTGAAAAATCTTCAGAATATTTTGGCCATTTTTAAAAAAAATTCATAAATAGAATGTGATCTCCTGAACTGACTGAATTAGCCTGTTCCATAGCTGGTTGCCAATGACATTTTAGGTAAGCGAGGAGGCTGTCTTGTACTGGAGTATTGAATATAACTTATTCCTCGTTGTTCTTGGAAGTGCAGTGGATACACAGGCCCGCCCTTTCAATTGTGAAGAATGGCAAAGTGAAAATAGCTTTGTTTATGTGAAATGTGCATTTCCAGGTATACAATGAGGAGGTGATTTAGCCTCTCCAAAGCCTGGCATTCATCATGGAAGGCCAGGATTTGAGCCTTTGCGGCTCGCCATGGGGCCGGCATTGGGCATTGACAGGAGACGAGTTCCCTCTGCTCTGTGTAGATGCTTCACACAGGAGGGATTGCGGCGGTAAACCCGAACGGGGCGATGCAGCAGAAAGCGCATTTGCTTGTGGGGGATGTGGGAAAGCGGGGGGCTCATGCAGGATGCCAAGTGGCTTCCCCCCCGTTCCGTCATCCCCCTCTCTCGGAGGGCCTCCCCCTCTCCACCCGCTGCCGTTGGAGTTTGGCTCGTGTTTTCTGGAGAGCGGGAAACTACACTTTCGGTTCTACATGCTAGGAACCCGCCCGCTATCCGCCAGAAACCCGTTCACTAACCGCGCGGGGGGTCTGTTTGCATTTGAGCGAGCGTGGCTTTTCACGCCAGCTGTCCGTGGCATGCAGACGTTGCATTTAAAGGCGGTAATCGTCTGCCACACGGGAGCAGATTATGGCGGCTTTGGAGGCCGAGCGTTTGTGCTCTCGCCTAAGGAGAGCAGCTCGTAAACTCAAGTTCTTTTGAACTTCTCCTGCTCGGATCCGAGTTGGCACGTAAAGTCAAAGGATATTGATGCGCCTTGTCAGACAGTGGAGGACATGCTGTGGCCTGGTGTGGCCTTGGGGTTTTAGCACCTGAAGTGCCTGGTGGCTGTAGGGAGGGTGGTGGATGATTGACTGTGGCAGTCATGAGCACAGGTGGGCCCACCATCTTATGTGTCTCAAGGTAAAGGAGTTATTTATAGCAGGTTGGGAACAAGTGAATTATGCATGCGATTCCACAAAGGCGTTTCGCGCCCTGCCGAGAAAGCGAAGTGGATTCTACGGCGTGGCCTGGACAGGGAGCAGAAATGGCGTTTGGGATTGGAGCTCTGGCACCGTAGGACCTGGTAGGGTTTTCTAACGAAGGAAGATCACAGTCGTGGGGCGCTCTACTTCTGCTTCCGTTTTTGACTGGAAATTTGCCTTTTAATTTCCCCTCAAATCATGTAGCCGTGGTTACACCCAGTAATGCATGCAGCCGTTTGAGACGACACGCATCAAAAATGAAAAATAACCTTTGCAGTGGAATGCCTGGAGAGTGTTTTGTACGTGGATCCAGAATAGAAGACCAGCTTTTCTCGAGAAGTGAATGTGGTTACGTTGACAACGTTGAAACGTTAAAACGGTTTCTGCTTTGGCCGTGGCGAGTCTGACCGCTAGTCAGGGGAAACCGCTAGTTGACGTCGCCATTGCGGCCAGGTACCCTCAGTGGGCCAGGTCTACGCAGTGCTTCAACGCCCACTCGCCGAAGACACTTACCGCCCTGCGTGGCTCGTCGTTACCCCAACACCCCGTGGGGCGCTGCCGGGTGAGCGGGCAACGCTCCTTTCTCTGGCCGCGAGGCTTAGACCGCCCGCTGGCGCCCAGAGTCTGGAAACGAGCCGGCTCTCACAGAAGCTTTGGAGATGAAAGGAGGGAGCTGTCGCCCGCGAGATTAAGGACTCGCACAAAATTACTGTCATAATCCATTAAGCAAGCGGCAAAGAGGGACAGTAAAAGACCAGAATCTTTCTCTGAGGACCGCTCGGTAAATCACGGCCGACGCGCCTTGTTCAGTCGGCCCCACGTTTATCTGAAAGCAAGCATGCTGCAGCCACAAGTGGTCTAATATGCAGGGACAGAAATGGCCTTTTACGGACGTTCGGCTTTCTGTGGTCTGTCCACTTTCCCTGGGGTTCAATAATTCTGATTGAAATACTTGACACGCTTTTGTTTATCACATATATTTTCCAAGCTGCAGTTATATTTATGTATTCGATGGTATCTGTATGCTGGTGGCTTTCACCTGGCAAGTGGGTCCACTGTGCAGGTGGGCGTGCCCGCTTGTGTGAAGGTCACTCGTTGGCACCGGAGGAATCGTGCGCGTTGATGCCGGCCGAATGTTCAATACGCTTTTATCTGAAAAATGCCACCGTGCATATATGAATATAAAACGGAAATAAAAGCAATTCCTCTGGGAACTCGTCTGTTTTTAATAAGTAAATCAATGGGCCCGTGTTCATGAGGGTTCCCCATATCAGTAACCTTTGAATATCCTTTACTGTCTTATTGGTCATTATAATGCTCTTAGGCAAACACAAAATAAATAAATGTGTGAAAGGTGCTGTATCAATGAAACGTGAAACTCAAATTGCGTGACAAAACGTGATTGGCTTAATTGGTTTCCGCATTGTCCTTGCATTTTCATCGCTGTTCTTGGGCTGATGATATTGTGCAGTTCAGTTTCCTGAAGCTTAACTCTGAAAACTCTAGGAATGCAGTTCTCCAAAGCCTGCGGTTTTCTTCCTGTGGCAAGCCATTTGAAAACGGCTGCATGTTTTTTTTTTTTCACGTTTATTTTAGGTGTCATTTTGTGATGGAGAAAAAGGCAGAAACCTCAGGCTGTAAACTGCACCACAGCTGGCTGTGAGTTGGAAAGGCTTAGTTGCTGGAAATAGTGTCTCTAAATAAAATTTTGATATGAATGTTGTCTTCTGTATAAGGCAAGGAAGAACAAATGCTGATTAGCAAGCACACAGTGTTGTCCCTGTAGTAGGGCCTCTTATCTCTGTGTTCTTCTCAACCGATGTTGTAGAATGCACTAGCAATGGCAAAGGTACCCATTCAAAATGGTCAGTCGCTGGTGTGTCATTTCTGGTGTGAATCCGTGTTTGGCTAGTTCAGGGGGAGCCATAGATGATTCTGTTTTTTTGAGCTTGGCGCACAGTTTGATCAATTAGCGCACTATGAGTCTGGATATTCAGTCAGAATGGTGAAACGAGTACCTACTGCAATCTGCATTCATTAAGCCTGCAGAGAAAAAACTAACGGAACATCTCCATTGTGGATCGGTGCGTTTTCAGAGAGAAACAGCGTGCGCTCATCTGGCTTCTGCGTAGTGCGGTTATTTCGGTCGCGCTGTCGTTTTGTTGTCACGGCCTCAGCTCCGCGTGTCCTTCGCCTCTCCGTTCCCGGCTTGAAAAATAAACGATTCTCACATCGGGCAAATTCCGCGGAGGTAGCGCTAACGTGAACGCGAAAGGCCTAACGAGCGCTAACGAGCAGCCCCCTGCGATTGGCTTTCCACTTCCTGCTCAGGACATGATTACAGCATGCTGCAATGATTATGGTTATTTCTCGCTTCTTTGGCTTAATGCTTTTTGTCTGATTCCGCTCACGTTGCGCGGGTCGAGCTGGATTTTCTTTTGGAGTCTTACCGGAACAGAACGCTGCCTTCTCCTCATAACCGTCTCGACCTCCGAGTTCTTTTATTGAGACAGTCGGGTATTTTTTATCCCTGATTTTGCTCCCGTGCTGCTCTGCGCTGAGCCGCTTCGCCTCGTCAGGCTGCAGGCGTGACCGGAGGTGTTGCTCATGGTGATGAGACCAGCTGACTAAGGACACGCTACAGCAAGTTGAGCGCTGTGCTGCGGATCCGTCGACCCCGGTTGGCGCGTTCACAGCCGGGTCCCCGCTCCCCCCAGTTGCGGGTGACTTTTAAACAGGCTTTGCGCCGGCCTCCTAATGTCTGCTCTCCTGTCGATGCTCTTGCTGACGCCGCTGGTCTCCTCCCCTCCGGTCTGCTTGCGGCCTTCTCCCGGAGAGGCCCTTTGCATCTGCAGACCTGGCTGTTTAATAATGTAGCTCTACTTCTGGCTCTGCAGCAGCAACTAGCAGCTGTTCTTCTGCCCTTCCGCTTGCTAGAAATCCTCAGCTTCTTTCCTCCTTCTCATCTCTTTGTGCGTACGTCCGGAGCGGAGAAGGCTAAATTAAGACCTAATGATCAGTCGCTTTACCGGAGAAATTCAAATATTTTGATTTAGGGGAGAGTTGGCTTCCGCCCACAGGACTAGGAGATGTGCTCAGCCTCATTAATACAACCTTTATGCTGGAGATTGGGCGGAAGGAACACTGCAGAGCGTTGCTATTAGTTGCATACGCGTGCTGGGAGGGATACAGACAATCCAGCTGTAGCATTCTGCGCTTGAGTATGAAGTTGAGTTGAGTAGATGTCAGCAGTCTTATCACTGTGCGGTCACGTGATACGCCAGGGCGGGTCACTGATTGGACAGGCCATTAGTTTTCATGCAGTCACATGCTGAAGGAAGGGGTAATTACGGGACTTCGCCCCGTGCGTTTGAGTGAGCTCTTGAGCCTCTGTTTGACGTTTTTTTGTCATACAAGGTGTGGGCACTGGCATATGAACTGCAGGGAGAGGCCACCACAGCAGCCTGATCGCCAGACCAGCGGCTCAGCTCTGGGTTTGAGTCTAAGTGCGTGAGGGTGAAAAAGCAGCCTCCATCTTAGACAGCAAGGCTTTGGGGGACTGGGAGGCTTTAACTTGATGCAAAAAAAAATGCATTGATGAGATCTGTACTTGCTTGCAGTTTAGGCCCCTTCCACAGATTGGCAGGTTCCCTACCCCCCGGCACGTGATTGGCAGACGGAGATATGACGTCGTTCTGTGCGAGTCCGTGGGGAATCTGAAATCCCGGAGATCGGATGAGATTCAGAAGTGCCGTGTCTTGTGAAGCGAAGCTGGCCCTCCACCAGTTTCTCTAAATATTCATGCTTTAAAAGCCGTTAAGCAATTCTGGTCTGAGCCGTTATGAGACTTACAATCTGGATCTGCCTCAAAACGCCTCCTCCATATGATATTTGAACTGTTGCTTACGGGTTGTTGACTTTGTTATCATCGTTTAACATGTATTTCTGTTCAAGGTTTAAACTGACATTTTCACGTTTGCCAGGGGGTATTGGAAATGGGGGGGGAAGGTTTTATTGTACACGCCAAACACACGTAAATCAGTTGGCCTTATAAAGTTTATGTATCAGTGTTTGGTACAACCAACCAAACTGCTGCCTTGGGTTTTATTTTCTGACAATAAAACCTTGGATGCCCTCTTAGGAACAAAACTTTGAAACTCCTTAATGCAGTTTTGTGTAGGTGTATGTATGGCTCCTTCATAGTTTGGTCCCTTGCTTTCTTGCTAATTGAGCATATATGCCAGGACAGGTTTTTTGCAGTCTTTGTACTTGTCACATGGTGGAGACAGTCTCTATCCCCTGGCTTGCTTGGATGAATATTAATCCCCACGGCGAGTCGTGCGTTCGTTATCTGCCGCTCAACGCTCATGTCACCTGTTTGTTTGGTTTAGGTCACTGCATAATGTCACACTGCTGCCGTCTGCGCCCACACACTTCAGGTACCCCCGTCGCTAGCTGATTTATTATTCACAACAGCTGCATCCTTCTAAAGCTGAAGTGGGGGGAGGGGGTGTGTTAGGGAAATGGGGGGGGGGGGGGGGGTGCTCACAAGGGTTTGCTAACAAAAACATACTCACACACCCATCTTATGGGACGTTTCCTAAGCAACAAATTACACAATACGACATGCAATTAAGTAACCGTGCCGGATAGGCTAATTAATTAACAGTGCTGGATAGACTAATTAAGTAACAGTGCTGGATAGGCTAATTAAGTAACAGTGCTGGATAGACTAATTAAGTAACAGTGCTGGATAGACTAATTAAGTAACAGTGCTGGATAGACTAATTAAGTAACAGTGCTGGATAGGCTAATTAAGTAACGGTGCTGGATAGGCTAATTCAGTAACAGTGCTGGATAGGCTAATTAAGTAACATTGCTGGATAGACTAATTAAGTAACAGTGCTGGATAGGCTAATTAAGTAACAGTGCTGGATAGGCTAATTAATTAACAGCGCTGGATAGGCTAATAAAGTAACATTGCTGGATAGGTTAATTAAGTAACAGTGCTGGATAGGCTAATTAAGTAACATTGCTGGATAGGCTAATTAAGTAACAGTGCTGGATAGGCTAATTAAGTAACAGTGCTGGATAGGCTAATTAATTAACAGCGCTGGATAGGCTAATTAAGTAACAGTGCTGGATAGGCTAATTAAGTAACAGTGCTGGATAGGCTAATTAAGTAACAGTGCTGGATAGGCTAATTAAGTAACAGTGCTGGATAGGCTAATTAAGTAACTGTTCTGGATAGGCTAGGTGCCTTGTGTCTTACTGCAGGGCATTTTGGGAGTTGTACAGTACCATTGCGTACATTTAAATTTCATCTTGTTTAAAGCACAACTGAAGTTTGGTAGAACTTTGAGTTGTGTAGTTACCTGGTCGTGATATGAGTCCAAATGGTGGAGAAATATGTTCATTAGTTGCTCTGTGCTCCCCTTGGGTAATAATTCAGAATAGGGTATTTGTCGCTCGCTATTCACTTCTGTGGGGCAGCTAAAACGGTCTCAAAATGACACTTCCATAATAAGACGAAGTGAAAGCCATTTTCGATAGAAGAGCGGCCGGTAGCTACTTCTTTGGCCAGTAGCTATTTTCATAATAAGTTACAAGAGCAGACCGGGTGATAGCCATTTTTGCTAGCAGAGCGGCCGGTACTGCATTATCTAGCAAAAGCGGGTACCGGGGATTCTGGATATTGTAGTTATGTTTCTCAAACTCAAATTTGATTTAAACATGGTGGCGAGTATATAATGGACTTTGTATCACATATGTCAAAGTTTGGTCCATAAAATGATCCGGAAGTGGGGCAGGGATAGGAGGAGGCGGGACTACAGATACTACCATACCAATGACAAACATATTTGAACACATCAAAGTTTTGTTTGGGACTCCAACATGTTGGCGTCTAATGCCTGGTTCACACTACAGGATAATTGTCCCAATTTTGGGCCCAATTCGCCCGTCCTGACAATCACAGGGGTGTTCTCGATTTCGGGAACCGATTATCTGCCCAGATTCTCCTGTAGTGTGAGATGTTTACAGGCAGAAACTCGGGTCGGCTCGATTTTGAATTTTGTAAATATCAAACGTTAGATTGAAGGGAACAGCGATGGAATCTCAAACAGAAACCTACAATAGCCAATGAGAGCTGAGCTGACCGTGAAGCGGAGTGTTGGATCACGCACGTTTCTGTGAGATCCCAGGTTCTCAGGACTCATGATCAGAGTATAAACTAAGTGTGTGATGCTCTGTCTTGACCACAATTGTCTAGTGTGTGCGTTCTGATGACTGAAAGACAAAATGAATCTGTGAACTTTGTCTGCCACATTTTCAACATCAGTTAGGATTTGAAAAGTCATGTAATGTGCATGAGGCATAAGATATTTTTAACATCTGTCGTACACTGGAAGTCCAAATAGTCCCAATATTTAACAGAATTTTATATATGTAAACAACAAGAAGAATGGTAGATATGTTCTTAAGGAATTGGATTCTGGTATTAACTCCATTTTGTCCAGATGGTGATTTTGCAACCTTTCTCACCTCTCCTGTGAAATGGCCGAGTGAGAGACATTAATCTCAAGCCTATGTTGGGTCACAAATGTTTTTTTCGACATAGGTTATGACAGAAAAAATCCCATCAGTCAGTATTGACCACAAACAGATGTTCTTATGTGGGGCTATTACACAATTTCACATGGTTTCAAAACAAGTGTCAGGCTAAATTTTGACACATACCAGTCCGTGATAATCACTCAATTTGTTTTCCACTCGTCTTATCCGCATATCTCCAATTTTTGTAGTGATCCATGAAATTTTTTTTTTTTTTTTGGATAACCACTGCCCTTAAAGATGGTCACACCAATAGGTAGTCCAGAAGCCTGTAGGATTATGGCTAAGCCTAAATCTGTTTGTCTTACATTTTAGGCTACCTTAGCTCTTTTTGAGTCACTTCCATTTAACTGGAAAAATGGCTCAAAGGAATTTCAACGGGAGTGTTCGGAGTGCCCTACTCGGTCTATTGAGTGAAAACCTTTCTGCCTCCATCAACACATCCACACGCTTTCCATTAGCACTTCCTGTCAGCCTGCAAGGCTTGCCTTCACTTCGAACTGCCGGCAGAGGCATCTGCTTCTCGCGCTCCTGAAGGAAAAAGAAACAACAACAAAAAACTGAACTTTCTGAAAACAGTAGGCTTAACATTTCTTTGTTTCCCTCAGCGGTGAAAGGTGCAGATTCAGTCTGTCTAAATTATAAATTGGCCTTCATCCCTACTTCAGAAGGAATGGAAAATAGCTTCGAGGCAAAGTTCACGGGCACTTATCCACTGCTCAGATTTCATAATGCCGCAGAATTGTTGGTAACGGAGTCTAAGTGCCTGTTGAGCATACGCACGACAATATGGAGAAGAACGGTCGACCGTTACCGTGCTGGCTCAATGGTGCTCCTTTAACAGAAGGAGCAGGCAGAGCATCGCGCCGGGCTCCCATTGGGGAGTGCGTTTAATGTGGCACGGATGATTCACTGACATGCTTCCTACCCACTGGCGCAGGGTATTCACTTAGTGGCATGGTGCTATAATGGGGGCTGTCATTAGCTTACGAAGCGTCCGCAAGGCCTGCGAACGGTGCGACGCTTACCGGGTGGAACCGCGTGAGGCGCTAGCCGTTAGCGCCTCCCCCCTGCTCCTCCCCCTCAGGAATATCTGTTACTGCTCATCAGCGTCCCACCCCACCGAAGGGAGAGGAAGGAGGGGGGAGGGAGGAGGGGGGGTAAAAAGGTTTTCGGTTCCGTTGCTGCTGGCTCTCCATTAGGCAGCAATAAGTCACAATAATTAGCGGTGTAGCGCTTGTGAATGCCTGTGCCACTGGAATTGCACCAGAGAACAGTCTGGCTGTGTTGCAGAAGCCTGACTTTTGTGCGGAGGCCCGGCGGGGTTCTTGTTCATAGCTTCTGTTCATTGTTCGTCTGCAGACGGCGGGAGCTTCCTCGTTCGCAGCACGCGACGGAAACCCGCCCGGATCTCCTTACCATCCGTCCTCTCCCCGGCCTCACGGCGGACCGGTACCGCCCCCCCCCCCCCCTCCCCTCCCCCCCGGGATTTCGTCACGCTCCACCGCATACGTGAAAGCCATCAGTCCGTAGAACGGATGAAAACAGACAGACTGGAAGGCGGCCGTGGAAGGAAACGCGGACATCGGTTAAAACGTCAGCAGGCATAACGTGGCGGGCGTTTAAAAGGCCACGGATCGGCCGGCTCGTTAGCGGCCGGTACGGAGTCAGTGCCGTGGGAGAGCCGTGGCTGACTTGCACGCGAGGGCCGCCCTTGAGCCGCGGAGAAGTGAAGGTCAGCCCATCTGCCCCTCCTGTCGTCCGGCTCTTTGATTCCTCTTCGCTCAATTGGCTTTGGCTGATCAGAGTATCCCAGGGACAATTCCATTAGCAAAGATTAGGGTCTGATTGCTACAGCACACATTAAAGAGGCGTTCTGCTCCCTTCTCATCCACCTCTGCTCTTACACACTTCAGCTGCACATGAGTACCTGGGAAGGCCACACCCTTTGGTGCCTTGCCAAAACATCCACACACACACACACACCACACACACCTCAGTCACTCACTCACACAGTCCGTGATACAGCAGTGCGCAGTGACATCACTGAGTTTGTGTGTCTGAGATGTACGGCTGCTTCAGCGGGTATACAGCAGGTTATATTACTGGGCCCGTGCGACTGAGCGGAGCGCGCGCGCTGGAGAATGAGCTCATCGCACACAGGGACATTACAGCATGCAGGATTCACACTTAGGACCGCCGCCAATGTGCTAGCCGCTCCCTTGATTTTTCTTTTGGGCAGCTTCTCTGCACTGGGATTTAGCGTGCGCGTGTGATTTTCCACGTGCATCTAACCGAGTGTAAAAAAACAGTCATTAAAAAAAGGCCATCAATAATTCAGCTTGAAAGCTCGCCTTCTCCAGAGAGTGATTTGTTCACAATCCCCACATGCGCTTACATGTGCAGGCACACGTATTCATGCGCATACACGCTCACGTGTGCGTGCGCACACACACACACACACACACACACACACACACACACACACACACACACACACACACACACTGTATGAATATCTGTTAAATATTGTATGAACACACTGCTCAAAAAAATTGAGGGAACACTTAATCATCACAGTATAACACCAAGTCAATTAAACCAAACCGGTCATGCTGGATGATGTTGCAGGCAGCATAACATTCGCCACGGCGTCTCCAGACTCTTTCACGTCTGTCACATGTGCTCAGTGTGAACCTGCTCTCATCTGTGAAGAGAACGGGGCGCCAGTGGCGAACCTGCCAATTCTGGTGTTCTCTGGCAAATGCCAATCGAGCTGCACGGTGCTGGGCTGTGAGCACAGGTCCCACTACAGGAAGTCGGGCCCTCATGCCACCCTCATGGAGTCTGTTTCTAACAGTTTGGTCAGAAACATCCACCCGAGTAGCCCGCTGGAGGTCATTTTGTACGGCTCTGGCAGTGCTCCTCTTGTTCCTCCTTGCACAAAGGAGCAGATACCGGTCCTGCCGCTGGGTTGTTGCCCTTCTACGGCCCTGTCCAGCTCTCCTCGTGTAATGGCCCGTCTCCCGGTATCTCCTCCAAGCTCTTGAGACTGTGCTGGGAGACACGGCAAACCTTCTTGCGACGGCAAGTATGGATGTGCCATCCTGGAGAAGCTGAACTACTTGTGCAACCTGAATGGGCTGCAGGTACCGCCTCATGTTACCAGTAGTGACAAGGGTAGCAAAATGCAAAACTAGAGAATAAGGATAAGGAGAGAGAAATGGTCTGTGGCCACCACCTGCAAAACCATTATCTTTTTGGGGGTTGTCTTGCTGTTGCCTCTCCTGTCCATCTGTTGTCACTGTCATTTGCACCAAAGCAGGTGAAATTGATTCACAATCGTTTAAGCTTCCTAACTGGACAGATCGATATCCCATAAGTTTAATTGCCTTGGTGTTATACTGTGTAGATGAAGTGTTCCCTTAATTTATTTTTTGGGGGGGGGGGGGGTTGTGTATCAGACAAATTGTGGCGGAGTAGTCCTGAATAAATCCCTCGACAGAATCGCCCCCGAGAGCTTTGGGATTTAGAGTTTTTGGCCATTTACGAAGCCTGGCCTAAAGTGTGTGGTATTTCAAGGGCGGACAGGTTGAGCGGGGACTGGATGGGCTGAGGTGAAAAGGATGCGGAGTCCTGCTGGCCTTTTTCAGCCGCGAGCCGAAGCGTGACGCGGCCGGCCTGGCTTCTTTAATCCGCCTCTCCTCCGGCCGCCAAGCTCCTCTGCGTTGACCTTGCCCGTCCCCACAGTCTGCAAACCGCACTGAAGTGACAGAATGCAGATAGCCAAGCTGTTTTCTTCCAACGTTTTGCTTTGAGACTGATGCAATGTGGTGGTTCAGAGTCTTTTCACGGATGTGTTTTTCCCTCTGAATTTCTGACGTGCTTCGTCTTTTTATTTTTTATTTCTTACCGATAAGCACATTCACACGCTTGTGACAGGACAAGGCAATTGTTTTCTGTGATTGTAGTTTCCTGAGATTTACGCTATTGACAGCACAGATACAATTGTCATTTCAGTTTTTCGCATGCTGTAAACAAACGGACTGAGTTGCTGTCATTTAAAGATTTTCTTAAAATAATTGTTTCAATAAAATCAGAGCGTTTCATTTTAAGAGAACCTTTCTTCTATAGCTTTTTTTCTGAGGCACGTTTTCTTATCCAGCCTGAAGGATTATAAATTCCACACCCTGTGCCTGTTCACCCTATAACTAAACATAGCCATATAACATTGGCACCTGGTTGTGATGGGAGCATCCATACTGCCTGTAAACCATTGGGAAGGACAGTCTTCTCCTTGTCCTTTATGTCCTGTATTTCCATTATCCTCTAAGAAGAGCGTGGTACAGTGACAGGATTCACCCCTTTATTTATGTGCTTACTTCAGCCAAGAGCGCCAGATATCCAATTCATTATACCGCCATCATAAACCGGTGACTTTTAAGGACAGGAGTCTGGTCCAAAATAGTGTGTTTCTGTGTCTGGTGTGTGCTGTGTGTTTGGGGTGTGTGTGTGTGTGGAGTTGGTGGCGGTCGGGGGTGGGGTGGTGTGTTTATAGGAAGCAGCTGTGCCAAGGACGTGGACAGAGATGGAGCCTACAGGGGCAGTAATGACTGAAGAGCAGGTCTACTGAGAGCCATTGTTCTGGTCATGCACACAGTCAGGCACCTTACACAATGGCCTTATCTGTCCTTTTCAAACTCTTCACATTGGCAAACTTTTAAATTCCTATCAAGAGACACTGGGGTTATTATTTGGAATCTTGTTGTTCTGTGCAGTTCACTGTAGCTTGGACATAAGCCTGCTTTTATTGTATCTAATATGAAGCCATTATTTTCACGAGTCATGCGTTTGCCTTCATTGATGCAAATGTACAGCATTTAGTACTTTTAATTAGACATTTTTTATCTAAATTATAACAGCGGGACCAGCTCGTGTATTTTTAACTGGACTGTGGGTGTAGCTACTATCGCGGCGCCACCACTGCATGTGAATCAAGCTGTTGCCCGGACTGAGTTTTCTCCTCCGTTCGCTAAAACCTGGATCTGTTCTGCACTCTCTCAATTGCAGTCTGTGTCGTATCCTTGGTGCTTTTTTTCCATGATGCTGAAAGATAGACGGGATCGGTAATCCTATAAATGAACGCCGTCTAACACGTCGCTGTTGCGAAGCCATTCTTTCCCCCAGCTTCTTCTCCAGCCTGCTGTCTACCAGGCTCCGCCCACTGCGAAGGCTCCGCCCACTGCAACCTTTTCAAATGCAGAGTGCCATCTGTGTGCGAGGCTCCCCCTGGGGCTGCGGAGGGCTGTGACATCATCAGGCCTTACGGGGGTAGTGCAGGCCTCCGCCGCCGTGCGACGCGATAGGCGGCCGTCCTCGGGGGGGTCGCTACGTTCAAAAAGCGCGCAGAGGCTCTCCCGTAAACGAAAACGCAAAATAAATCGACGAGAACGGAACCGCGGAGATGTCCTTTGAGACTTTGGCAGAAATAATTTTTTATTTGCTTTTGTGTACTTCGGTAATATGGGCTTCACAGCACAATAATTGTGTTATAATGGATTGTATTGTTGTGAGAAAGCCGAAAAGGTCCCGTTATCTGAAGCGTTAATGATGCAGTGGTATATGGGGGTGTTATTGTCTCAGAAATAAATAAATGCAACTGATCCACAAATTAATGCAACTCGTCCACAAACAAATGCAACTGATTTGCAAAGAAATGCAACAAAACAACTGAAAGTAATACCCCCATTACCGTGGCGACGGCGGTCTTTCGGTTTGAGCAGATAACGGGACATTTTTCCATCCGGCATTTGCTCCAGCTCCAGTTGGTGTCTGGAGATGGAGGGGCCACAGAACGCCGCCTGTCCTGTCAATGTTTGACACCGCCTTTGCCCGTGTGTCTGTGGTCTTTGAAAAACGGCTCAGGAGGGAGGAGTTTGGCGGTCTTGAGGGGGGCGGGTGGGCGTGTCGGGTGTGTGGCGCACTGCTGCGTTCCCCCTCGTTCCTCAGCACCCCGCCCGCCGAGTGTGCTGGTGTCAGCCGGGGGTGTAAGGGGGTTAATTTGTTATTTCATGGCTTACTTCCCCCCCTCTGCTGAACTGAACACTTCTGACAGAGAGCCATGCTTTTTCAACTGCCTAATTCTCTGCCACTTCCAACCACAGGTGCATTAACTCTCCTCTGGGTTATGCGCTCGGAGAGCAGAGTTCAGCGCTCCACTGCTCCCACCTACAGACAGTTCTCAAACACTCTCACACTTTTTCTGAGTTGAATTTTAGTGAAGGAAACGTCCGCACATCTGTAGACTTATAGTCCCAGGTGCAGCAAAGAAGAACTGACCAATCAAAGACATCATTTCAGCACACTGAGATTGGTACACAGTTTTTTTTTTTTTTTTACGAATTGTATTTTATCATTTAATAAAATGCTTATTTCTTTTCTACTGATGTCGCTTTTTAAAAATTTTTTTTAAATCAATGTGTGGTTTATTGCATGCAGTAGCCTTTGGGCTATTCATCAAGACAATGCAGCCAAGGAAAAACTATATAAGATTCATTTTCAGAGAGGAAGGGAATATTTGAGGCGTAACTGCGGACACAGCAGCTGTTGCCCTATTCTAAACTCCCTATCCATGGTGCTCGAGTGAAAAACAAAATGGCCGCCCAACTGGACCGATTGGCTTGAAATAAACAGTTGCCAGACATACGTTAACTCCGTCTGATCAAATCAGGAATAGTTTTTACTTTTTTTAATCTGGAGGCGTTTGAGGGATTTTGTCCACCGAGGCCCTGCGTAATTGTTGTTTAATGAAGCTAAAGAAGATAAAGTTTGGCCTTCACATTAGATTGATTAAAAGCACTTTTTTTGTGATTTTTTTCCTGCTTGTTTTTGATGAGCACTCCATAAATCCCACCATCTGGTACATGCGGAAAGTACTGCTAATGATCACTAAACCGCAAGGCATGTTTTCCAAAATTAGACCTGGAGTAAAACCATGGTTTCAGCGCTTCCTTCAGATCTCCACGCCAGGGGGGGCTTGATGCAGCCTCTTCATACCGAATTTCATTTTAACCTATTTTTGTTTCTCCCTCCGTGTGTTAAGGAAACTGCAGGCTGATAAACTTGAACATGTTCAACCATAAAACAGGATTATCAGTTGAATTTCCATGGTTACTTTGTTGTGATATTTTCAATCTCACCTTGTCGGCAGTTCCCACTGAAGAACGTGGCAATTATCCCCCGCCTGTTTGGTTTCTTGAAAGAGGAATGTATTCCTCAGGGACTCCAACACGGGCCACTCTAAATTTGCAAAGCCTAAACTTCAGCAATGGAGATAGTGGTTAAAAGTTTTTTTTTTCTTCTTGATTATTTTTAATCTAGCTCACAGTTTGGGATTGTGGTTTCTTCTTAATGGCTAAGCTGGTAGCAATTGACAAAAGGAAAAAAAGAAAAGAGGTACATTTTGAAGCAAAATGTTTTATCGTTTCATTCGTTTCTTCAGATCATTATCCATCTATTATGGGGTGGCGTTAATTATTTGGGGAATGAACCTGCAGTCCTTTCCCCGGGATGCTGAGTCAGCGTATTCTTTGTTGTTCACTCCCAGCGCGAATGTTGATCCTGTTGCAATTCAGTTTTCTTCGCTTTTTATTGTCTGCAACGGGCTTGAAGTCGAGGCTTTTTCATCGAAGGCATTGATACAGGCCGCGAGCGCGGGCACGGCGGACGAAGACGCGCAAGCTTCACTTTTTCTACCGCCTTTCATGAATGCTAAAGTACCACATAAGGGGATCTTGGTCTCGCAAGTGTTCTTCAAAAACATATTCATAGTTTCTTTTTATCCTCATCTGGAAAGATGAAAATGCAATATTTGAAAAAGGAACATAAAATATAAAAACATAACGCAGTAAAACGGTGCATAGTGCACTTCTGTCTTCTATTCCATATATTTTTGTTATAAAATCTGATGTGTCAGCGCAGGCTCTGGTATTAAAGTGTATTCTTTTGACTTCTATCTCACAGCCCTGCCGAGAATCCGTTCACTGTAATAACACTGCTCACCCGCACCCCCCACCCCCCCACCTCAGAGGACACATATGAATGTATCAGCAGAAGGGGAGAGATGAGATTACGCAGAGACTGTCCTAAAATCATTATGTGAATGGCACAGTCCTTTTGCTTGGAGGGGGGAGGGGGAGGGGGCGGTCGAAATGCAATCTTCTCTGGAGAGCAGGGTTCTTGAACCAAGACAGGCCCTGTTGTCACGGCGCTCCAATGCTCCGCGCTATTCCGATATTATTCCGATATCGAGCCGACGGCGATGTTCCGTAAGCGGAGCTTTGAAAGCAGACGGGGCCAAATCGGAGATTGGAGGGCGGTCGGGCATGGAGAGGGGAGGGAGGGGTTGTGTGAGAAGCAGGGCCGTTCAGATAAGGACAGAATCTCCTCCCTCCATCGAATCGTTTTCCCTACACAAAAGGGGCACTCGGAGCTACACGGGGGCGGTGAAGCCTCGTACATAACTCGAGCGGGAAGCGCGCACATCTCAGGTGGCTGGAAAGGCCAGCGGTGGCTGATGGGAAACGCGGTCCTCTGATTTCATGGAGCGGCCTCGTTAGGCCGCCGTAATTAGAGGAGGATGGCATGCGGGCGCAAGACCGCGGTGACATTTTCCAGCCCCGGAGCTCAGCTGGTGAGTGGCTCTCCAGTGGAATAGGCACTTGGAAGCTGCAGGCGGAAAATTGCATCGCTTATGGAGATTTACTGTGGGGAGGAAGTAGCTGTGTCGCGCACGTCAGGGAAGACTGCATGCCATTTAAGCCATAGCTCTGTGTTATTGATTGCTAATAAACGGAGAGGCAGAATACTTCACAGCCTTTGGAAAAGGTTAGGTTGCTGGACTGGAAAATATTAGAATTTTTTTTTAGATATAGATTGTTTTAATCTATGGTTATTGCTTCTTATTTGAAACGTACTGGAACATCATTTAGCTTTTGTGTATTAGTTTTTTTTATTTTTTTATAATTGAGTTTTTATAAACAGGGCCATCTGCCTCAGTCTCATTGAGCAAGGTCTGTGGCTGTTGTATCGAGTCATAATTATGGTAACAAACAATAGCTGTCCTGTTGCAAATGGAACAGGGAGGAATGCACATATTTAGCCGTCGCGCTGCTGGACTCATCTGTCTGTACGGTTATATCGAAGTAAATCTCACTGCTGAAAAATGAAACAAAAAAATTGGTCGTGCAGGCTATTATAGAACGGCCTCTTTTCTCCTCATTTATGCAAGAGGTTTAAGTTTATGATATGTATGCAGATGGTAACACGTTAGCGCGGTGTGGGTTTACCTGTAAAACGATTAGGCTATGTGTACGAATATGAACATGCGAGTGACACATGCACACAGGATTAAACAAAGGGGTCTTGCCCGCTCACGGCGATTCTGTTTTCACATTCGGGGAAATTAGAAGTGGTTCACCAGACCGTCCCGCACGGACACGGTTTTGGCTGTTTCTCCACAGGCACTTTGCTTCCGCGCGCGGTCATCCTTGCTCGCCGTTATGCTGCGGTTAAGTCTACCTTTCAGCCGTCCGGATGAAAATCGCAATCAAAACGCGTGCGGGTTGGACGCCGTTTAGCCGCACCAATGCGCTTCAGTTTGGTTAACCTTGCTTCGATCGACAACACAACGGCATCATCTCTGCTGCTTTTTTCAAAAAAAAATAAATATATATAAAAAAAAAAAAGGTAAACTTTTGCTGATTATTTCATTTTGTGTTATTGCGTGCTCTTATAGCGGGTACCCTAGGGGTATTTTAAAAGAATGCATTGGCTATTCTTCGTGTTCACGCGGGTTGTGGGAAGCACTGAGGAATATACTGAATTATAAACTGCGTCGTTAAGAAAAGCTCATTAGAGAGTAAAGAAGGGACCGCAGAGAAAGAAACAACACAAGCTCCTTTGTAAAGGTGCTCACCACCCGCACTGATTGGACCGATAGCCTTGTCCTGCCAGGGGCGGGCTAGTTTTAAGGCCGCCGTGGTTTTTTTTGTTCTCGGGGTAAGTGATACGCTAGCTCCTCCCACCGACCTGCTCGGCCTCCGGGGGCTAGTCTGTGTTTTTAGTCAGAAATGTCCGTCACTGCCAGCTCTCCTTTAGTACTGTGTAGGAGGTAAGATGGGCCTAGTTGCTCGTCCTTGAGTGAGTGTCTAAGAGGCTGCGGTTTTCCAGGTGCAGGTGGCCTAGTGGTAGCTTCTTACTTCCTCCAAAAAAAAAGCTGATTAAATAAATAAAAATTTGTCGTACGGTAGGTTACATATATATTTTTTTATGTTTTAAAAGGAGATCAATCTGCCTTCCTTTTGTATTAAAAAAAAGTATTATATATATATATATATATATATATATCTAGTTTATTCAGTCATGGGGGAAGCTGAAAGGGTAAAAGACAGTGTCACAGTGCAGGAAGTGCCATGGCGACGGATCAAACCCCACAGTGTTTATTATGCATATTTTTGTACTGTTTACATTGTACGTCAGAGGATGTGAGGAGTGTTGTTCTTGAACCAACAAGGCTTCAAGATCTGAGATGTTGCTGAGGGCTATATCGCAGCACTACGAGCTCAGCGGTAGCTGCAGCCTAATTAATGAAACGTATACATTATCAAGAGAAACGTCAGCGTCAACAGCAAGATGCCTTTCGCTCCCTTAAATTCACAGCTGATAATAAGGAAGAAAGCCAGCGTGTTTGAGGCCCCGGTTTCTAAAAGCTTTGGGGCGGGGAGACGTCGCCTGTTGTTAACATCTGACTTTAATGCTCTTTGTAAAAAAAACAACCTTGCGATAATGAGGAATGAGACGACACGGGGCTCATTACGGGCCTGTTGAAAAGGGCACGTCGTTCTCTGTGTGTGCGGCCATTACATTTAGACATCTGAGCAAACATTTTTTTTTTTGTGCCTGCGCGCACATCCAGGCGAAACTCCTCACTCTTTCTCCTTACATTTGCTATGCTTTGTTGTGGCTCGGCACGACGTGAATGTGCTTTTCCGTCCTTTAAAGCCGGCAGGCCGCATGCCCGAGGCTTTCCTTTCGATTGTGTCCGCACTTGGAATAGCAGTGCGCTCGTTTTCTTCCACGGCGCTGACCAGCTGGGAAGTTTGAGCGAAGATTTACCTCTTTTCCGCGGTTGTTCGGATGTACCGACTACCTACATTAATTATGCTGCTTTCGGGTTCCAACTGCTTAGCATTTTGAGCGTCGTGCTACGTTGTTATCATGCAACTAGATCTCTTACAGTTTGGGGGGTGGGGTAAAACTTGGAAGGTGTTTCGTTGGACCTACAAATTCCATTTACATACTGTGCGCTTACGGCGTCCATACCTTTGGGTTCAATTTAAAATATTTAATTGAAATTAGCCAGAAAATGCCAATGGAACGGAGAAAAATATATTCATTCTTAAATTATGTTGCTATTTCTTCATTGTAATTTTTCAGGGAAACAGCCACAGGCACCCTTTAAGCACACACTGACACCGATCAGCCATCCCCACGAGAGGCGCTCGACGAGGGCCGCGCCAGACGTGGGTGAATGATGCTTCGCAGCTTTGGATTCATTCCTCAAAAATAATGCTCAGTTGAGTCTCTTACAAATTCTGAAGCCCTTCCCGTCATAGCTCCTTTTAATGTACCCCATTTATCATTTCCTGTTCCCTATGAGACTTCAGCAATTACTTTTTAAAATCTTCTACGGTTAGGAGAAAATACCCTTTACACCCAGCTGGGGCTTGTATTTCTCACGCACACGCACACAGAGCGAAAATATGGATAGATGTAGTGTAGCGGTGTAGAAATAATGGTAGAGAACTAGGTTTGGTTTGAGTTATATATATATTTGTTTGCTTCCCAGGTGAGGAACTGTTGTTGTACCCCTGAGCAATGTGCTTAACATCCTTCAGTAAATATCCAGCTGTATGGATTGTATTTAAAATAAATAAATAAATACAAAAAACTGCTAATTGCCTATATTATTATATCATAGATATTTATACTTCCCCGCACAGTATTTTTAAAATTTATTTCAAGCAGTTCTCAACCTTGAGATGTGCATACAAAGTTAAGTTTCAAAGAAATATGAACATTTTGCTCAAATTAAGTTGCAGAGCACTCTGCAGTTAGACTGAATCCCTGCTTAATCTTTAATCCATCACATCCGTTCCCGTTTTCTAATCGAAGAACAAGACAAAAGGCATCTCTAACATCTTCAAGTAGATATGAGTCTCTTTTCAAGATGCCCGGGCCTCACAGCTATAAAAACTGCACGGTTTCTGCTTTGAAGCCCAGGCTAAAAAGTGACTGATGGCTCTCTCTCTCTCAACATTGTTTCAGGGTTGCAAAATGTTTTCATTTCGGGTTCAGCTCTCCACCAATGGAGGAGCAAGTGAGACTGACAGTGAAGAAGCAGTTTTGTGATTGGAGCTACTGAAATGGGGAGAGAGAAGAGCAAAAGGCACAAAATGGCACCTCTGAAAAACGCCATCTTATTCAAGGCGGTGCTTTTGATTTGGATTTCTGATGCTTGCTTATTCTGTGTTGACAGCCTGTGTCAGGCTTTGTCTTGTATAATGTTTTTTGCCTTCTTAGTATAGAATGTGGAACCTTAGAAACAGGTTACACCATCTGTGCGTGCGTGTGTGCGTATGATATACACTATGCCTACCTCTATCTGATAAATAATAATTGGGTTTGTCTGTGCGCGTGTGTGTTTAAATTAATTTCTCAAACGGATACAGTAGGAAACAGAATTGGGACATGCTAATTTATACATGCAGCATTAGTGGCAGATGTGAAAATGTGGCGTTTGTCGAGAGTTTCGACCGCTGAATTTGGATTGCACATTTCACAGAGCTTTGGTTTTTATGACTTTCTCATGGACTGGCTCTTTGACCGGAGAAGAGAGAGATTTGTGTGTGCCTGAAATTGACATGTCTCATTAAATCTTTAATGAAATCTTTTTTTTTTTTTCTCACACACCACTTCACACAAATGTATGCAGAAGCCTATAAAGGAATTATAGCAGCTTTTTAACATTTTTGCAGAGCTGACTGCTGACACATTTAGACACGGTTACGTTACGTTACAATCACTTTGCAAATTCTCTTATCCATAGTGAAGTGGAGAACATCAGTGTTAGCCTACGGAAGTGTAGAGGCAGAGGAAGCCCATTTATAATCAACATGTGTAATGTTAAGCTACCAAACCAACAACTAGTATTGCAAGCAAAATTAAATGCCACTATACAGATGAGCTGTTTTTAATACAGCTGTACCTATAACATTATCCCAAAAGGAAAATAAAAATAAAGACAGAGGCTATCTAATGGGGGTCAGGGGAGCCATGATGCAATCTGAAGAGATGAGTCTTCAGTCTGTTTCGAACACGGGCGGGGTTTCTGCTGTTCTGGCCACAGCGGGAAGCTCAATCCGCCACCGGTGGGCGAGAACAGGCAGGAGAGAGGTCATCTGGAAGTGCAGGTACACCTGTGGGGAGGGGTCAGGTGCCCAGAGGTAGCAGAACCGCCGAGCCTGACTGGTGTGTAGATGTAGCCGAGTGGTCCGTTCAGCTGCCTGAAAGGTTAGCGCCAAGCTTCTGAGTTTGGTGTGAGCTGATATGGGTAGCCAGTGGAAGGAGATGATTCGATTAAATTTTATTTGTATAGCGCTTTTTACAGAGAACTGTCTCAAAGTCGCTGTACAGAGAAACGGAAGGAAAATTGCACTAAAAAACCAGGCCTGAACCCCCAAAAAGCAAACAAGGTAAAAAAACTCCCCAGTTCGGAGAAACACACCCAAACATTGGCAAGAAAAAAAAAACTCCCTGATGGGGATAACATTTTGGGGAGGAACCTGGCTATTGAGGGGGAGCCCATCCTCCGCTAGCCGGCCCGGTTTAACTAAAGGTGGAATGGATAACAAAGGGGGTGACGTGGCTGAGCCACTGCAGTGGCTAGTAGCCCAGGAGGATGGGAGTCACACTAGTCTAGATGGGTAGTCTGGACTGGGTTGAGTAGGTTGTGAGGAAGGGGTAGGTTCTCCAGATGAGCACAGGAACAATCTGCATGCCTGATACTACTGAAACGTAGTCTGTGTCCCAAATCGCATACTTCCATGCTCCGAAAATGCATAGCGAGCACGCGCATCCATGTGAGTCCGTAGCGAAGTACGGTAGTGCGGAGTATGCGATTTGGGACACAGCCATAGTCTATCTCTTAGAGCAAACTCAAGGCAGATGTGGGCCCGGCATGCCAAAATTAGTTTTGTGCGAAAAAAAAAAAAAAAAAAAAAAAAAAAAAAAAAAAAAAAAAAAAAAAAAAAAAAAAAAAAAAAAAAAAAAATTTACTTTTGGTTTATGGAGATTTACTTTACGATATTTAAGACACGACATAACGCGGAGACACACACGTTAAATACATACGTTAATAAATTAATTAAAAAAATTTAAAAAAAAAAAATTTTAAAAAAAAAAAAAAACCCCCCCCCCCCCCCCCCCCCCCCCCCCCCCCCAACGTCAACAATCGAGGTCCCGCGAAAAAAAAATCCCCCCCCCCCCCCCCCCCCCCCCCCCCCACACACAAACACAGGTCCGCGAAAATCAACCGGCCCTTTGAGGGCAACTATAATGTTGATGTGGCCCGGGGTGAAAATGAGTTTGACACCCCTGTCTTAGAGGGACAGTTTGTTATCCAGTACCTCTCCAAGATTATTGAATTGGCTCTACGTTTTTTCTGCTGCCCGTAATGAGTTCCTGTTGGTGCAGAGGCTAGGAGAGGATAGCCTTGCAGGTCTGGTGACGGGAGAGCGGGAGAGCGAGCGAGCTGGATGGAGTCATTTCAGCTAGGAGATAGAAGCAAGTGGTGGGAGGGATGTAGTGACAACGGGATTTAGGCCAAAGATCAAAAGTGGGATTAGGGCCAGAAATCCGACGGATAAAGATGACCTCTCTTGGTGCACGGTTGAAGATTATTCTCAGTATTTTAAATGTCTTGACAATTGAATTCCTGCCCATGTCTTAGATAAAAGCCTTTTTTTTCTTCTTCTCTGAACTGAAATAGTAATGCCTAACACTTTAGCAATTAACTCACCGTAAAGTACTGACTAATTTATTATAATGATGTAAGGGTTCGTTGACAGAGATGCAGTATTCTAGGAGAGAGAAAAAGGTGAAATTTGCTGAATGGATGAAATAAAATTAAACTTTTGTGTCGAAGTCATTGTGAAATATGCCAGACAAGATTTTTTTGACTCTTAATGTAGATCCGATTTATTTTTCTTGTCACGTAACATTTCTTAAATTGAGCGTATGTTGTCATGGCGATGCAATAGTGCTCATCTCTGGCACAGAGACGGGTCTGAAGTTTTTTTTCATTTAAATCTGGCTTTTAAGAGTTTGCTCTCCGTTCCCCTCTTTCATCATTTTGATATAGATTTCTGTTGTTGACCGTCTTCATTTGCAGACTGTTTTCTCGTTTGTGTTTATCCCAGCATGCCCTTTGTGGGTTTGGCTGAACAGCGCACAGTGAGTGATGCGTGTCACGGTCGTCTCAACTGCTTTACTTCACAATACCGTTTCATCACTTGCAACTTCAGGAAAAAGCTAGTGTTGTGTTTTGAGCAGTTGTCAAACAAGCAAGCCAGAACAAATTATTGAAGAGGTTTGTACTTTACACCTTAAGGGACATAGTACATTATCCATCTTGGAAGAACCTTTTTTTCTTTTCCTGTCCTGACTATCTCAGAAATACTGCATACTGAAAAAAAAAATATATGTCCTTTAAAAAACAGCAGCAATGTTGACAGTGAAAAACAATTTAATGAAGGGAAAAACTGTATAGGCTTAAATCCTGCTATTTAACTATATACATCCTGTTATTTTTGCGGATAGCCATTAAATGATGAGTTATTGCCATTATCCTACATGGCTATGAAATTGCAAACATTTTAACATAAAAATGCAGTTTTGTTACAGTGTACATGACGGTTCATAGGGAAGTGGCAGTTGCCTCATTTCTGTGGTCAGGCCCTGTTGAGTGTGGCAAAGGTTGGACCAGGTTGGACCAGGTCGGACCAGGTCGCTGATGTGCCCAAGACATTGGTCAGCATGCACAGTGGTCTGGGCGATTGTTTTTCTTTCGTATCCTACTTCTTTACACAAAGCTGGGCTGGTAGAGTATACATGGCCAGGTCTTCTCTGGTGCAGGTCGCTGGTCAGCAGGTCAGCAGTGGGCATCTTATGAGGTACTCCATGGTCTGCGGCTCCGTTTTGCAGTCACGCACGGTTGAGCTGGTCGAAAACCCCCATTTGCGATGGTTCATTTTACATCTTCCCACTGCGACACGAAGACGGTTTAGGAGATTTGGATTTCAGATGCTTGCTTATTCTGTGTTGACAATCTGTGTCAGGCTTTGTCTTGTATAATGTGTTGTTGCCTTCTCGGTATAGATTTGGATGTTCTGTTTGGGAGATGTTCTGCAGGTGAAATCTTCATGTCGACCGGGCAATGCCAGATAGTAAGTAGAGACTGCCACTACCTGTAGGTCTCAGGCTGCCAGTTATACACCTACAGCTGGTGTTGAGCACAGGATCGAGCTTTTTGGCATGCGCAGATCTTCCCCCATACTGGACGGGCATCTTCAGCAGAGAGTAGCAGAGAGCGAGTGCTGTTGAGCTTGCTAAGGACATTGCTGCGTGTGCTCGCTTTTGCCTTGGTCTTTTCAATATGGGTCTTGTATGTTAAACTCCTGTCCAGAGTTACCCCTAGGTAGACTGGGTTTGCTGTGTGTTGTAGGTCTGTGCCAGACCATGCCATCTTGGGCTTGTGATTTGCTTCCCTGTTCTTCAGGTGAAAAGCAGAGACTTGTGTTTTTGAAGGGTTTGCACGTAGCATGTTGTCTTCATAGTAGGTGGTTAGGTTTGAGAGGGAATCATTCAAAAACTTCTCCACTTCATTGAGATCAGTGCTTTGAGTGGGAAATACAAAGGTCGTCTGCGTAAATTAAGCAACGAGTCGGCGATGACCGCCGTCTGAACTCTGCGCCCGCTGTCTTAATCAAGCTGCTGGGCATTAAATACACTAAATCTATGCGGCATTAACGGATGACTTAACTGCGCCATAGACTGACTGCGCCTCGTTGTGCTGTATGTTCGATAACTTACGTGCCGAAGAAGACAAGACAAAGACGCCCAGCGTAATTTGTGCTCAGCGTTCGATTCATCAACGGACAAAAGAATGCCTGATTCGTTTAATGAGCCTTAATGAATCACTTGGAGATTGTAGCAATTAATCAATTCGGCTATTTGGAAGAACAGTTGCATTGTTCTGGGTAATTTAAATGTACTGCACATTAGATGTTTTTATTAATTACACAAAACAGCAAGTGGAAACTTCTAATTGGGGTCTTCTTTCATTTCAGTTGTTGCAGAATATTGTGACCATGACAAAGAGGTTGAGTAAAATATTCTATATTTTAGTTGTCTTTCATAATATGACGCCTCACGCGTTTTGTTTAACATAAACCCTACACAGTAAAGTGGGGCTGCTTATAAGAATTTTATTACAGACAGGGCAGTTTTTTTTGAAGAGATGTCCAACTGTGAAGATGGAGACGAGTTTATATTAGGGAAACTGCAGCAGCTGTTCTGCCTCTTCTCTTGTTAAAGACGTGTTACTTTTGGGGATGCAAAACTCTTGGACTATGAAGCCTCTGTTTAAAAGCAAGCCGAAAAAAAGGTAGGAATCCCAAATGTGTGTTTTAGCATAACTAGATGAAGTAATGCTCAGCGTGTCTCCTGTTAGCCTGCAGGGATTCTTGAGGGCGGATACTGTGTGTCTTGTCCTCGGTTTGCAGATTTTGCGAAACGATTCGAAAACCCAGCACATTAACGAGGAACAATCCCCTGGTGCCGTTAGTCTCATGGCTGTTTAATGACCCATTTTACTGGTCCAACTTTTTGATTTGGAATTTGTGAATTCACCGGGTAATATACAAGCGGTTTGGAAATATTGACAAATAACCCATGACTCATTTGTTTCACTCTTACAAGCGAGTGGCGACGGCGCAGAGATGTCACGTGGTGGCCATGCGCACGGCTCCTGCGCGGCGGACTCGCGGTTCAGGTGGCCCCTCTTTACCATTCGATTTCCGAGCAGTCCGAGCGGGGGGCTATGCCTAAACAACGCTCTAATTAATTGGAGCTGTCAGAGGGATTGATGGCATGACACATTTGCTTACAAGAGCCCATTATCAAACCGAGATTCGCTGTAACGGGAACTTTATCGCACCCGCGAAACGCTGACTTTTTTTTCAGAAGGCATCCTGTGGCGTCTGAACGCCTTATCTCCAAATTGATCGCCTCGCTCCCCTTCAATCAGGGCGGGGCGACCGCAACTCTCCTCTGAGCGTGACAGCCTGCCAGTGATGTCATTTTTGCTTAACATCGTTTCCTCTCTCTGTTTAAATACAGGAGCAAATGGGCTAAACGGGATCAAGCCATAGTTCTCTGTGGATCTGGGCTATTACACATAATAAGCAAACAAAACTTATGGTGCAGCTCTTTGTTGTTATTCTTTTTTTTTTGTTTGAGTTATTTTCTCAATTCAGTTGCTGGTTTTCTTTTATTATTTTTAGCCCAGCAGGGTTTTCTGTTTGACCTGGGTTTGGTCAGTAAAGGCCCGTGTGTCACACGACTGTAATTGTACTATTTTTCCCCACAGGTGACCACTCTGGTGAACACCAGTAACAAAGGTCCGTCCAGTAAAAAGAAGGGCCGCTCCAAGAAGGCCCACGTGCTGGCTGTGTCCGTGGAGCAGGCCACACAAAACTTCCTGGAGAAGGGCGAGCAGATCGCCAAGGACAGCAACGACCTGAAGGAAGAACTCATCGCCGCTGTGGACGATGTCCGCAAGCAAGGTGACGCATGGACGCATCGACGCACGGACACACGCACACGCACGCACACGCACACGCACGCACAGGCCCACCTTCCATATTACAACTCCTGATAATCACTCTTGAAACCAACACCAGTGCTGCTGAGGTTTCCATTCTCAGACATTCAAGTCAGAATGTGATTTGGATTGTTCATTTAGGCATTCGCGGAAGGTCTAATAAAATCGCCACCGAACACAAAAATGAACCAAGCTGCTCATTACAGATAATGTAGAGAGCGGCATTCCCCCTGTGGGAGAGAAGGGTGAATATTTTAGCAAGCTTTGCCGCTGAAAATAATCAAACGCTCTGAGTTAGGGATGTGCCGCTAACAGTTCGTGACAGAAGTTTAATTAGCATTTTGAGAAAAGGTCAGTGTTTTGGGTTTAATCCCAGTCCCTGTGCTATCCGTGGGACGTTCGCATTATGCGGTGTGTGGATACACTTGGCCGCGCCAAACATCCTCATCTCTCCCTTGTGCTGCCTGTAGCTTCTCCCTGAGGAGTTGCACAGTTCCTCCAGAGTGAAGAAAGAGGCGGGGCTTAATGTTGGCGACGGTGTATCTCTGCATGAAAGAGGCGGGGCGAAGCAGGACTTTAACCACGTCCACAGCAATGACAAACGCAGGGCCTGCAGTCAAATATTATGCGTGTGCCCTTTATTTTTCAAAAGCCTTTTAGTATTCATAAGTAGGAAATGTGTGCAGTTCCTAATTACATCGCAGTGACAGCACACAATGGCCAAATGTATTTATTTCCTCGTTATGCGCAGCTTTTAAAACAAACAAAGCAAAAAAACATTTTGGCCTCAAAACTTTAGAGATGCTTACTGTTTACATTTTAGTTATGAAAACTTTTCACAATTACCCCTCCATAGCTGCATTTGCAGAGTGCAATTATACTAACTAGTGTAGTATATTATTGTACTCAACACAGAATAAACCAATATGGCTTAAAGACCTGACTGAGCTGCTTCAGAGCAGGTATTCAGCTTGAGTGTGAATACGCTTCTTGGGATGGCAGGTATGTTACAGCTTGGCGGGGCATGCCCCATACCTATACACCCCCGAGAGTTTGGCACTTTTCAGGGTTTCTACAGAAGTAACCCCGATGACCACAGACTCTCAGCCCTGAAAAACATGAACTTTTGTACGTTCTGACCAAAGGCACGTTCTTTTGCTTTTGTCAAGAATGTGTCATCAAGCATTGAGCTTGTATGGTCGAGGCTCCCCCTACACGTAGTGGCACAGTACACATTCACCTTGCCATTAGATGCCAGAGTCCACTGCTACAAAATATTCCCACCAGCCAGGCCTTCAGTGGGTGTGTCCTCCAGAATGATGTCACTCATGGGCGTGTGTAGGACTGAAGATCTAAATGGCCGAGCCGACGACTCCCGTCACGCCACACGAGCACTTGTGTACCTGGCCATGAGTCTCACTAACGGAAGTGCTTGTCTGATGCAGTGATCCTTGAAATGACCTTGTGTACCGGGTATTACAGTGCCTCCACCCCTACCCACACCTCCTTTAACCCCCCACCCCCACCCCCACCCCCACCTTCCCTGACTGCTCTCCCTCTTTCTCCTGCAGTCCAATGTTCTGCCTCTCAGGGGAGATTAATGAGAGAAAGGCCACGCCCCTTTATGGATCAAACCTGCTTGAATGACACGGTCTCACAATAAGGGCCTGCCCCTGGCCAGTGCAAGTCACGTTCTCTATTGTCTATGTAGTTCATCGTCCGTCTTATCTGAGTAAATTAACATTCGTCCTATAAGGAAAAACCGTGTGCTCAAGCCATTTTGTTTGTGAAGGTTTTGAGAGGCTGTTGGTAAAGATCCAAAGGGCTGTAGTTTTCTACAGTAGGGGCAGAGATCAGCTCCGTTTCTCACATTCTGGGCACTTTTCTGTAACATTCCCTGCTGTATTTAAGCAACATTGAGGGGCAAGGAGCACACGTAACGGTTAACAAATTAACCAAAAAATCATCTAAAAATCACCATGCTTACTCATAATTTAAATCTGTTCTTTTTGATATTGCATATTTTACGTTTACATTTACCTTACATTATGTAAACAAATTGCATTTGTTTATTTGCAAAAACATTGTAAGACTTGAATTAGCCTAACTGGTGCTGAAGTACACACACGCGCGCACACACACGCACACATTTTTACGCACGCACGCACACACACACAACACACACTGCGCAAACCTGCAGTTCCACCTCAGCGTCTAATCGGCACCACCACACTGCACTGTTATTGGCTTTCCGTGACTGAGCAGTGTGCTGCCCAAAGGGAGGCAGCAGATACGGAGGGGTTCTCCATTCCTCCGTATGGACCCTCCTTGCACCCCTGCTCAGGTTTAATTCCCCCAGCTCTATGGATGAAAGGTCAGCCACACCTTTACGCGCTACGCTCTGCCTGCGTTAGTGCTCCGCTACCTGCTTTTATGAGAGAGTTGCTCATGTATATGTGTGATTTTATATGCCTGCCAATCCATTTAAAATA
Organism: Ilyophis sp. 1 JC-2022; assembly: GCA_022702515.1. Classification (NCBI taxonomy): domain Eukaryota; kingdom Metazoa; phylum Chordata; class Actinopteri; order Anguilliformes; family Synaphobranchidae; genus Ilyophis; species Ilyophis sp. 1 JC-2022. The sequence goes on along the minus strand of CM040400.1, from coordinate 17,527,072 downwards.
CCTTCATATATCAGGGTTCTTCCTAGAATTTTTTAAGAGTGCGGTGGAGGGGGGAGGGGATGGGGGGGGGATGGTAATGGAAGGGGGTAGCAGAGCTTTCACATTTTGCATGAACTTAGAAGTCATTTCCTGCATTCTGGGGAATTAAAAAACACACAAAAAAAGCTTTCAGACAATTACGGTTAAGAACCTGAAATCGTGACATAGACCAGTGATAAAAGTAATCTTAAATTGTATTTTTTCTGAACAGATGATACAAATGGGTTACGAAAGACTTCTGAGAATAAACTTTAAAATAAAATGCATATTAAAAGTGAAAGTGAAAGATTTATGACTTAATTTATAAACTTTAAAAAAAATAATTTAATACATATTATGAAATATATATATGAAAAGTCCAGACTAGGCTTAATGGGTACCCCGTAGCAGTACACACAACTCTTGGTTCGTTACTTTTTCGGTTTGGTACATTTGCAAATTACAGAATTGCTTTTCATTGTTATGAAATTGTAAACAGTGTCTAACTGGCCATAATTTCTTTCTGAATAAAATAATGTACATTAACGTCAACTCGTCAGGGAGGGATAACTCAGGGTTTTGAATTTAAGTTCTGCACCTGCATTAAAGCAAAACTATAATTGTTCAGTTCACGAGTGCCTTGATACGTGAGTGGTGATTGGCTACTTTTCTCATTGGACGCCTCCCCGAAGTCTCTACCCAGACTGTAAGCGGAACGGCAACATGATACGGGTGACAGGCTACTATTTTGGTTACATAGTGGCGCGAGTGAGGGAACAGTGTGGCACAGTGCCTCTGTTGCAGTCTTTCGGGAGGAGCCTGCATATGCATTTGAAATTTGGTCAGAATAAATGCACACTGCATATATTGTGAATTCTTCGTCTTTTAAAAAAATGTATGTATTTAGTAGATGCGTTTATCCAGAATGACTGGGAACATATAGCATGCGATAAGGTTAGATGCACAAATTTAAGGGCCTTTTTATACACTGCAGTCCTATGTACGTTTACCTGTATCGTTATAGCCTTTTATAGTGTGCAGTATACTGCACATTTTATGTTATGGCTTAACATTCCAAACCCTCTGTTGGGTTTGCGGATGCATTTCTCTCAGTCAGTTTTTGAGCGTAGAGCATGATGTCTCGGGACGTCCTCACCCTAAATAAAATAAAAATACAGCCCTGGGAAGTTTTTACTGGAATGGCGCTTCCGCGAACCGGTTTCATTCCGAGCCGCTCGCGGGTTTCATCGACGCGACCGGCGGGGTGCACTGCGTCAAATGATGGATTGGAAGCCGAAGGCAACAGGATATAGAGAAGGTGGCGGTTCCTGCTCATTGATGTCCATTAAGTCAGCCTCGTCCCACAGGCTGGAATGTAACGATCCTCGTTGTTTACTCCGAGTCACGCAACATTAACAGTTCAATCGTATCCGGATTAAAAAAAAACAAAAAAAAACATGTCACTGTGTTTGATAGATAGATGGGTGTCTAAATTCTAAATTTCAGCCTCTACAGACAAGTTGCGTTTTTGCTGTGAAGTGTGAACTAACAATAACTTATTTTAAACCTCCTGTTGCCCTCAGGATTCTGTTGCCTTTTGAAACGACCGTGTCAGAGTTTAACAGCAGTGGAAAAACCTCTACATGTGACCCTACCTTTAGAAAAAAGTTCAACATTGGCCTTTTCTACATTTTTATAAAAGCAGTACACCATCAAGGTACAAGGGTTGTCTTATGAGTCTTTTTTAACCCTGCTGTCATGAAATCAGAAGTCATAATCAACACTATTAAAAAAAAAAAAAGAGTGTGCTTTATAGTAAAAAATCAGTGGTGTAGACTGTAGAAAATAGTCTATCTGGATTGTGATGTTGGAAAGCAGTTATTCACCAATTCATTGATGCATGACATATATATCTTAAGTAATTTTTGACTCTGTGACCGGGTGCGTACATAATACGAAGACAACGCAAGTGTTAAATAACTGCCTGTGTTCTGCCATATCCATTCTAGTTTCTCCTAATATTTCCTGCCTCAGTTCTACTCTCGGCATAATACAATAATAATTTGATATCAAATTGCCTATTATCCCATTGGAAACCTCATCAAAGGGTGCTGGAAATAATTTTTTAAACCTGTAAAGCTCTGTTTGAAGGTCTTATAAGGACAGTGCGTCCATTTTGTGTCTTCATCGTCAGAAAATTCACTCATTATCTTTGATTCTGTGGCCTGTCGGTGGTCCCTAATGAGCAGCCGTCCTGCGGAAATCCCAGCGCCACATTGGTTCTCGGTTCCCTGTCGTTCGCCTGCTCCTGTCGCCGCTCGGCAGCTCAGAGGGGATGCGTCATGGCGGGTGAAACGGATCAGCCGCGCGGTGACAGGCGAGGGGATCCGATTCCGAGCTCCTCCGCCGCGGCCCTCCTGACCTTTGGAGCTAATGGGAAGTCCTCTCCCTCGTGAGAGCGCAATCAATCACAAACCCCTCCCCTTTCTCCGCCCGCCAGCCAATGCGGTGACCGGGTGGCCCTGCGGTCAGACGGCACACTGAGTAGAGGGAAGAAGGTCTCTGGCACCAAATCACATTAGACTGGGATGTAATAGGATGTGTAGAATTTTATAGAGAGGGGACAAGGCTGCTGAGAGCACAGCCTGTCAGCGCTGAAAAAAAACCTCCCCCTACCCAAATAAGGGTGATAGATTAAAGCTTTGCCCAATCAGAAATGGCCAGCGGGCCTCTGGTACCTGCTCACTCATTTTATAGTTTACAGTGTGCTTTTGATGTGTCCATTTTTTAAATTACCTGTTGGGTATATCAGTGAAACCATTTGGACTAAGAGTTCTACTCCCACAGAATCACAAAACTTGATGGCTGTTATTTAAACTGCATTGGGTCTTCTGGGGAAAATGCTAAGATACCTGAGACAGGTTTCACTGGGTCCAACGTTAACACAGACCCACAATGCTTTACATACACATTATTACAGAACTTTGTAGTATTTTAATATTTCTAAAGGAACGATAACGAAGGATATCTAAAGCCTGGACAATATTTTCACCATGATTTCCTGCACTGCTTAAATTAAGCTTTTGCTATAGGCTAATGTTTAAGTTGTGATGAACTAGACATGACACGGCAAAGCTCGCAAGTCAAGGGTCGCTGAGGTGACAGTGTCATTTATCTTGTCATTGCATGACCTTGAAATGGCAGCCACTGATGGTATCTTTATTTGAGAAAGTTATTTTTTTAATTATGCATTCTGTCTTGATGTCCCCCAGCTTTGTAATCGAGCTCGCAATGCCAGCGCAGAGCGCTTGGAACTCGCCTCAAAGCAAAGGCGACTTTGAATTATTGCGAATCGCTTTGCGTCCAACATTGAGCACGCATGCGGCGGAATCTAAGGATTTATCCGCGCGTTTCTTTGGTAGGGAGCCATTGATATCCCAGGACTGTCTGTAAGATTGTCATCCATGGACAATCATAATGACGCCCCCCAATATCCCTCAGGTATGCCAGATTATCCCTCTGTTCTGCCGCGTAGCCTAGCCTACTCTCGGGCGGTGCCTGCGGACGGCTCTTTATTTCAGACCGGGGCTCATTACACCCAAAGCCGTCATCGTCTTCAATTCCTCAGCCATCGCTACCGATAATGCGACGACAGCCCGTCCTTTTTACACCGCGATTATTTAAAACACTTCAAATGGCTTAAAAGGGGCTTCATTAGATTCTGTCTCGGGGGTATTCACGTGTCAGACTGGATGAAATTATCTCAGTGAATGTGATCCACTCTACCCACCAGCGATGGCTTTAATGCAGGCTCTCCAAGGCAGAGCAAATCACACGCCCATTTCAATTTCTGTCATTGTGCGATATGAAGAAACTTTTTAAAACGAGAGGCCCTTTTACCTCAGAAAATAGTTAAATCTCATTCTGCTGTTTTTCAGCGGTGGCATAGGAGTTAGAGAGCATAGCATATAATCTAAATGTATTTGTCATGTGAACAGAAAACAACACTGTAATACAAATGCAGAGAGGTTATAGTATTGCTTGTAAGAGTACCTGGGAATAAGATATCAAGAGTATTGTGATGTTGTTGGGTCATAGACATCAGGAAGTCATGGCATGCAAAGGATATGTGACCAATTATTAAATATAATGACTTTATTTAAATTTATGTTAACTACTTTTGGTAGGACTATGTGTAAATAGGGCTACAATTGCTAAAGTAGAATTAAATAGAAATTGTAGTTTATAACATTATAAATGTCTGGACTGTATTTTTTGATCAATTTAATGCTACCTTGGTGAATAAAAGTATAATTTTTTTTCAAAAACAAGGACATTTCTAAGTGACCCCAAACTTTTGAACGGTAGTGTATATCCTAAGTTAAGTTAACATGGATGACATGGATGCTCAAAATCTTGACTATTTTTATTTTCTGATTTTAAAAGTCTGACCACGAAAATAAGTGTTTATAAACGTAAATTTGACTCAAAATGTTATTGGTTAGAATAATGACCTATCCCTATTTACAGCTGGTCCGTATAATGTATTTTACTCCAATTTGAAATTCGAGCAGCGGTCATTTGACCGCGAGCCGTCGTTCTAGGTAGTTCACAAGTCCCGTCTTCAAAGTGTTAAGGTCACATCAGCTAACGGGGACGGAAAGGGGGCAGCATTCGTTCACCCATAATCTGCTCCGCGACACCATTTAGGCTGCATTTCTGGCCGGGATGAGACACTTCTCTTGAGACGTTTGCTGCTCCACACACCGTAAATATGGTTGGGTTGTACTGAGCCCGCGCTATAACACATGGCTTTTAAATGCGCCCCATCTTGGTCATTTGATAAACGGTGTTGTGCAGCAGTCGTGTGGCGGCTGAACTGAAATGGGGGAGCGGGACAGCCACGAGTCTTTCCCGAACCCACTCAGAAGTTCACATACGGAACCCTCCTTATGAACGATAAACCTCATGTGGATTATCAAACATGCATGTGACCCTGCAGATTTTTACTGTAGAAAGCCGTATGAGTTAATGTGCCGGGACGTAACTGCTATTTAGAACAGAGCGCATTAGACTGGATCATATGCATTTCTGAAGTGTACTTTGTGAATTTAATAAAATTGCAAAAACCAAAAAATAAGCCAATCTTACTAAGTATTTTAGCTTTCGCAACATAAGACAAAAAGATTGCCAACGAGGTGAGACGGTAACTCATTTTAAGATCAGCCGATGGGGTAAGACAATTTCACTTATCAGGCAAAAACTTAAAACGAGCACTTGTTTTCTACTTGAGAGAACAGCATATGATTTTAAGTCTTATTACAAGACTAAAACGCTTGTTAAGACAGACTTTTTTTTTTTTTTTGCAGTGCTTGTGAAATGACTTAATTGGGGAGTTAGGGGTGGATCTGTACCGAGCCCAGTGGTGGGTGAACACAATCATTTCTCAGGCCCCAGAGGTCCACCACCACCATCGCTGGCGGGCAGGGTATGAAATTAACTTTTTCACCCACTGGCTAGAGTGGCTTGTGGATTCTAAAAGTCACCAGCCATTTTTAACATTTTACCAGCCACATTACCTTTTACAATATAACACATTAACACCGGTGTTAATTTTGCACCCTGGTATGTGTGCGTGTGCGTTTCTGTCTGTGCAAGCGGGCGTACGTGTGTTTGATGCTACTTCAGTGTTGCTGATTGTTCGGGATGAGGCCTGAGGGGTGGATGTTTTTGATTTAACCCCTATAACCTTTGACCTATGTCAAATTACATTGGATTTCAGCCATGTTAGGAGGCTTACGCAGGCCTGTCAGTATTCCACTGTGACTCCCTGCAGTAAGACACAGGCTCTCCATTCACCACTTTGTCACTGCATCCCACATCTACCTACAATTATAACTTTTCAAAAGGAAGTGTTTCATAAGGTAACACTGAGCTTGATACCTTATTAAAAACCCTTAAAACTCTTTATAGCATTCATACCGATTCATGAACAAAGCAAATTTGTATAATTTATGCCATAGAACTTGCAGTGAATCAAACAAGCCATCCAGCTGCAAGCTGTGCTGAAAACGTTCGAATGCAAAGGTTATGAATACAAAGTGCTATTTTTTCATTATGACAGCCACAGCATTGGAGTCAATTCCATTTCAATTCTGTCATTTCGTGAAATTATATTTACATAATGTTCAATGGCGCTCAAACTTGAGTTTCAGCGCTCATGTAATCTGACGCAGTGCTTAATAATGCATTGTGTATGTCTATACATGACATATAGGTATTACTAGGGGGAAAGAAACATCTACATGTGCAAAGTTTGGAGAGAGTATGTTGGTATGGTTTTATCTCTCTGTGTGGAGATCATCTGGATAGATCCTACATCTGCTTCATGGTCCATCCCTGTGATTGGCTGTGCTTCAGCACTGTTTCCAGGGTAACGACTTTGACAAGGCCAGACACCTGTGAACTGCTGAGAACTGGAATTTCAGAGCTCATTCAGGGGTCACACTTATTTTAGCTAACTGTCAACTCGGTTCTCCCCAGTTCAACGGTCCTGAACGGTGCTTACACTGCAAAAAAGTCTGTCTTAAGTCTTCTAGTCTTGTAATGATAATTCAAATGTTGTTTATTTCTCTCAAGTAGAAAATATTAGCTTGTTTTAAGTTGTTTTTTCTTCTGAAAGTTAAATTGTCTTACCCTTTTAGCAAATCTTGAAATGTGTAAAACTCACCTCATTGGCAATCACTTCATCTTACTTACTAGTAATAGAAATAGGATTTTAAGTCTAAACACATGTATAAGACTAAAATACTTGTTAAGAATTTTTTGGTTTTTGCAATGTGGTGTTCTGTGGGAACTGCTTGGAGAGCTCTGTGGGGTAGTGCTTCACTGTGGATTTGAAGGTAAACTGTTTTACGCTGGATTGAATGTTTAGTGCATGGGGACATTTTAAACTAGGCTCTTGCCGTGGTCTTGCTATTTTTTTAATTAAAACAATAAATCAGTCGTTTTATAAAACATGATGATAAATCCGCGGTCCCCTCCCTCTGATAAATCCCACGGTTTGTGTTACTGAGCCTTTTTGTGTCTCTGTGCGCCCCCTGCAGGCGACGCCATGCGCGTGGCGTCCTCGGAGTTCGCAGACGACCCCTGCTCCTCGGTGAAGCGGGGCACCATGGTGCGGGCCGCCCGCGCCCTCCTGTCCGCCGTCACCCGCCTGCTCATCCTCGCCGACATGGCCGACGTCATGAGACTGCTGGCTCACCTGAAAATCGTACGTCCCCGTCCCTCCGCCCAAGACACTCAGCCCCCTCCCGCTGGCCTGCTACCCCCCTCCCCCAATGATTCTCTGTTTGCCTTGTTTCTCCGTGTCAACAAAATCAATGGGGGACACATACACACAGACACACACACACATACACAGTAAATCCCTACGTGCACCCATTCTCCAGCAAGTGTCACTAAATTCATATTACATGAACATTTACACGTTATACGTCTTTCTCTCATCTGGAGAGACACTTGGAAGGCACAAATGTTATTAGTCTAGGAGCCACGCCTTTTTGTTTGGGTAAATTTCAATCGCATACAGATATGGCTGCATGTGGCTAGCCATTTTAATGTCTAATAAGCTGGCAGTGGGCAAAGTAAGCAATTGCGTGAAGAGAGTAATACGTTTGTGACGAATTGAGCCTGGAGACTTGATGCGGTCTGTCGTTTTTTTAATACGTTACCGTGAGTATTTTACAGGATTCTAAAAGCCTGTCCGATACACCTTTTTTTCCCCCTGTGGATCTAAATGTCGACCTTTGATGAGCTTTCTGAAGACTTTGGGGAAAAACTCCAGAGTTAAATAAGTTCACCTGCGTCACAAATCAGGGTCGGTTCCTTTCGTGAGGTTAATGCGAGGTCGGATTTCTCCTCCGCGCTCTTGGTAACTTACCGTGCCCCTCCCTTTTCCACAGTCAGAGCAGATTTTATGTCCCAGACCGTCCCGTTTTTTTGGATGTATAAGCACCTATTTGCAACTGTACTTATTTCTCCGTGTGATAACCCCCAGTCCTGGCCTTTAGTGTCATGGTGAGGATTTATAACCCCGGGAAGCTCAGCTCCCACACAGCGCTACCTGTGCGCATATTAGCATATAAATGAGGAGGGACTTTGTGTCACAGGAACGCCCGATAGGGCCACTCCTCGGCGACTCGGAGGGGGCCCCGGATCATTAAAAACCCTAAATTACCCTCCACACTATCTTGTAGAAGCTTTAATGCTTTGCTTTAATCATCGATTAGGCCCGGCGTGTTTGTGGTCGGCACGGCGACAGGTTCGGGAGCCGGGGGACTCAACGGCGCGACTGCTCTACTAGTAACGGGTAAAGCGGTTTGCCCGCGAACGGTACTCGTCGCGGCGTGGGAGGGCTAGCCGTGCACTGAGAAGCCGAGCGCTCCTGCGTTCTCTTCCTTTACTTTGGTTCCCGTTCCACACCATACACTGACATTCACTTCAGTCAGATTAGACTCTACGTACCCTAGTAGCCGTGTACATGCAGTTGCTCCGGGTTTTGAATTCCATAGCTGAAGTGTCAGGCAACGTGTAGTTAAGGGGAGGGTCTCGGTGAATGTACTGGCTCATTGGGTGTTGTGGGATCAGAAGGTCTGGGGAGCGTTGCTGTGATTTGTGGAATTCCACAGAGCTGTGAGGGAAATGGCATTCCCCTGTACCTCTCTGTGGAGGTTAATGAGGGCCAAAATGACAGGCTTCAGGCCCACACTAGACCGTCCCTCTCGTCTGCCCCCGCCCGTCGCCCGCCCCATATCCCCGTAACCATGACTGCAGGGAGTAACTGTGATTATGCAGTTCACTCAAGCCTCTCTTTTTCTTTTAACTCTTATCTCTTTCTCACTGCGTCTCTCTCCATTTCCCTGTCTAAACCCCACTGTCTCTGTTTCTGTTTGTCTGTCTGCCTCCTCTCTCTCTCTCTCTCTCTCTCTCTCTCTCTCTCTCTCTCTCTCTCTCTCTCTCTCTCTCTCTCACTCTCTCTCTCTCACTCTCTCTCTCTCTCACACTCTCTCGGGGCTCCAATGAAAGTGTCTGTGTGATGTTAAGCTGATAGTACACAGGCAATATTGTACAATATTGCCAGCAATGGGTATGGGCCACTGTAGCAATGGGCAATGGGGCAATAACTGAAAACATAATGTTTGCGGATCCTGTTTTTAACCTCCGTTTCAAACCTTTACCGTCATCTCACCGCAAAGGTATATATGTGCCCGGAACGGCAAGAACCACAGCTTTCTGCCAGGGTAATTCAATCGACCGTATCTCTAAATTTGACGGAAGCATTCATGGATGTATTCACCAGGCGGTCTGATTAGGTCTGCTGAATAAAGTTAGCTAGCTAGCTAAAAGTCACTCAGTTCGTCAGTACGGCGGTGACTGAGTAATATCAATTATTGATAGTCAAGAATGCCATAACTTATGAAAAGTTGGTCTTTATTTCAACATTAGACTACTACATCAATATAACTTATAACTTACCTCAGTGCTAAATAAATAAGTTATAAGACAGCAGTGCATCCCTTCGGTTTTCTCGCACCACTTGGCAGCCATCGTTGAAATTAATTTCTGGAAGACCCAGGTGTCACGTGACCCGAACTCACGTCTGTGATTGGATGGTAGCAAAATATTGCTCGCCTCAATCGAACTTGTTCAGATATTGATTTATCAATAGGGAAATTGCCAGCAATCATTGTCTGTGAATATTGCCTGAAAATATTGCCCGTGTACCATCAGCTTTAGATAGAAGGCCCTAAACCATGCAGTGTTCTACTCTTCACTGTCAGGCATTCAAAGTTCCTCTCCTTTTTCTCCTGGTCCCTGGCTCAATACAGATACATAAAATCTGTAAATCCAGTAACGGGTATAAAATATGTAAAATTAAGGCTGTTCTCTTCTTAGAGCACCACTCTTACATTGTTTTTTTGCCAAAATAAATGGATAAATTATGGAAAGACTGGAATAGAATTGCTTTTGGCTGATCCGCTCCATTTTCTGAGTTCCAGCTTGCGCTTATTATCGATAAGGTGCAAAAAATCAAAACGCCTCAAGAGAGAAATGTCACTCGAAATGCCTTTGGGAAGCCTTCATACATCAGAGTGGACTTTGTCAGATTGGTTACATCGATTAAACAAGAGCATCTTTCTCCAGTGCACGGTCGTCATGTCAATTTGAACCTCGTCATCAGTACAGAATTGGTACAAAACTGCCAGCAAAGAGCTCTTCCGACAGATTGCACATAAAAGTCCTTACATTAAGCGGTTGAGCGGGGGAGTTTCTGTCTGTTTATTGCTTAAGAGGTCTGCTTTTTGATTTGAGTGCAGTATGGGTCCAGGAAATACTGTTTTTAATGTAGTTTTTTATTTTATATTTAAGGTTATGGCTATCTTCTCCATGCCTGCAAACTGTTTCTTCTTACATATTAAGATATATATAGTGATGTCAGGGTGAAACGTATGATGTTTTTGGGCTGTACTGAAGCAGTGCGCTTCGTGTGTGTGTGTGGGCAGGTGGAAGAGGCCCTGGAGGCTGTGAAGAACGCCACCAATGAGCAGGACCTGGCCAATCGCTTCAAAGAGTTTGGGAAGGAGATGGTGAAGCTGAACTACGTGGCGGCTCGGCGACAGCAGGTGAGAGGGAGCTCCGCCCCCACAGTGCGGCCAGAGAGAGAGGAACGCTTGCATACACTGCCTCAGCTACCGTTAATCCAGGCTACTGAGCTCTTTCAAAGTGGCACACACACACACACACACACACACATACACACAGACACACAGACACACAGACACACACACACACACACACACACACACACACACACAAACACAGATGTTGAGAGAAGAATATTCTTGACCTTCTGTTTCTAAGGTTCCACATTCTGTACTGAGAAGGCAACAACACATTATACAAGACAAATGTCTGACAGACTGTCAACACAGAGTTTTTCAAAGGTTTCATTTTGTGCCTTTTGCTCTTGGATCAACAGTGAACTTCAGAGCTGTTCCACCAACAGACAGGCTATGTTCACACACCCATAAAGACCAACCGCGCGCACGCGCGCTTACAGACACACACACACACACACACACACACACACACACACACACACACACACACACACACACACACACACACATACACACACACACACACACACACAAACACACACACACACACACACACTGCTGCAGACTGTCGCTCAGGAACTTTCCTGATAGCTGAGCTCTGAATTAAACAGGTCTTCATTTCAGCGCAGTGATATTTTGGCTTCATTGCCGTCCCCTTCTCTGCATCTCCTAAAAATGCCTGTTAGATCCTCAAAGGAAACGCAACCAGAGGCACTGCCTCCCCAGCCAGCTCTCTGTGAGTTTCCAAAAAGAGTAATTACAATGTGGGTGCTTTCTGTCTAGCATATGTGCTGCACGGTTATTTTCATATCCGTCATATTTATTTTCTATTCCGTCGGCCACTGGATTAATATAGCAAACCTCGTTAAGATTTGTGCACACTGCTGGCGTGCTGAGGAATAGCGATGCGCTGTATTTCATAAGTGCACCCAAAAGCAAAGCATTTCTTTATTGTAAAGAGCGCGGCTGTGCAAGATTAATGGTAATAATTTGGCACCCTGCACTGCGGTGTTAAAACAGCAGTCACTGAGGTGGACAAACCTTTAGCCGTAGCATATGCTATTATTATTATTCCGTCTGTTATTGTGTGAATTGTATCGTGATTGGGTTATGCTCGGACTGAATGTTTCCCTTCTGATTACTTTTGTTCTGAACCTCAAGAGATCACCACATAAAACAAAGTTGAAATAAAAAATGTTAAAAAATAAAAATAAAAATGGGCCTCTCCCCTCTCACTTTGCGCCCCTCCCCCCCCTCCCAGGAGCTGAAGGACCCTCACTGCCGGGATGAGATGGCGGCAGCTCGGGGGGCGCTGAAGAAGAATGCCACCATGCTGTACACGGCCTCCCAGGCCTTCCTGCGCCACCCGGACGTGGCGGCCACGCGCGCCAACCGCGACTACGTCTTCAAGCAGGTGCAGGAGGCCATCGGGGGCATCTCCAGCGCCGCCCAGGCCTCCTCGCCCACCGACGAGAAGCACGGGCACGCCGGCATCGGGGAGCTGGCCGCCGCCCTCAACGAGTTCGACGTGAGTGTCCCCCCCGGCAATTACAGCCCGCGGTGCCGACGTCCGCCGTTCAATCCGTCTGCCGATAAACCGGGGAGTCGAGCACACAGCCAATCGATCGGCCAGGCAGCGCGTCTGTAAATGAAGCACCGAGTCGATCCTTCAGTCAGCCAATCAGCGAGTCTGTCGATCAGCCAGTTAGTCAGTATGTCAATCAGTCAGTCGAATAACCAGTGAGTCAGTCAATCGGTGTGTTTCTTAAGTTTTTTTTCTTCTTAAAAGTGGCATAGCCTCTTTGATTTAGTTTCACAGAGCCTTCTCTATGAGGCACAGCATAACATGACGTTCCTGATCCAAATCAGGAAGAAATAAATTGCAATATAATCAAAAGATTAAGCTTCTCATCTATGATCACGCCCTACGGGGAGTCCTCACAAATTTCAAATTAGAAACCCTCCTCCCCTGAACTGAGGAAAAGACTTTGATTCTTAGTATTTTTTTTATTATATAAATAGTCCTGATAGTGCTTTAAAATGTCTCAGATGATCATAAATGGCATACATTATTCAGTGATAGTTTGCAGAGGGATGTAGGTTGGATACACAATTCAAGTCAGCCGACTGCCTTGGACCGATGCGCCTAATAGACAGTACGGCGATACGTCGACTAGAGAAATTGAGAAGATGTCTAACCGCAGACTTAAGTGTTTGCAACATACACTCTGTCCTGAATGTCTTTGTGATGGTAATTTGATAACTGTATCTCCTGCCAGCATGGACTTCAAAGGGGAGTGAATTCAGCACAGTTATGGCCGAGCAGAGAAACGGATAAACGAGTGTAGGAAATGCCACCTTGGTACAGGACATACGGAGTTGTCTTTTTTTTTTTTTTTGAATGTCAGCTCAGGCACCAGACTTTACATTACTTGAGAGAGAGCTAAACTATATGGGCAAGCAAGCAAGCAAAATGTTTAAATGGCAGCTGAATGACACAACCGCATAACTTTGTTTACTGCATGTATATAAAAGACACTGAATGGTTCTTTGCAAACGTAATGGCTGATATAGTGTTTGACTGTACTCAAACGGAGTTTTAAATCACGGGCTCGGTGTGTGCTTGGCATGACCGACTACAACTCACTGAGAGCTCATTGACTTCTATAGGTTATAGAGTACATTTCATTTAGCAGTTAGACTTGAATGTCTAATTATGAATGGGCAACCCCTGTTTTAGAGACCACACACGTCGCCAGATGATTATTAGTATCTACTAGCTTTACTCTTTGATGAAACCGCTGATTTCTGTGTGAAGTGTTTACCAAGTAACGGAAAGACAGTCGAACGTTGACGTCTCCGTGTCTCAGGTTAAGACAGTGGAAGTTTTTAAGATGAAGCCGCACGCACAGCACGTCTCGCAGAGAGGCGAACGAAAGCGCTTCCGCTCGGCGTTGCTCCCGTCACTCACAAATGTCGGCTGTAAGGGAGAACTATCATCCGTAACCGCACCGTTTCAAACGGGATTGTTTTTATGTGCAGACAGTGTTCCGCTCCAGTAGGAGTGAAACTCCTAAAAATTTGCTAAAACAAACCCTGGGACCGTATTCATGAAGTGTCTCGGAGAAGAAGCGCCGATCTAGCACGAGTTATGTATACGGTTACGGTATGGACGTTACAGCCGTTTAACATTGAGCAGTCTCTACCACACCTACACTCCCCGCATCACTGACTGACTCACTGTACATTCACGCATTGTGGATTATTTTACGCTTATTTTACAAGTACTATATTTTAAATATACCCGCTAAATTGTATACAAAGACACAATCTGTAATAGTGTTAATAGCGTATTATAACATCCGTGAAAGTGTACTGCATAAGTATCACTAGCAATCTACTGCAGCTTCAAAATTTGGAAATGTAGAAAATACAAGTTGAACATCAATTGAGTATGACACAGGGAGAGGCTGCCATCTGGTGGCCATTTAAGAGAGTGCCTCTTCTTTTTAAAACAGTGTCATTTCAAGGGCAGTATATTTTAGCATAAATTATATTACTCTACTGGTTATCTTAAGTGGATTTGTTTTTAAAATTGACATTTAGCATTACAGGGTTTTTCATTTTAAAGGATTTTCAGCTTTACCAAGTATTCATATTTAAATGGAGTTAATTTCCCAGGAAATGTTTCATAATTCTGAAGAGATTATTTTCGCAGACAGTTGGCCTTAATTTGAAAGTTATGACAATATGACATTTAGGGTTACAGGGTTTTTAATTTCAAAAGGTTTATTTTCAGTTTAACCATTTGTTATTTTCAGTTTAACCATGTTCAAATGTGGTTAATTTTCTGGGAAACAGTCCATAATTCTGATGGGATTCTTTTTTTGCAGACAACTGGAGCTTTTAACTTGAACGTTATGACATTATGAAAATCACAAGTTATTCAATGCTGAGCTGACAGAACACACCGTTTGCCACCATCTAGTGGCCAGTATGTAAACATGTATACTGCTGGCTTTTTGGGGCTGATTTTGTTACATAATTAATGTTACTGCATGGGAACGATTGAGTCAGGAACTTTAATTGAGGCCTGATTTGCATGATTGGGAAGCGGCAGAAAGCAGGCAGTTATTTATTTGTGTGTGCTAACTTCAGCATAGAAAACACAAGGCTTTGAGGTGGCCAAATGCAGCATCATTATAGTTCATTAAAAATGCCAAGTAAACCTGCTTAGATTAGTTTGCAGTGGCTGCATACATGTTACTCAAATAAATTAGGCACTCTTTTCTCACTAATGGATATCACAATCACTTGTAAAGTTGCATTTCCATTTTATACCCTGATTTAGTGTGTGCATGCAGAAATGATTGAACGTACTTTTTGTGACATTGATTTAATTGGACTTATACAAGTAAACTATGGTTAACACATTTTAGAGGTAGTCTTTTCCTGTCACATAGTGACAGGATACCAAGTTTTCTTGAATTAACAGGCCTTACAGTTTTCAAGGTGATCCGGTTTCCTGTTTTTCCTGTTGTCTTCTCAACAAGTGTTGCAAACAGAAACAAGCAATCTTTTGGTTTGCTTAGCATCGTCATAGACTTGAGTTACGAAAGAGATAAAGTACCCACCAGAATTATTCCCAACCAAATGCACCTTATCATACCGTTAAAGGACAACTTAAGTTTGGTATAACTTTGGGTTGTGTAGTTACCTGGCCATATGAGTCCAAATGGTGGCAAAATATGTTTGTTAGTTGCTCTGTGGGCCACTGGGGTGATAATCCAGAATAGGGTATTTGTCGCTCTCCATTCACTTCTACGGGGCAGCTAAAATGGTCTCAAAATGACACTTCTAGCATGTATACAAACTAGAACGAAGCGGATTCTGTCAATACAAACTATAACCAGTCCTCGTACGTATTTAAAAAAAAATTTTGATCCGGTAGGTAATTCTTGCGCCAGAATCAGTGTTAATCCGCCGATGCGTTAGAAACCACTCAGTGTTCCAAATTTCCACGGTATCAAGTGTTCCTGGTAGTATACATCTTTGATAAACAAACCGACCTGCTGACATTTTGCTAGTTTTTTTTTCTGGTAGCTTGCTAACAAAATAGTACTTTTATAAGTAATTTTAATTACACAAAAAAATACAGTACGAGGACTGGTTATGGTTTGTATTAACATAATCCGTTTTGTTCTAGTTCGTATACGTATCGTGTCATTTTGAGACCGTGTTAGCTGCCCTATAGAAGTGAATGGAGAACGACAAATACCCTATTCTGGATTATCACCCCAGGGGAGCACAGAGCAACTAATGAACATATGTCGCTACCATTAGGACTCATATGGCCAGGAAACTACACAACCCAGAGTTCAGTTGTGCTTTAAGTTTGTTTGTTACTGCATAGGAAACGCAACATTCAATGCTTAACCACTGTCCTTTCAAAACAATATTTAATTTTGCCGTATGTGTAATATATCACATTTAGCCTTCATACAGTTGAAGATTGGCTAATAACTCAAAATGAGTTGGCTCTACTAACAGTTTAAACATTTCATGTTTGAAATACAGCGTCCAATAAAATAGTACATCCCATTTTCTATGCAAAAACTAGCTCTAAGACAATACGGTACAGAACAATCTGTTACAAGCCCACTGACAGGTGATACAGCTGTACAAGACATTATTAAATAATGTCGCTTCAACTGATGCACGACTGAGCAAGGATGTTCCATTTGCCTAATACATGGTGCCTTGATTCCTCGGTCCTCGTATCTCATCCTACAATAATAAGCAATTGGAATGAACCCTAGGGGGTTTTTGCCTGTGTTTTACCTCATATTTCTACCCCTGTGAAACAGGAAATTGAGAACGGCCACATAATAGTTGTTAAAGGCTCAGGTGTGCTTAAAAAAAGAGTAATGATGTAACATGAGTGGGAATATACTTGAATTAGGTTTTGTTTGTAACTATTTCTAGCGTTGCCAATAATTGTGAATTTTTTTTTTTATTCTTTTTTTTTTCTTTGAATATTTTACTTTATAAATCTGATTTTTTCATATTTAGAATTGAAGTTGATGCTCATAAACAACAAAAATATTTTTTATGGCTTTGTTTGCTCATATTTTTTTTATAGCTCATATTTCCCAGGGTTTCCAATAATTCTGGTGGGCACTGTATAGGCTACCTGTGTCCGTGCTCATCCATTCACGTGTCTCCTCATGGTACTTAAACTTGGAAAGTAAAGGGGTACAATCGATCGCATGGGATAAACAGAACACTGGCAGGCTGCAGTTTGTCACCAGTCCAACGCGCATAGTATGCACTGGCTCTGCAGAGCGAAGTGCTGCCTTTCCCGTTCGCAAGAACCGTGAAAACTGGGCCTGTTGTGTAATTTCACAATCCATTTTGCCCTACAAGCCACTTTCGTAAACCGCCACCTATTGAGCGAGTGCTTTGCAGTCGCACGGCGTCGCTCGTGAATTGTTAAGCCTTATCGGGAGAGGCCTTTTCTCGGGAAACGCGATAACTCTTAAACGCCGCCTAGCACATGTTCGAGTGTTTAGATTGGCTCTTCGCGAAACCGTTCAATCTCTGATTTCATCTGGCCTTGGTTCATAAAGGGAGACGGTTACTTCTCTGCACTTCAAGTCGAGGCTCTACAGGTGGTGGCCCTGGATGAATGCCGCTTTGGTGTCTGAGACGGTCTCCCTTGTAGCTTCTTCCTGACGGGGAGATTTGGAGTGCGCTGCCGTTTGTATTGTTTGCCGAATCACATGGCTGCGTGGCAGAGATCTGATATAGTGCAATAACGCGTAGCCCCGTTACGGCGGAGGGCTCGAGGGGCCTCTGTTTATCGCATAGCCAGCCCTCTGTAGCTCTTATCTTCAGATTGCTCATCGAACCGACGTAGACAGAACAAAATAAAAAAAATAAAAAACGTCAGGACACTCACAGCTAGAGGTCATCCGTCTAAAATGTCACCGAAGGTGCTGGATAATGCGTTTATAGGGGGCTGGATAATCCTTTCATAAAGGCCTGTTTGTAGGTGTGACACTGTTTAATGAAGCAGATGCTCTCTGGATATTATTGAGTTGTTAAAAAATGACACAGCTGACCTGGAATGAGTCGGCGTTTCTTGTGGAAATATCATCGGCCTCCGGGCGATCGGAGCAGATTCAGTCATTCCGGGGTGTGCTGCAGTGCAGGGGTCGGCGAAGAGGTCCGTACCTTCTGCTCCGCTTCATGCCAACTTCAGCTTTTGATAATGTAATTAGCCTCGTCGCTTACGCGATCTGTCGTTTTAGCTACATTTCTGCGCAAGCTCATGAATAACAGATGGACTGTAAGTTCTTGTGTCTACAAGTAAACCGACATCAGTGCATACTGCTAATTAGCTAATTGAGCCAGAGTAACTGGTGGAAACAAAACCAAGATACGCAGCAGCCTGCCAGAAATGGATCTAGTCACTTCTTGTGAAGTGGTTAGGGAACCCTTATGAACAGAAGGCCGACGTCTCCACTAATTACCTTTGAGCAAATTTTAAAAAAACGTTTGAAATGACTGTATGCATACTTGGATAGTGCCGTAGCCTAATATTGAAAATGTGTCATTCGCCCTGTAGGATGTTTCCCTGGTGGATCTTTTTATAAAGACATCCGTTAGAAGAGAGCCGTCGCTGTTACGGTAACAGTAATTACGGAGGCAGTCGGTGTCAACTTGGCGTCTCGCAGCTTAATCATGTCAAGGCACATTCTGCAGTTTTCAGTAATGAAAAACGTTCTAGTTCTAGAGAAGGACATTCATATTGTATAAATAAAAATAAATAAATAATAATAATAATAATAAAACAATTGTGTGGATGCAGTATCAGTCGATGTGCATTTGCACTGATACTGCAACCTCTGGAGTCAGGACAGGGGAAATTACACGCCCGGAACTCGATTTAAAAACAAAAAACAAAAAAACACAAAAACAACTGCGGTTATTAAACGTTACTCGATGTGTGAGATGAGCGTGACAACCCTCTGGAATAGCAGAACCCCAGCTGTCCTGGTAAGTGCGCAAGACGAGCGCTGAGCTGCAGAAGTGTAGCCTCACGGCGAGTACTCATAAAGCGCCCCCCCTATCACAGCGATACATCAGACCGCCACAGCTGCACACGTCAAGGGGCGTTTGATCCGAGACGCGCCTCTCTGCAAGATACAGCTGCTCATTAATTATCATACCAAATTCATTATTATACCCAATCCTCCATTTGTGTTATCTCCCGTTTTAGTTTAGCACCCGCAAAAGTGTGCCAATTACTTCTGGTCCCCGAAAATGGGGTGGGGGACTACATATAAAAACGGCTGTAGTTCCTACACGGGTCGTCTGGTACGGATGCCAATACCCTCACGTTAAAGGTGACGGTCTGCACTTTAACCTTGTGTTCATAGTTTAATTTCAAATCCAATGTGCTGGAGTACCGAGCCAAAACAAGAAACAATCGGGTCACTGTGCAAGTGCTTACAGACTTTACCGTGAGTGTTTTTTTCTTTTCTGTTTTTGTGCATCAAACCTGATCAAAATGTACAGCCCAACATCGGGCTGGTTTAAAAGCTTAACGTAGATATCCAGGCCTGTGTGGAGGGCTGCTGTTTTCTCAAGGTGAAAGTAGGTAAAGGTGTACAGGTGTGGACTGTGAATGGGGAAAATAGACGGTCACTGTCCTCATAGCAGTCTCTTAGCGCACGGTTCTTTGATCAGTATGTAAGAAATTGGGAAATTATATTGTATTGTCCTGAAAATGTCAAAGTTTGTCTGTTCGTCCCTGTGTTCTGCACATTTGGCCGTATATCCAGCAAGCGTACAGATATTTAAAAAATAATAGACTGCGAAAGGTCGATTCCATTCGAAAGTTACTGATCAGGTAAACGTGCACGTTTGCTATATTTCATATGATGTAGACCCAGGATATTCATTCACGGACTGTTGATATACGACTGACTTTTTTAGAAAGGGTGTACTGGTTATCCATAATGTCTGGTCTCGTAAATTTTTTTTATAAATGAATAAATTGGTGATAGGCTCAATGACTCTGAAACTCTGGACAACACACAAATATAGGCCTACTTTTATTTTCAAGGACCTACGCAGGAGTGACCTCTTGTGGTCACGGGTGTATACTACGAGCACAAACAACAGTTGCCTACAGCAACATTTGAACCTGCAAATTGAGTTGCGGATCAGTTGTTACAAATCTTGTTGACCTTGTATACCCTCTGATTAATGATATGTCCATCTGCATAAACAAATTTATATCAGATGAAGGAAAGTGAGGTAGTTTGCAGATTGCAGACACAAGCAATTAAATCACGCCAGTTCACCGCTCTCTGCCAAGACCTTGCCGTCTCCGCAGACGGAATTCGTATCGAATTCCCGGCGGCGCGGCTCGCGGTGTACGCCAAGGTGCACGGAATGATAATAAAGGAGGCGCGCTGCATCCTAATGCAGCCGGAACCTCGCTTTCAATAATGGATTGGTGTGGAAGGCTTGTCTCGGGGCGGTCGATACGCAAGAACCGCGCTCCGCCGGCGTCCCCTCCCCGGAGCGCACTAAGCCCCTCGCTCTTAGCAAGGCTCCGAAATTCACCAGGGACAGAGAGAGAAACGGCGGCAAAGACGGGCCGGGCTAATCCTCGGGCCGGCGAGCCTCAAGTCAATCACCAAGCGCGTGTCTGTGTAGAAGCGGCAGGCGGAGGAAAGCACTTTGTGTGAAAGGAGTCGCAGCTTGAATTCAGCGTTAAGGCTCAGGTTTCTCTCTATAAAGGGCTAGAGCAGGGGTAGGCAACCCTGGTCCTTGAGAGCCGCAGGGTCTGCTGGTTTTAGTTGTTACTCGCCACTTAATTGATCAATTAAAGCAGTTGATTACACAGTTAACTCACCTCACCTGGTTTCTTTGGTCTGAGTAATTGTCATATTTAAGGTGAAAACAAAAACCAGCAGACCCTGCGGCTCTCAAGGACCAGGGTTGCCTACCCCTGGGCTAGAGCGTTGGTGTCGAAGTGACGTGTGGCGAGGCTTTTTTGTGGGTTGCCCTTGATGAGACTGCCCTTGATGCATTTTACAGGGGAGAAATAACTTTGCATATCCGGCACTTAAAAATAAAAAGATTTTAAAAAAACAGAAAAGAAAAAGAGTTTTGATTGCCTCTTTTTAATTTTTTTTATTTTGTCAGGCATGTCTTTTAATGTGTGTATATTAAGGTGTGTTTCGCGCTTTTTCTGCCACATTTTTCCTCAGTCACACCCGTACATTAAAGGGTGTTAAAATTAAAGTGCAAACGTTTACAGCTGTCCAAGTATGCGGGGGAAATGTGATATTAATCTTTTTATACCCTGCAAAGTTATAATATACACTTTTGCAATATAGCGCTGTTTTTGCTATTCCAAGCTGTTTTACCATTAAGATAAATTCAAAGTGCAGAATGCAAATAAGTGCAGTCGAACCAAGTCAACAAACCACCATGACTGCAAACCACCATGACTGCAAACCACCATGACTACAAACAACCATGACTACAAACCACCATGACTACAAACAACCATGACTACAAACCAAAACTGAACTGTCTTCACTGTCTGACCATTCACACAGGCCAAATCAAGTGTTGTGCCGGTTTCATGAATTTTACAGATGCTGTGTGTGTGCGCGCGTGCGTATACCTGTGCGTACGCGCGCGCGTATATACAAGCGGCATGTAAGTGTGTATGTCTATAAGCCTCTGTAGATGTAAGTAGCGCATTACACCACTAGGGGGCCGGAGCTGAGAATGAGCACTGGGTAGGAGCACATCCTATGACCAGCAGTGAATGAGCGCAGTGTAGCAACCGCTTCACAGGGAGAGATGAGAAACTGTAGGGTGGAGCGGATAAAAGCGTGACGGGTTTTCCGCGGATAATCCCCAACATTGTAGGCAGCGGCTTATTCCAGGAGGGAACAACCGAGCGGCACGCCACGACGATCAGAAAAGAGCGTCGACGCCCTGTAAGCTTCGCATCCCGCCCAGAACCCCTGCTCGCTTCCTCCCTTTTAATTGAGAAAAAATATATAAAATTGAGACTGGCTCACTGCAGCGGAGGCCCTGCGGATTTTGAAGATGCGAAGACTCGCGCTCCTGAGGAGCAGCCGGGAGCCCGGGCGTGAGCGCGAATTGCGCCGTTCCCCCGTCTCATCCTGTTTCGGGAGCCTGCTTACGGGCCGGGGCGTGCTCGCACGGAGCCGAGGCGCTGAGAGGATCGGAGGAGCTTCATTCCTTCAGTGGCAAGAACAGGAAGAAAATAGGTTACTGCAATCCCAGCGCCCCATCTATCTAGAATCACGCCACGCGGTGTTAGCGGGATGCTAACAGTAGGTTTAGCCTAAACTGAGTTCGCAGAGCGAAGCGATGATTGAGTTGCAGTAAGGTGGATGTGGTTTGGCGAGAGTCCATGTCTGGTAGCTTCTAGTCTCCTCAGCGAGGAGGCCTTTGGTTACAGGCCGCTGTGCTGCAGAGTCTCTGAGCCATCTGGATAAGCTCTCACGCATCCACACGTTCGCTAGCAGACGCCGTCACCCAACACGCCTCCACGGTGGGCCTCCGGTCTTACATTAGGGTTTCGCTGCTCGGTTGCCCGTAGATGCTGCGGTTGTTTATCTGTCCCGGTAATGATCTGTTTCCTAAAAACAAAGACGGCACGTTCTATTTTTTTTTTAATTCTTTTTTTTGTGAGGACTGCAAAGCTGTTTATGTTTTGTCAGGCCTTTTTATTTTAATGATTTCAAATGTGTTCAGGCAACCTGGCTTGAGTTTTCAACCCAGTCTGAATGTTGTACCTTAAACCTTATACCCTAAGCTCATTGTTTAGACAGACCTGGTCTACCTAAAGAGGAGTGACCTGGAACAATGCATTTTAAGCCCGTTTAAACCCTGACTGTTATAATCCAGGTCTACCTAAAACTCATCGTTTAAACTTTAAGACTCGTCTTTACCGACTTAAGGCTCTGATCAAAGAAACATCACCCGTCGATTGTGTTGAAGTTTTCCTTTGAGTCGCGCGAACCTACGAAGGTTAAGCACGTGCTTGTTAGCGTACGCGCATGTGTGCTTTTTTTCTAATATTCCTTTCACACAGTCTATTGATGGCTAGGAGAGAGTAGGGAGCTTGGACAAAGATCTGAGATGGACAAAGGCTCAGATCTCCATAAAGCCTCTGGCAATGGCACCAATGTGGTCGGTGAGAAGCGAGCTGCTCGTGGCCTCTTCAGAGCAGCATTGTGTGTGGAGTCTCAGTCGGAGTATCGTGCGTCACATTTACTGAGGCTCTGTATGAGATGAGCTTCCTAAGGATAAGTGGCACCATGTTCTCTAATGGAGCTCTTGTAATCCTATCTGGGAGTGGAGAATGCTTGCGGTATTGTGCCGGCGTTCAGCGTGATACAAGAAGCCAAGGTCTGCAAGCGAATGCTTCGTGTCGTCGCCGTACGGTCTGCTTCGTCAACGTCTGCGGTTCACTGACCGCGTTCCCTGAAGGCGGTCCTTCCGGAGCGGGGACGGAAACGACTCTCGCCAATATTTGTCGAAAATCATTGTTAGTCTTATCTTTGTTTACGGAATGTGGCTCGTTCGTTTTAAGTTCTGAATTAGATTTGAGGAATTGCGCCGAATCGTACGTCTGAGTTTCTCGTGAGGGTGTCAGGTGGCAGGGAACACGGTGACCGACGCAGTCTTACATGTGTTCAGAAGTGTGTGGTTTCGGGTTACGGCAAAAACAATGGAATAAACCTGAGTAGACTGAGTGAAGCCAATGCTCCTTCACACTGCCTCTTTTTCAGGTCATTTGCTTTAGTGAGGGTCGGGCTAGAAGGAGAGGGAAAACAAATACCTGATTGCATCGACCGTGATGCGTTTGCCTTTATAATTACCTGTGTAATCTGTAGAACTCCGCCCCCTCAATTTGAATCCAAACGTCATGTCCTGAGGAAGATTCATTTTAGCGGGAGATATTGCACTCGTTCACACCCCTTTGGTCTCGTTCGCCTTGGCTGAGTTTTCCACGCCAACGCCAGAGAGCTGCAAAACCCCCCCCCCCCCGGGGCAATGGAGCGAGCGAGGCCATCCGTGTAGGGCCACGGTCAAAACTGAAACGGAGCAGGGAACCCAAGGTAACGGCGCATGCAAAAGTGAGGAGGAGGCAGCAGGGTTTTTCAAAAAAATTACCATGGAAACGGAATTCTGCCCGGAGCGAAAGGCCAGCTAACGGTTAGCTAATAAACGGGGAAGAAACGATTTCAAGGCGCCGTGCTTGAATTCCTAAAGCGGTATGAGGAGAGGGAGTGGGGGGGCTTTTAACAAGCTGTTCTTAAAATACAAAGATGCAGAGCCTGAAATTGGTCTGGTCTTTTTTTCTCCCGTAGAGACTCTACATATCTCAAGGATAAATATTATATTTTGTATGTGTAAATGGACTGCCTGCTATCTCTTCTCACTGAACTCAGTCCCCCTGGCTCTTTGGAAAGTTTCTGTGACTGATTAAGGATTGAGGTCTGCCCTACAGGTTTCTCTGAGCATGCGGAGAACAGGACAGGTGATCCCCTGCGGGGGTGGTTGTGTCAGGGGGGAGGTGTGAGAGGTGTGCGTTACCTCAGAAAGCGTAACAGAACTCTACACACTTTCAGCAGTTGAACATCAGTAATGTGCTCTAGGTTTATTTGCCCTTACTCTGTCCCATTGAATGCTAAGCATGGCCAGTTTGCCTCTTGTAAATGTCTCGGGGGAGAGACATGTTCACTCACGGTCATCCTCGGGACCGTGGCTGTACTTCACGTGCTGCTCCGGAACATTCTCTTTGCACTGGGCTCCATTAGTTGATCGAAGGGGAGTGAGGAAAGATGCACAGTGGCTTTTTATGGTAATTGCATTAGTTTCAGCATTATTACTTTAAAGTCCCCCAGTACGCTTTCAGTGACAAATTGGATTCGGAAGGCCCCTTTTGAGGCAGGAGATGGCATTGCTTTCCGGATTCTGGATAACATCTATTAATATGTCAGAATCGGGTTTCCAGATTGTCTCTTGCATGTCACATTCTCCTGCGTCTTCCTGCAAAACCTGCTGCTCAAATTTTCCATTAGGCACAGCACATGGGCTGCAGAGCGAGCTTGAATGTGGTGCAGTGCCAGGAAGGTATCACCAGGGGGCATTGTTGCATCACTGACGTACTTTTCTTTTTTTAAATTAAAATTTCCCTTTCACACTTTTTCTCAAAGTGCTCCACAGACACAAAGCACTTCTGCGCAAGCTGGCCTTAAACTGTGCTTAAAGCTTGCCCCCAGATTGCCACTGATAAACATCTGTTGTTGTTCGTAAGATGGGTTTTGTCAGTTTTTTTTTTGTTGTTGCTGTTCTTTGTGACTGTTTTAAATGATTAAGACGACGGAATGAACCAGACTGACGCGGCGACGAAATCAGGATGCGCGCTGCGTTCGAGGGAGGGAGGGAGGGGGAAGTGCGCACCTTTCTCGGTAGTCCTTAAACGAGTCCCTGGCCCGTTCCGCCCTTCTGGCCTTCCAGCACCTTCCGGAAGCCTGCCCGCCTCACCCACGCTCACCTACGCATCATCCGTGGCGTCTGAGTCTTCTTTGCCTGCGAGCCCCCCCGCCCTCCCCTTATTCAGCTCCGGCGAGCCATCGCTCGCTCACACGCCGTCGAGCCTTTCGTTGGCACGTTTGTTTGCTCCACTCGGTCGCAGCACCAGCGGAGATTAGATCGCACCCCTCAGCCGTTATGCCAACCAGGAAAAGCACGGCATAGTGGGAAAGCGGTTATCCGTTCTCCGTGCTTTCCTGGTGTTTTTGTGTGTGCCGGCTGTGTGTCTAAGACACAGCAGAGAGAGGCCCTTTTTCCGGCTAATCTCGCCGGTCTTCCGCAGGCTGACCTCAAGTGCATCTGGTTTCAAATTCCCCTATTTCAAACTGAAGTTGAATTGCCAAAGGGTGGAAATAGCCATGGTCGGTGTATACACAAGTTTTCGCTTACAGAGAACAGCTGGATGGTTTATTTCAGCCTGGGTATTATCTGTAGTCATTTTGGGACTAAATTGGTAATACATTTTTAGGAAATCGGTTGTATCACGGTCTGGGCGTTGGTAGCATGTTAGGCTGCACAAGTGTATGACTGCACTGAGGGACAGACCTGACTGCTTTGCACGCGAGTGCGCGGCCCGCGTACGTGAGCGTCTGCCTGCGCAAAACTGCGTGTGTGTGATTTTATGCAGGACATTTGTATGCTCGCATGCGCACATTTGTATGCGTGCATGCGCACATTTGTGTGCGTGCGCATGCTTGCACGTGTGAGCCTGTACACTCGCACCGCAGGGTGAATGAGGGCTACCGCGCGTGTGCATCTTTGTGTGCAGCCGTCAGTCAAAAATAAAAAATAAAATAAAATCTGCCAGTCATTCAGAGTAGAACCGGCAGAAGCGTGTATGGAAATCAGATGTTAAATCCTTTTTTCGAGGGCTGTCATTTCACAAGGACGCATTAAAGCGAGCTCCGTGTCACCGGACTTGACATGTGACCGACAGCGGCGACGTCCTCTGGAAACAAAAATGAGAAGCAAAATATTACGGTAATCCCTGGGATGAAGTCGTCTGTCAAATTACCGTTAATGCCTCCATGTAGATCGTAATAGCTTGTCAGATAAATGATGATTGTTTTGCATGAATATAGAGATAAAAGACAAAGGGCGTTCCTGGTTCGCATTATCGCGGCGTAACCGCCCATCCTCGCGTTCCAGAGCGCCTCTGCAATTGATGCATTGTCATCATTTTCGCATGCAGATTCCGCAGGGCCCCGCATTATTCTAAAATATGTGGTGTCAGATGAGGCGCTGGAGACGTGATGAAGCTCGTCGCACGCTTAAACCCGACCGTCTCCACCGGCACTCGTAATGGAAAGTGGACGTGCGGAGCTTCTTCGCAGAAAGGCCGAAAACAAATCAGTAGATGAGAAATGGGGCCTGCTTAGGCGCCGAATATAAACCCGGCGGAAAGTCGAAGCTCCCTGGGACGGGCGGAGCTTTGCGGCAGTGGATGTTGAGATGTGAAGCTTGAACTACATACGTTACTGTGTCATAAGCATGCCATTATACCGGTCACGACAGCGTATTACAGCTTGTGACAGATGTCATGTCTGAATGTATGTGGTAACCATTTTATAAAGGTTATTTTATGGTCTGTTATGACATTTGTCACAAGCTGTACTACGATGTAATGACTGGTTATGGCTAAGACTGGGTATTTTTCACAGAAAATATCGGTTCGACTCATGGAGCTGTCAAAGCAAAGTTATTGAAAATCGTGGAAAACTGGGAAAAACAGTGTTTTAAGAAACGTTAATTCATTAAATGAATTAAAAGACCTCATGCGCAGCAGTGGGAAATGATTGGACTAACATGTGCAACTATAGCAACGGTAACAAGTGCTTGAAGTTTCAAAAAGTCAACTAACAGTTGACGGCCGGTAGGAACAAATAGCCTATACGAGCAAAATGCGTTGATAGGCTTGTGCATTCAATTGCTTAGTCCGGTCCATCACGGAAAGCAATTTTTTGCCTAATAAAAATCGTTAGAACCAGAGCATGCTCAAATTCCAATCCTAAAATAATACAACAATTAGCGTGTGTACATTTCTACTTCTTTAAAGTTTGTTTTGGTGCACCATGTTGTACATTGTGAGGTTTGTGTTTTTGATGGAGCACCTGTTGGCCGTGACAACATTACAGTAATGGGGAAAGGAGCTGGGCATCAACACTGTTGACAGGGGCCGTCAATCATCTGATCATCTGCTCGTCTGATGACAAGGATGGCAAACCTTATCCCGGCGCTTTCCAGAACTACATTGTGACACTTTGTTTCTCCCAGCATTTGGCAATATGGTTAAAATGCATAAGCCTATACAAATGAAACTGTCGGCTATGTCAAGGTTGACCGTTACCATCCAGAACTGCCGAAAAATCACGGAAAATATTAAAAACGGGGGAAAACACGAAAATGAACTGAATCCGTGACAGCCTTAGTTATGGCATGTGTTATGGCATTCTTATGGCATTCTTATGACAGCATTGTGTAGGCTCTGTGCTGCGTAGTTCTAATAAAGTGCTACCAGGGGCCCTCGCAGTTTAATAGGACAGCGAGCCTGAGCCTGCGTGACTGTGGTGATCTGAACACAGGGTTTTAACACTGGGTTTTAACACAGCGGTAGGCTGATTCGATCCTGGGAGGTCGGTATGCATGCAGGCTTTTGTTTCCACCAATTACCCTGGCTTAATTAGCTAATTACGGTAGCTGCAGAAACCAGCGAAGGTTCTCTCATGGATTAGACCGCGCTGACACTTTTCATACAGGGGAAACGAGAACAGTCGTCAGCTGTCGCTCATGACCTTACCGATAAAGGCAATTCGAAATTAGCATCGTGCAAATGATTGTGATTGGTTAAATAACTAAGGGCAGCGATAGCCACGATGCACAAAAACACACGACCCTCCAAGCCCGACGTGTGTAGATACTGTATGTCAATGTGGATGTAGCCATTGTCATCTCTGATTATGAATGTGGAGTAAAAGGATATTGCATTTATGGATGTACAGTGAGCGCCATAATTCATTGGACAGTGGCACATTTTTTTGTTATTTTAGTTCTGTACTCTAGCACTTTGTGTTTGACCAAATATAAAAAAGTATTACTTTATTCTACGTTATGTTAAACTGTCCAATATTTTTTGATGCCAAAAATGGGGGGGGGCTATGTACAAAAGGTTCTATAATTTCTAAACAGTTCATCCGATATGGATGAAAATGCCCTCTAAAGCTGACAGTCTGACTCATTGTATCCCTTCAAACTCAAAGTGCTAGAGTACAGAACCAAAATAGCAAAAAACATGTCACTGTCCAATGCATTATGGTGCTCACTGTATGTAAGAGGGGGGCGGGGAGTGCCTTGTGCAGATCTAGGTGTTTATTTCTTCTCCGGTACAGAATGGTCACTGCAGTCTGTAATCCGTTTGTCCCAATGTACAAGTGGGATTGTCATGCGCTGTCCCCGCTCGCCTGCGTCTTTCCTTCATGTGTCTATGGTTTAAATGTGCCGTGTGCTGTAAATAAAGGCGAGAATCTAGGCTACTTGAGTAAAAATTATGAGACTCTTCAGATCTTCTCTAGATAAGTGCTTCATCTAAATGCAAAAAAAAAAAAAATTTTAAAAGTATATTTCACGATTTAAATTGTATTCGTGACGCTGCTTTTCCATCACCCCTGGAGTAATGACGTCTACCGAGGTATGAGAGGCGGAATGCCTCGGACAGTCTCGCTTCCGACTACGAGTGGAGCTCTCGCGCAAACTCTGTCTCCGTGGCAACTTCGCCCACCTCACTCTGAAGCCTCTGTTTCTCCACCCAGGCAACTTCTGTGATCGATGTGCAGCAATCCCAGATTTCCTGCGGTCGAAGAAGAAGAAGAATAAGAAGAATCCTGTGTCAAACTATATGAATGACTCTGTAACTCCAGAGTCCTTGATTGGGCATGTGCCCACAGCTGTATTGACTGGCACCACATCGGGCTCAATAAAACCGTCTCCCCTTCAGTCATTTTCACCTCCGTTGAAGCGCTCCGGAGCGGCGGAACCGCCTCTTAATTACCTTCCCGATACGTGAGCGGCAGCCGGGCTAAACGCCTCATTCTCTCAAGACAAATGCACTTGTCTCGGAAATAGAAAGAGGAGAGAGAATAAATAATGAAAGATGACCAGGGGAAAAATGTGTTTGAAAAAATAAAATAAACAACGCTACGTGGTGTCTGTCGGTATTTAGCAGCACCTGAGAAAGCGTTTCTCAATCTTGGCCTAATAAGGCCGAGACGAGGCTAATTAAGCTGTGAGTGACGGAGCGATTGGGTGTCTGCCGTCGGTCCTGATGGAGGCTATAACTGTTCAGGCTCTGGAAGACTGCCATTTTCAAAGAGGCAGAACTCTTTCCTGTTTCGCTTCCCCTCTTCCGTAGCTAAATTGTTAGTTTATTTATTTTTTATTTTTTTCATGCCAGCGGGGGGTTAATTTGTGTTGCATTGTAGCAATCTTGGTACCCCCACCACTCCACCCATGCTATATAATTATCCAATAAATATGTAATACATTTAAGGAGCATCTTTCCCACAGGAGGTATATCAGAACCAGGAAGGAGAGTCATTTCAAAACAAGTACAGTGCAACGTGTTTCTGAGACACTGCGGTTCTTTTTTGTTCCGGACCAGTGTTTTAGAGGTCACTAGAAAGGAAATAAACACATTCGATGGATTGGCCAGGAAAACTTGCTTAGAACGTGAGTAAAAATCTATGCGTTATGGATTTACATGGCCCTAAAATGAATGCAGGGCAGTAGCAATTATTGAGTAAAATAAATCATTACAACTTCTGGGACCCCAGGTGATATTAGTGTGTAAGGTGTGCTTTTGTTTTAGTATCTCCTTCTTTTTGTTGAATTTAACTTTTTGTAGAATGTTTTTTTATGTTTATTATTCTGACTGACAAGCATTTCAGTGTTCATACAAACGAGAGGAATGATAGCAATTCAGAGAGTAAAGCGCACAAAAAAAGAAAAGAAAATTGATATCGACCGAACTGATGGGGAATTTTACACATATCTGCTCATTAGAAATGAAGCTCACACTGTCAATTTATTTCAAAATGCGGTTTGATCCAAGAAATAAAATCCACAGTGACATTTTCTCATATATACTAATTAAAATGCGAGATATTAAGGAGGAATCGCGGGGAGCGTTCGCTCGTCTGAGAGAAAATGTGTTTGGGGTTGTGTTGCATTGATCGGAGCTGTTGATATTGCGAAATAAATTGGTAAAACGCATTTAGTTCGGTACGCTTGTTTGAAGATGATGATGATGATGATGATGATGGATTGACTTCATTTATATTTTGTAGAAAAAAAATCTGAAAATGCAGATTTATTATAAATGGTCATCTGCCTTGTTGCCATAGCTCCTGCGGTGCAATGACTGCACCCTGTGACCCCCATCAATTCACCAATTGGTTGGTTCTTTTAGTGTGAATACAATGGTAGTGATGAGGGTGGCAAGGTTCAAGTTAAACAGTGGGCTCTGTTAAATCCTAAAGCAGGCCGATGGCACTGAAACTGGCTAGAGTAGGTAGCGACGGCTATCTACTTTACCCGTATAATCGTACGCGCTTATGGCAGACGGTCAGAAACGGAACAGATCCATGTACATGCAAACGTAAAATTTTTGTTCCAGGCCTTCTGCTTCGATGTTTGTGTTATCGTCCCTTCCCCTGACCGACAGGTCTGTTGCCGAAGCGTGTGGCGTTGACCTTTGTCAAATCGCTCGGTGAATTGCCAGTCGAGTAGGGGCGTTTGGGAGGCGGCCCTGGGGAAAGTGGTTTTCGGACATAGCGCCATACAACTTATGCGGTGACTGCTGGCGCGACAAAAAGCAGGAGAACCTGGCTATTTCCCTCCCTTTTCCCCTCTCCCTCCCTTGAACCAATGACTTGTTCTTCTTTTTTGAAGTATTCAGAGAATACCTCCCCTCGCCCCCGACATGTCTCGATGTTCAGCTTCGGTTCGTTTTGCAGCACTTGACATGCCCATCCTTTTGTGGGAAATCTACGGGAAGCGGCTTGCATTATGAAGCTGGTGGATGGTTTACACTTGTTGTCTCTTGCTCTTTAAAGGGTAATTCCACCCAAAAACAACATTAACCTTATTGAACAGATCAAGGCACAACTAAGTAAGTCTTTCTTTGTGGCTGGCCAAAACTTATTTGAATATAAGGTTGAAAATTCGGGAGAGGTATACGTCATTTTGACGTATACCTCTACCCCTTCCTCGTTTTTGAAAGACTACAGTGTTTTCAAGTGGGTGTGCAAATTACATAGCAAGTAAGCGGAGCCAGCACCTCACTGTTCTGAATTGGGACACATCATCGATCAATCTAGCTATCATTGCTATTTTATAATGTCAGAAAATTACATTGATAGGCTACGTTATTTCTTACTGATTTTTTTGGCAAACTAAATCAAACAGGACTCGAGTGCTGTCAGGCACAGAGTTCCTCTGGTATTCCCTGATTCCATGTAGCCTATCTTCCTCTGACTTATTGAATCACCCGGTAAGGAGCCATGTCAACTAACGTTACATTATGATCCATGACCATTAAGTAGACTAACATTAGTCAGCTGACCATAATTTAACGGTTTCACTTTGAGCATTCTATTACAGAAGCAATATATTTTTTCTGGGCTATTGCGTTAGCTGTTGTTAGCAATGGGTTTCTTGGCATACAACAAATTGGTTTTTAAATATGTTTGCCATGGAGTAGGCTATAGTAGCTAACCTTGCATTCATTAATGGAAGGAGGTTAGATATTGGAGTGATAAATGCTTAGTTTCCATGTTTTTACTGACATCAGTGCATTCCAGTTGGACTGGGAAGGTTTTGGCTTTGCTAACAAACGTAGCTAAAACGGCTAACAAGTAGCCTACAACGATGACGTTGTAACTGTTAATTGTATATGTTTAATATTATGTATCGCCATGTTGGTCAATAAAAAAGCATTTCATACTGAAAAATGGTAGGTCGGGGTTGATTTTCCGACTTGAAACCGGGGTGCGTACCCTAGCCAAGTTTTACAGACTTCTGGCTCGGCTGGCTAATGTTTTCATGATACCAAACGTAGATAAATGAAGGGCCGTATTTCCCCCGTTTTTCTGGAGACTGAGCTAATGATGGTGGTATTTTCTCAGTATAACTGTTACATTAGTGGCTAACTTGCCTGCAATTTACATGGCCCAGGGGCGGTGGTAGGCACTGAAGACATTCGGGGCTTTGCCCACACCTGTTGGGGGATCCGGGGTCATCCTCCCCCGGGAAAAAAAAGCTAAAAAGCAGAAGCGCAAAAAAAATTTAATAAAAATAAATAAAATGAAAAAAGCAAATTGAGACAAAAACGGAAAGCCTAGACATCTGTACATCTTTGAGGCAAATTATGGTAGCTTGTTAACACATTTATCCAAAGCACCTATCAGAAAGGCTGCCCAGCCTATGTTTTTAATATAATCTATTTCTTCTCTCCTTTTTATCATTCTGGCTGCAGCCACACTTGATAACACTTGATAAAGAGAACATCTAATAAAAAATAATGTATTCAGATTTCTGTACAGAATATTGTTAATATACAAAACATTTCAAACATTTCCCACTGTGGTGGGTGGACCCTGAACTGTCTCGGGGGGTCCGGGGAATACATTTTTGTTAATTTCAACAGCTAAATGTATGAATTTGGTGCTCTTTGAGATAAACATTTTAACACTAGATCCATGATTTTTTGCCATTGGAACGTGGGGAATGGAACATCTGAAATAAATACAATTTTGGTTAGTTGCTTTCTCTTAATATAATCAACGTAACGTTACGTATCACAGTCAGGATACATTCATATTGATGTAGCTAGTGGATACTGGATAGATAGATAAACTTGCCTTAAACGATGTTGTTTATTTTAATCAGGAGGAGAGCTACTTTTCTACAAACCAAACATCATTTTTTTGTTGGAATTACCCTTTAAAAATAAATCACAAAGCAGAAAAACGGTATTAAAACATTCTCCTTGTCATTTCACACTAATAAAACATTGAGAAATCTAATTTAAAAAAGCCTCTCAGCGAGTATCTGTATGTAATGATAGAAAAGCAAATCGCAGTTTCTCATCAGCAACAATTGGGCTTCGAAAATGCAGAGGACAAATTCGCCAACTTACTGACAGACCTAAGCATAGCTGCTCCTGTCCTAAGATCAGCTGTGGGAAAGGAGGTGGTCGATGCTCAGGAAACGTATACCCTGCCATGCTTGGTACTAAAAGAAACGCCACCCACTATGACACCGGGCGTGTCAGGCCGCTACTTTTTAATGGACAACAGGAACGGTTTGTCCCATAAATGAGCCTTTCCAGCTGCAATTACACGTTAAACCTTAGTAATCGGGAGACTCAGGGCATTTAAGGCTTATTGTCCTATTCTATCGACGGTGATTAAGCACAGACCATCTGCCTACCCTAGATACATAAGTATTGAATCTTTGATTATGCAACCTGACACTTCTCTCCCCTGCTAATATTTGACCACACATAAATTATTAAGCAATGAACGTATTTCAATGTATTGTTAATTTTGCTTTTTTAAAATTTTCTTGAGACAATGAGGATTGAGATTTCTCCCGTTAATGAGCTTGTGACCAAGAAGGCACAGGTTCGAGTCATGCCGAATGCGGTAATCGCAACTGATTCAATATTTACAGTGCAGTGTTGTGGGTATTATGTGCTGTTGTAGCTTCATAAATCACTATTGATAAGGCTGTGACCTGAGCAAATAAAATGGAACATATATTGCAGCGTTTACTAAATGGTGTCAGAATCCAGCCCCTCCGCCCCCATCTTTTGCAGTAGGAGTTAAATGAGTTCTTATGAAATCCATGTTCTCCTCTACCAGGCCCTCCAGCAGACTCCGTTCTCGTTAGAAACGCGCAAAGCGACGATCGCCTCACAGCTGGCCCGCTCATTAGCGTGTAGAAGCTATCGGAGTTTACCGTAGAGACTAGGTCAGCTTTGCACAGCTGGCAACCTTTTCCGATGGGATGTAATTGTCTTCACAGTAATTGCCTTTAACAGGCTCTGACATCACAAACACGGGTCACAAAATGTGCCTGGTTAACGCCCGTCCATTACTTTCACAACTCGGAAGCCCTGGTGCCTTTTAAAACCCGCGTCTTTTTTATTTTTATTTATTTTTTTTGTGCGCGCAATTTCCGGAGAATGCTAATACGCATTTGAAAATGAACCCGAGGGAGAGCGTTCAATCGAAGGCACCAGACACACACAAATGGGCTGATTTATCACAATACATCCAAACAAATATGTTGCCTGCATTTTTATTTTCTCGCAGAACGATCCCAGTGGCCTTTCTGAAGTCTCTTAAACGCAGTATGAAATAGCAAATAGGGTGTCAGGAGTGTACCCCCTTTACATTTGTTTAAAAGTTTGTGAAAGTCCCGCTTAGTTGTATGTAAAAGACCCGGCACGGCTGCTTCCCTTTGTGTGTGCGATAAAGGGGCCCGCATCCATTGTGTTTAACATCAGATGTAAGGAGCCGCTCCTGTGGGAACTAGAGTCTGATGTTTGCAGAGGCGGGCAAAGAGCGCACGCTTATCAGGGGATAAAAAGTATTATCGTAGCAGAGACGTTTTGAAAAGAATGAAATTGAAAGGAGACCTTTATTCATATTCAAATTGGTGAGTTGCTCTCATGACCAGGGGTTTCAATTATGAACCCATAATATAATGTGGATATATATGGATATATATATATATATATATATACACTGCTCAAAAAAATTAAGGGAACACTTAATCATCACAGTATAACACCAAGTCAATTAAACCAAACCGGTCATGCTGGATAATGTTGCAGGCAGCATAACATTCGCCACGGCGTCTCCAGACTCTTTCACGTCTGTCACATGTGCTCAGTGTGAACCTGCTCTCATCTGTGAAGAGAACGGGTCGCCGATTCTGGTCTTCTCTGGCAAATGCCAATCGAGCTGCACGGTGTTGGGCTGTGAGCACAGGTCCCACTACAGGACGTCGGGCCCTCATGCCACCCTCATGGAGTTTGGTCGGAAACATGCGCACGAGTTGCCCGCTGGATGTCATTTTGTAGGGCTCTGGCAGTGCTCCTCCTGTTCTTCCTCGCACAAAGGAGCAGATACCGGTCCTGCCGCTGGGTTGTTGCCCTTCTACGGCCCTGTCCAGATCTTCTCATGTAATGGCCCGTCTCCCGGTATTTCCTCCACACTCTTGAGACTGTGCTGGGAGACACAGCAAACCTTCTTGCAACAGCACGTATGGATGTGCCTTCCTGGAGGAGCTGGACTACCTGTGCAACCTGAATGGGCTGCAGGCACCGCCTCATGTTACCAGTAGTGACAAGGGCACTAGTAAAATGCAAAACTAGAGAAAAATCAGTCAGGAAGGATAAGGAGAAAGAAATGGTCTGTGGCCACCACCTGCAAAACCATTTACTTTTTGGGGGTTTTCTTGCTGTTGCCTCTCCTGTCCATCTGTTTTCACTTTCATTTGCACCAAAGCAGGTGAAATTGATTCACAATAGTTTACGCTTCCTAACTGGACAGATCGATATCCCAGAAGTTTAATTTACTTGGTTTTATACTGTGTTGATTAAGTGTTCCCTTAATTTCTTTTATATGGGTCCAGTGGCTGTGTTATCCT
This sequence comes from Ilyophis sp. 1 JC-2022, assembly GCA_022702515.1. NCBI lineage: Eukaryota > Metazoa > Chordata > Actinopteri > Anguilliformes > Synaphobranchidae > Ilyophis > Ilyophis sp. 1 JC-2022. The sequence goes on along the minus strand of CM040400.1, from coordinate 17,490,989 downwards.
GGCATGGTTTGGGTCCACTTGTCCCCTTAGAGGGAAGGGTCACTGCAAATCAATACAAAGTTGATACAAAAATACAAAAGTGATCACTTTTATCCTATGATGAAACATTTCCATCCTGATGGGAGCAGTCTCTTCCTAAGATGACAATGCCCCCATCCACAAGGCACGAGGCGTCACTGAATGGTTTGAGTATGAAAATGATGTGGATCATATGCTATCGCCTTTGCAGACACCGGATCTAAACTCAGTTGAACATCTATGGGAGATTTTGGACCGTCGTTTTAGACATCGCTCTCCACCACCATCGTCAAAACACCAAATGAGGGAATAGCTTTTGGAAGAATAGTGTTCCATCCCTCCAGTTGAGTTCCAGAGTCTAGAATCTATGCTAGGCTAGAGGTAGAATCTATGCCAAGGCACATTGAAGCTGTTCTGGCGGCTCGTGGTGGTCCAACACCTTACTAAGACATTTTGTTGTTTTTTCTTTTAATTTGTCACTCTTCTGTATATATACACAGTATATGTGTGTGTGTGTCGGTGTGTCATGCAATCCCACATTTCTCTTTGCTTTTGTCAGAATGCCTGCTGCACTTTGCGTGTCACTTAGCATTAGTAGTGTATTTGTTTCCAGTGAAAAGTGGCAGTTATCACATGTCGCACGCTTTGAATAGTTTATGTACATATTAATCATACAAACAATGCATCAGTGTCTTTTTATTTTCCCTTGTTGGCATTTGGTGGTGAGGCAAAGGATTGGGATTGGGATTACACCAAAGCCTTTTTAATATCATAGCGATGACGGCGCTCTAAGCCCTGTGTCTTCATGCGTAGACGTTCACAGCAAAAATCACTTGGATAAATGTTTTTTATTTTATTTTATTTTTTCAATGCACCGGTCACAATCTCCACAAACAGGAAGTGAACTTGCTGGGAGAGAGCGACTAACTGTTTTCCGCACTCTCGCATGCAGGAATTTCCAATGGTAGAACCTACTCGACGCATTCGGGCATCGGTTCATAATCGCCTTTATGGCGGTAATTGCGTTTTAGTCATGGCAGTCGCTGATTGGAAGACCGAGTGCGTTGCCTTCACGGGCGACGGAGTTCAGAGACGGCGGGCCCGATGCTCGCGCTCGGTGCTCACGGTAATCTCTGTTTTGCATGTCGCCGTTAAAAGAATGGCCATCTTTACCGGCTTAATCTCCATTAGAACCTGGGTGACTTGGCTGACATATTGCACAGGTCTGCTGTGTGCTGCTTATTAGGAACTGGTAAACTCTTTATGAATATTTAATAAAGGTTTCTTTTGGTCTGCTGGTTGAAACATACATTTGCATCGTAATTACATTTTTGTAGCCCCGTAATTTCAATAAATAAACCCTAATTAATTGGGCAAGGAGGCTGTAATTATTCCCAGGCAGGCGAAGGCGCCGAGGCCTCTGCCGCCATCGCCGGCGGAAAAGGAGAGCGTAGGCTGTGCCCGCCCACCCGCTCCCTGCTTGTGTGGAGGCTGTGGGCTCGGCGCCTCTCCCTGAAGCGGCTCTTACCGCGCAGGCCCAGGTGAGCAGCCGTGGGAAACCCCTGAGGCCTTACGGGGCCTCAAAGCCTGCTGTCGCCACGGCGCCCAAGCCCCGGGTAACAGTCTGATCCCTGCAGATCGGCTGATTCGCGCTGGCTTACGATTCCCCCCTGAGGAGCTGGGTTACTCGGGTGGGGGGCAGGGGGTGCAGACTGGTGGCAGAGGGGGTGGGCAGATACACAGGCCCCTTTCACTGCCACAAAATGGAAGCGCGGATGACTGAATCGGACCCGCGACATTCCTGCGTGCGCTACAACGTGTGCTATCATCCTTTATTCATTTATTTCATTTGTTTACTTGGCAGATGCTCTCATACAAGCTGGCTTACACCGCTAATGTGGTATGATACGTTAAATCTACATCATGTAAGCAGTGAGAACGATAACGCTGGGCTACAGACCTGAAAGAACTTCAGCAAACATGCGTCAGGTGGGGAAAAAAAAAAAGTGGTAACAATACAAATGTAACAGTAAACAAAATGACGGTGCCTAGCTGTTCTCCTTTAAGGACAAAGCACATCCATATTCATATCCATATCCATATCCTGCCATTGATTACTTAGCTAGCACTGGAGGACAATTGCATAGTCTCCTGATCCTCAGCAGTTCCCCTGCATGCATTGACAGGCTAAAGTTTCCCATTGGGCCTCCTGTAGCCCGCCCTGCGGTGTTAATCAATCCTGCGGTACATTATTAAACATCTTTTTAAGGTCAGGTTTGATAACCGCACCTTATAAATAAGAGCCTCCACACCTGCGTTACCGTGGTTACTCTCCTTAAGCGTGCGGTACCCTTTTTTCGGCAACGTGGCCTGCGATGTACAGCCGGCTCGGCTCGCGTCGGTAAGCGGCGCATCCCCGTGGCTCCAGGACGGCGTAATTAAGTCGCATTATCCATTTAGCGAACCCGTGGCCTCATCCCGGGGCGAGTTAGTGCAGGGTGCGTTTCCGCACGTCGCCCAGTCATGCGGAATCGTACGTGCTGATCTAAAGCGGCTCGGGTTAAGAGCCGCGCTCGCGTGGGGAAAATAACTTGGGAAACCGGCTCCCAGCTTTCAGCTCCCTACCTCACCGCTGCTCCGTACAGGTGAACGCTGTTGTAGTCGCAGACCCAATTAGTCCGTTTCCCCAGTAATCAAAAGTGTCACCCCCCCCCCGTACATAATACGGGGCCACTAAAAGGCGACTTAATAGTCCCTGTCCAACAGGGCCGAGTCCTCCCTCAGTCTGTTCCCTTGATTGATTGGCATGTCCATCACCCCCGCGTAATTGCGCTTTCCTCTGCAGACGCGGTTAAAGCGAAGGCTCTGAAGGGCGGAGGTGCGAGTTGTCTGAGAGGAGCCGCGGCGCTACCTCCGCGCGCAATTACGGCGCGTTTAATGCGGGGACGTTTCGTGGAAAAGCGCTTTTAGAAAAATGGATGTGACGCGTGTCTAAAGTGCTCGTGTTCCTCGGCGGAATCGCATAACCATGGCGCGGCGACATCTGGCGTCTTTCAATCGCCTGCCCGCCGCTGGCGGGATTGGGGGGGGCGAGTTTGAGCGTCCAGCACAATGCACGAACGTCACTTCAGCGTTTCCACGGCTACAAGCAGGTTCATTCATCTGCGAATGCTCCCGCTCTGCAAATGTGCCGATATAAAGGAAGATATTAAATATCCCTGAAGGGACCGACCTTGAATAAGATTGAACAGATTCTTTTGTCAGGCCGAATGAAAGTGGTGATATTTCTTGCTAGGTGTCCATAATTGCATGGCGTTTCTGTTCAATGGTCCATTTCGATTCCGAAACCAACAGAACTGCCGCTCTGTGGCGGATGTTATTTATTTGTTTAGTAGTCGCCGTCAACTGTGACTTTTACTTTGCTCCCAAATTTCACATGTTGCGTATTCTGAGACCTTATAGTTTGTCATTTACGCAGCCAGAGATTTACTGCTGCAATTGATGTATATTACTTTGTGCTCACTCAAGGGTACAATGGCAGGATCCCATGTGAGTTTCGACACTTGTTTCTGCATACGATACATTCGGATAACACCCAGAATGTTTTTTTTTTTGTTTTTTTTATTGAATATGAATATGCTGTTTCCTGGCACTGGAACTGCTGTTAATTATGCTACATAATTATTAATGCTTTATATGGATATCCAGCTTGCATAGTGTGCTTTTTTGGAAGCAATTTGGCAGATTTTGCCTATTTAAATATTTGCATGCAGTACTTTCCAAATGTAATGCAATGTAATGTTCCCAAAAGTCACCCTGACTCCCACAGTGTTGTCTAGGAGATGTCTGAAGCTTTAGCATGGACTGTTTAAGGGAATATAAGTGTAATGTGTTTATATGTTATTAATTCCAGCAGAAGTCTCTCACATAATGTGTTTCACATTTAGGAATATCGCTATTGTTTTTTTTTTTCCAATCGTTGCCTGTAGCCTGACAATGTGCTCATGCTGTACGGGATTGGGAAGAGGCGTGATAAGCTCCTATTTTCTGGGAGCTCTTTGAGGCCAGTCCGCTGATCTGAACTGGCTCACGCTCACGCAGGAGCCGTCTTGTCCGTACCCCTTTGGCGGTGTTACCGTGACGATGTGTCTGCAGCCGTGCCACCATGTACCCTGCGCCTGCGGATTGGCTGAAGTGGTGTCGGTTGGCCAGTAGAGGGTGCTCATCATAAAACCCCAATGACCCAGTGTAGTGATGGGGACACTGTGCTGTAGGAGATGCCATCTTTCGGATGAGACGCTAAACTGAGGTCCTGACTCAGTTAAAGATACCATGACAATAATCCCAAAGAGTAGGTGGTTCCAAACAGTCAAATACCATGCTGTGGCCTGTCAGTTGTTTGAACCAAAACTCAAATGCTTGCCAATAAAAATATGAGAAACCCACAAATAGTTTCTCAGTGGGCAGGCATTAGATCCCTGTGTACACCAAGACCTTTTTTGATACAAATATTTTTGCCTGAAAGTGTCAGCGAACATATTTCATTGCAGCTGTTTGTTCTATACGTCGACAGAACTGTGCTTCATACAGTGCTCAGGAGGGCTGAACACCCCGGGTTATGTACATTAGAATGTTTGATCGCCGGACGCGTGGAATGCTGAAAACGCGCTTGTGCAGGGAGATGGAAACCGTGGAAACGGACTGCCAGACCTGCTGCGAACCAGGTCCGGGTGTCATTTTGTTTCCTATCAAGTTTGTTGTTTCCAGTTTCATAGATAGAGAGAGGTATCAAATGAAGGGGGGGGGGGGATGAGATGTCAAGAAGTGTACGCTCGGGGGAACAAGCAGGAGATACAGCTTCTGCAAATAATCTCATAGCAACAGGAATATTTCTGAGTGGGGAATAGTGCCTAAAAATGTGTGTGCATTTTGAAGGTGCACTGGCTTTTTTTTCCCTCAGAACTTTATGAAAAAGTCGAGATGAAATCACGGGGACGACGCATGAGGTGACGCACGCGGCAGAACGTGACTTGAGATCACAGGCCCGTGCATAAACACGAAGGCGCACAGTGCATAACACAGTCGTGCTGCGGGCGATGTGCTGCGATGTCGGATATCGTCGAGCGCCCTATCCCCAGGCGAGCCAATTTTTTGGTTTGTTTATTTATACATCTATTCATTTCATCTCCTGACACGTAAGCCACGCGTGCAAGGGCTGTCGCGTGTCCGATTGCGCGGGGACGGTTTTGTCAGAATCAACGAATCGACCGATCAATCACAACCGCGGCTTTCGTCACGACATTCAGATTGTTTCAAAGGCCTGGAAACAGTCGCCGTCCCAGAATCAGCAGAGCGAGCCCCCCGGAAACTCCCGGAAACCAGCTGAATGAAAACAAATGGGGAAGAGAGAGAGATTAACTAATATATCCATCAGCTGACTGCACAAACCCAGAGGCTTATGGGAAGCTGGATGTATGACGGTCGGCGGGCCTGCGTTGAGTGGGGACTCTCTGGCCTCTGCTTGTTTTCAGAACATGGGGGTATTAAGCAGGCGGCTTGTCGCGGCCTAATGTCTTACACAAGCGGAAGTGTGACAGTGTAGTATAATGGTTAAGGAACTGGCCTTGTAACCGAAAGGTTGCAGGTTCGATTCCCAGGTAGGACACTGTACCCTTGAGCAAGGTACTTAACCTGAATCGCTCCAGTATGTATCCAGCTGTATAGCTGTATAAATGGATAATATGTAAAAAAAATGCTATAAAAAGTTGCGTAAGTCGCAACTGTTAAAGTCTGTTAAATGGCTGTAATGTAATGTAACACATGCCAGCATGTGCAATCATGTTCCCCTGTTCCTGTTCCTGTTTCTGTTCCTGTTCCATCACTGATGCGAGCGAACAGAAACATCCCTTGTGGGAGTTCACGAGAGGTGCGAGCCTTCTCCCAAAGCTCAAGATTGTTTTTTGGATATTTATATTCTTTGACACGAGGATATCTTGAGGATTGATTCCTCTGTTTGCTATTCATACCCCTGACTGCAGCTCCCACCGACTCAGGCTTTATCGGTGAGGTTTCCTAATTAACATGTAGCTCCAGTTTTATTTGGCTTCCGCGCTGTAAATAAAATCCTTGGATGTTGCCGACATATTATTCTCTCAGAATTGTATTTTTTTCCCACCCTTTTTATCTATCGTTTCGTATGCTTCCAGCATTTCGGAGGACAAGTCTTCAGAGTGATGTAGTTGAACGCAGAGTTCGTCCCTCCCATTGAGGGGGTGTTGAGAATTTGTTGAAAGAATGATGTGATCATGGCTGTCCCTGTTCCTCCTGCATACAGAGTGGCTTGTGAAGGTGCTGGAGAGGTGAGTGGGTTAGGGAGGAAGGAAACTCCTCGTGAACCGCAAACAGGGTAGAGCCATCATATTTTATCTGTGATTTATCATTGTGTGGTTTTACCACCATTTTTTCCTTAAAATTTGGAATGCTCTCGATTTGGAAGAGCGCACGCCTTCGTTTCTTATCACGTCGTAGTTATGAAACGTCGGGCTCGTGCAGACACGAGTGGCGGTTGCCACCTCATGTGCAGCTCAGCAGACGAACCTCCGAGTTTGGGGACGAGCGTTCTCCCGTGCTCTTTCTGGCCCGACACGCAGCACTCAGGAAATCCCCTTTCACAGCTGTGCTTGTATTCTCCTGCACTGCAACAACATGGAACGGAACATCAATTTTTCAGAGCGCTAGATTAACAGGGCCTCGTGCGCAGTTTAAATGTTTGAACGACTCGGGTTTTACGCGTTCCCGGCTATGAAATATTCACGCCCGTCCATCGTTTACCTCGCTTTGCAGCGGATGTGAAGGTAAAAGCGCCCGCTGCATTATTCAAAACTGCCGACAGGTGGTCTTCGATTATAACGGCGTCAAGATGTTAGGAAACAGCCTGCTTTTCAAACCGTTTTTTTGTGTTTGTGTCACAAAATGGAGATTACCATAATGCTCATGTAAGTGCCCGCCTGTAATGGCTCTTTGCTTTGCTTCACTTTACGCGGCTAAAACTATTGTTACACGTTTTGCAATGACTCACGACCATAAAACCTTACCATAAAGGTTTGATTCGCAATCATTAACCGTGCAAATTGCGAGGACCCTTGTAGGTTTCAAACGTGTTTATTAACTTGATATTTACGGCGGTCACATAATATGCCTTTGCAAAAACAAACAAGCAATCGACCTGATAATGAACACACGGGGAGACGTGGTTATTCAATAGATATCAATGTTTGTTCAGTGCAGCTATGCGGTGCACATCTTCTGCAGTGTGTTGCCAAGGAGACCTTAGGAAAGAAGAAGAAGAAAAAAAAAGATCTCAGGCTGATTCATAAGAAAGTCTTTAATGAGCACTGATGGGAGGGACAGTGACTAACCCCGTATTCTCTTCCTTGGTGCCCACCCTGAGGCCTAAGATTTTAGAATCCAAATATCCCACTGGAAGAACCGATGACATCTTTAATCATCACTCGACAGCCCCGGGCTCACTGTCCACCCTTTTAAATGGGTAATATTAGAAAGAACAAAGGAAGAATTATGTGTGCTTATTTTAACCCAAGAGAAGCAGCTGAATCCCCCTTTGCTCTCTTTTCTCGTGGGAAATCAGGCAACCCCATTCATAATCACGCAGATTATGAGGAGATGCTTTTTTTTTTCCCGTTACGTTTTGTTTCGTTTGTTTCATTTCCGCTCTTCGGTTTGTTAAATACCGGAAGGCGTGCTATAGCCGCGATAAATGTCGGGCCCCCGGGTTGCTCAAATGAGTCGAATTAACGCAACGTTGAGCAGCTCAAACTGACCACAGAAAGGATGGGGGCTTGTGTTTGATCCGCAGTTTGGACTCGTGCACGGGGCTGTTGTGGAACCCCCACTTGCAGTCAGCTGGTAAAAAAAAAAAAAAAAGACAGGCACAGTGGGGGCCGTTTAATTTCCTTAAAGCTATTTTTCTTTTTAAAGTTATCCCACCATTACCAAACTCCAACCAAACTTTCAACGATGCTTCAATTTTTGCGGTTTGAAGTCAGACATATTTCTTTATTATTAAGCTGGTTTGTCCCATCAAATTTAAGGCGCATTTTATTCTCATGTCTTGTCTGCCAAGTAAACTCTATTGCTGCAGGCAAATGCTCAAACTGCATTTTATTTATTTTAACGATAAAATAAACGAGCGCGTACAGTCGAGGAGGGAGGCATCCAGAGCTCAAGCATGTGGCAGTTTGGGAACTCATAAACGGCTTCTGTGAATTTACGAGGAGGAAGGCTTGCTCGTGGAAGAGATTCTATTGGATTGGCTTCTCTTTTTTCGCCTGAGCCCCCACAATCCTCAGCGCCAGATCAGTCGGTGTCATGCGTCGCACGGAGCTGGTGATCAATGTGCGTCTGACAGGGGCGCGTGCCGCTCTGAGGCGGCTCTGGCCCAGGGGCCCCCAGCTGGTTCTGTCGTATGTAGGGGTGCAGTTTGTCCCCACTCGCCAGACTACAGGGGCCAAATCAGCTTTCACACAGCTGGGGCCACATCTTGCAGCTGAAGGAGGGGCCGCCCAGTCTTGGCTCCGGAAGGCGGGCCCCCCGGCTTGTTTTCCGACTCCCTGGACTAACACCCCCAGAACTAGGAGGGCTGCTTAATTTGGTCCAATTAAAGTAGTAATTAGTCAAATCACATCTCTGTGTGCTCAATTGGAAAAGAGCCTTGTGGACCTGAGGGCTCTCCTCTCAGGGCCAGAATCGCACACACGCCACATCACGGCCACACTGCTGAGAATGAAGTCGAGTTTAGTTATACTACTCTGCGATCCGTCTTTAACTGTGAGTAACACGTTTAATCAAGTGATTCTCATTTAAGTGTTTTTCGGTACTCCCTGACTTACACAAAGAACACAATTTTCTTGGTATTTGCATTGAATGTATTGTCTTGTATGATTCAATTCAGTTCAATTTACTTTTTTTTTTGTATAGCGCTTTACAGAGAGCTGTCGCAAAGACGCTGTACAGAGAAACATAAGGAGAATTGGGCAAAAACCAGGCCTGAACCCCCGAACAGCAAACGAGGTAAAGACTCCCCAGTGGGAAGAAAAACACTCAAACGGTGTCGAAAAAAAAAAAAAACTCCCTGATGGGAAGAAATCTCGGAAGGAACCCGACTAGACAGGGGGAGCCCATCCTTCGCTTGGTGCAACCAGACAATAAGCTGAGCGGGTGCCCTGGGCTTAGGTGTACGTCCTCTAACCGTGAAAAACTGCTCCCGCTGCAAGGACTCCACTGGGGCTACTAAACTATGAGAGAAGAAAATGTACTTACATCCAGAGGGCCGAAAAAGAGTAAAGATTCCTCACTACTTCTAATGTTTCGGAGGGTCTGGATGCGAGCTTCTAATTCGCCAGTCTAACATTCAAAATACATTTCTTACAAGTAAAATGACCAGAGATGTAAGGAAACATATTACACTCACGGGACAGGATGTGAGGGGGGGAGCACGGGGAAGCGAGCGTGATTACTTAGTTACTTACAGAGATAGAGGTCGGGGGTTAAACAGGATGAGACTCCCTTCTGGGGTCTAGATCAAATTAAATTTGATGATTTATGGGAAATCCGCAGTGTAATAGTTGGGAAGAAAAGTTTTTGTATAATAGAAACATATTTTGTATAATGTAAAAAAAAAAAGCAAACGGAACGAGCGCAGCGTGCCTCGAACTCGAACAGACAGGAAGTGAGGACAGAAAACAAGTAGCTGGCACCTGTCGTGGTTAGGTTTAGAACATTTTGGGACAGACCAGAGTGTGCGAGAATGAACCCCATAGCGTTGAATGTGCCTACCGCTGTGTCACCTTGTCAACAACCCTGTGTTGGAGCGCAGGGATGAAGACACACACAGTCGAGTCAAGAAGCCATTTTAGAAAGCGAGAAGGAAAGCTGTTTACAGATCGGCGTGAGGTTAGCTTGCTGTGATCTTTTCAGCAGTGGTGGATGTGGGTATACTGTAGATCTTTGTTGATTTCCTCAAGCAGAGTGCGAAAATCACGGCCGTGTAACGGAACTGTATCGATTGCAGCAATGTGTGTGTGTGTGTGCGCCTCGTACTTGCGTTTGTCAGTGAAGACCTGAACCGTTTATAGGGGAAGTACTGTGTAACTAAATGTCTGTTGCTAACTGATTGTGAACGTCTGAGCGCTAGTTTGGGAAAATTAATCTTTATATCAATATTTGTCTTGCAGTCAGGAACCGGTAACATGGTTATACATGGACGAGTGGTGTAATTAATGGACGTTATTAAGGCTGACATACGGACTAATACAGATAATTATGTTAGCGCTTTGTTGACTCCTGCAGTAGCCATTGCTCATGTGACAACGATAAGACTTACAGCCTTACCATCAGGGCACTTTGGCCAGCGTTCATTAAGCCAATCAATTACAAAGATAGGGACGACTAGTGCCCGATTACATGACCGTAGGCCACCTGTCACTTGCTATGATGCTCGCTTGTTGACCAGCTCCGGTCTGTGGGACGGTCAGGGCCGTGGGCCGGGCGGCGGAGGGTGGTGGCGACGACCGACGTGTGACGGGAGAACTGGTCCACCAGCCTTCGCCCTCACGGAGGGTACGGCGTCACACACGAGCGGGCGCTCCACGGCGGGAGGGGGTTTGTGGGGAGGGTCGCTGCTGCCGATTTCATTGGCTGAGGAAGGGGGGTGGTGCAGTAGGAAAGGCAGCAGACCGATGGCTCGCGTCAGAGCGATGTGATTTATTTCCTGCGGATCCGTGAGCGTTTGCTTTTGCTGTCGCATTAAGGGAATTTGCATGTGGTAGCCGAAAAGAGACGAGTCATTGGAAGGGACAGCCCCTGCTCTAATTATAGATTGGGTTTCATATCTTCTCTCCTTAAGGCCAATCCAGGAAAAAGTGCCCTCTCCTTTTCAAAATCAAACTTTCTGTACGTACGCACTTCTGTACGTATGCATCCATTCTATGTTCATCGCTCTTTGCGACCCCAATATCAAAAGCTTGCATTACAATAAGGGGTCGATTTACTAAAGGTTTGCGTGTACAAAAACACGTGTTAAAACTGTTACCACCCGCAAAAAAATTGTCCACGGCGATCAACTAACGAGGTGTAACTTTAGCACGTTTAAAGTGATTTACTAAGCCCGAAAGGAAGTTTGGGAAAGGTATTTGTAGATGCATTTTAGTACAAATGGAAAGCAGGTATTAAAATACACGGAATTGATAAGATGATGGCTTTCATTGTAGCAAGTCACGTACAGGTGCGTTTGGAATATCCATAACTAAAAGTTCTGAATGATTGCGTAACAATGGGGGCTAATTAACTGGCCCATTCTAGCAAATGCGCAAAATACACAAGAATACATAGGCTACAACATGAACCGTAAGTTTTTTTTTTTTTTTTATCATGAAAAAAGTCATGTTACAGAATACAAGAGTAACTAGTATTTGAATCACACAAGAAATACAACCTCTATTATAACAAGTTTGTAATAAACCGCCAGCACATTCGGTGTAGCAGTAGCATGTACCCTACACTAAAAAAAATACCATAAAAATGGCAACATCGCTGCCGATCTTTTCACCGTTTTCTTACAGAATAACCATCAACAACATGCAAAATTTTTCATTTAAATATGGCTGTTTGCGGCTGGAGTAATTTACATCATGCAAAGCGTGAAATGATAATGCGTGCAAATACTTTGGCTGCGCCTGCAAAATAACACCCCTTATTTGGGATCTTAGTAGGCCTAAATCGACCCCTGCGTGCATTAAGGATATGCGCCGAGTGTTTCCGTGCATGTTCCATTTTTCTGATTGGTTTAAGGCCCTCCTACTTCCTCTCTGTTTCACGATGGAATGGTAGAGAGGTCGAATGAAAACGGATCCGGTCTCCGTTGGTAACTCTCGTTAGCGTCGAATCCCCCCGTCCGACTAGCGACACGGCATTCCTCTTCTTCATTCTTCGCACATGGCAGCAGCCGCGGTCGCCCGCCGCCGAGCTGAGAATAACAATCAGGCTAATTCCCCGGGGTCCTCTTGTCCACTTTTTTTAAGGGACGGGTTTCAAGACGGTCCTGTGGGTTTTCGCCGAGTTGCATTTTAAAAAATGTATATATATCAAGGTCGCAGTGCCTTTGTGGTTATCTTTAATCTTCTGCGTGAGCTTTTTGTCTGAAGCGCACCGGTCCTTTCATTAAACTACACAGGTTTTAGCTGCGGGTTACACGGACCGCTCTCAGCGCGTTACAGTCCAGTAAAACAAATGCCGTTTACCGCGGGCCTGTGAGCGAAGCTGTCTGGCCTAAGAAACGTCGAAAGCCATTACAAAAACAATATATAAACATGTCATTTAGTGCCGTGCTCAATTTTGATTTTCGATGTCTGTCCCTATTGAACACTCCCTCATTGCCTCTGGCTGACTTCTCTGTATCCCTCTCACACTCTCTCTTTTTATGGACTTTTTATATGATTTTTTTTTTAACTCCCTGTGTATTTCTCACTTTTTCCCGTTCTGTTCTTCTTCTCGATATTTTCTCGTTTTCTTCCTGCATCAATATCGCTGTTTTTCTCTCATTGTTGACTGTCTTTGGGTCTCTTTCTACGTTCTTCTTATTCTCTCACCCCTTTTTTCACCTTCTCTCCCTTACGCGCCCTTTCTCTCTCACCCCCTGACCCCTCTCCAGTGTGGATTATATATTACAGCAGACTGTTCTAGTCGCTGATAAGGTGTGTTCTGAGTAATGTTGCTGCTTCCTTGCCTGCAGAAATGAAAAGCTCCATTTACAGATAAATATGTTTAGATCTCCATCTAAACAGCTTCATTCTCCGATAGGCCGGCTAACTAGCCGTCTCCCAAGAGGTTCTTATCGCGGGTTAGGCAAAAACAATAACAACAACGACATAAGCAAACTAATAATCTAGCCGTAGCTGAAACCACGGTTAACCCCCACCCGAAAATAGGATACGGCTATTGAAAGCGCTCTTTATCGTCGATCCGCGGCAGATTATTTTAAATCATACAGCCGGCCCTCTCCGAGAGGTCGGGCCTGTGGCGCGCTAACGGCAGCGCGGCGGATACGTGAGCGTAGCGAGAGAGAGAGAGAGAGTCGCTTCCTCGGGAGGCCAGCCGCGGGTGTTTCAGCGCAGCAGAAGATGCATGACAGCGTCGCGGAGGAAAATTACACCTTGGAAACAACAGCAACGGAAAAGAAATTGAATAAAATGAGAGACGGAGCAACAGGTCACTGCGTTCCGTGGGTGAGACGAGAGGGGGCGGGAGTGTAGCCGCTGTGCGCGCCAGGCTTCGGAGCGACAGACTGTGTTGGCGTCCGTGGCAGCTAATATTTATGCCTTTGAAAGCAACGCGAGTCTGAATGCTTAGGAGAGCTGGGTTGGTTGATGTGCGAGCAGCTGATCTTTAGTCACAGTTATAAAAATACAATAAAACTCCTGATTCTAAACACATGAGAGAAAGCGGCGAATATAATTAGCAGTAGCATAAAACAAAAACAAAAAACAAAACACATGGTTGCTTACCCGATCTATTACAGTCTAGTTGGGCCACAGGGGTCAGGAGAGGGAAGAGATTTTGTCGGAAGCGGTTCCAAAATAATTATAGTAATAACAATGTCTCTATCTCTGGTGTGTTTTTTTACAAAGGCTTTTTGTCAGAGCCGAAAACTCTCATTATCATAAGGTGATTGGGACCGTCACCATGCGGTGCTGCGTTTCTCAGACGCGCGTTTTGGAAAGATGTGTCGCTCCCAAGGAAGGGTCGGGGCTTTGAGGGGGAGACTGTGAAAGACAAATGCGTGACACTTGGCGGCGGTCGCCTCCAGAAACCGCAGGACGTTTTTTCGCGCCCCGTTTCCGGGGGCGGAAGCGGCACAGGGGGTCCAGAAGGAGGAGGGCCTACTTTTCCTGTTGTCTGGGTAACGGGGGAGGGCGAGGGGCACTGCCAGATAAACCACAAAAACGAGCGGCCGATGGAGCGGCTCCTCATCGGCCTCTCTCAGAAACCCGTTGGTCGAGATATTTAACCCTTTTTTCAGTATTTACCCAGCCGGATAAACAGGTGATACGTTACTGTGTAAGCAATGTGACCCCATCTAGTATATTGATATTGGTGCCTGTCAAATACAAATAATGACTAGATTTTAATCAATAGGGGTCCCTACATTTGAATGCTAGTTAGTGTATGGGAAATGCAGGTGATCCTTTCACCTATCAAGCTCCAGTGTGTGGAGGTGAGCCGCTCCGAGGAAAATGTAGGCCGGTTGGCATTCAGTCGAAGGCGGCGTGGAATTGGACCCAAAACCCCACGTGCATTAATAACCCAAAAAGTGCAGACAGGGCATACTTTTACGCCGGCTGTCTCCGTAAAGTCGCGTTCTCGCGCTGCCTCTCGTCTCTGAAAGTAGGTTATACTAATACAGCACGTTGCTCCGTCCCACATCTTATTATTCGGCATTTAACAAACTGCGTTTCACGGGCTGGGCTGGGATTGTGTCTGGGGTACTTCAACAGACCGTCACTCATAACCCGAGCCGGTGGTCTCATCTGCGAGGGGAAGATACAAGGCATCGCGTGCCTGTCTGTTTGGGGTATGCTTTTTCCACTGGCTGCTAATGGAAATCGCTCTGCAATAACAGCAAATTGAATCCTAATTAACCACTGCCTTTCCTCAGACATGCTAAGGAAGTGTCAACGTAACAACATATCTGTCAAAGAAATGTTTACGCTACAGGAATAGGTGCAATTGGTACATGCAAAAAAAAAAAAAAAAAAGAAGAAGCAATAAACCTATAATTTATAGACGAAATGGCTTTCTAATGTGTGCAAATGAATAGCTTTGCTGCCAGGCTTTAAGATATAATCAAAGGTAGAAGAGCGTAATCGGTTGGTTGGTTTACGGTTTTGACTCTCAGCAGTTTGTATTTTATACCGGCTTTGGATGCGTTTCCATTTGATTCCGAAAAATCAAAGCCATCCGAAATACATTTAGTCTCTTAGCAGGGATGGGGCCGCTGGACGCCCGACAGACCAATAAAAAGTTCCATTTTCACCTGCGCGATAACAGTTCGGCTTTCATTTTTTTTAATACGGCAGTCGCCTCAGCCGTATCACGGAAAAGCGTCCGCTCTAAATCTCGCCGGTGACATTTTCTCCATCACAAGCACAAATTAAGAGCATTCGAAGAGATGCGGACCGCAGCTGCCTGATATTTCCGCTGTGCATCAAACGGCAGCGCTGAAGGTCTTTTTAAAAGCCCGCTGCACAATAAACACGGTAGCATTACAAGGTGCACGAGGCACCACGGGAAGCAAAAGCCCAGCTCATAACCTGTCTTTCTACTAATAAACGCTACCTATTCCAGCATGACTTCCCATATCGCGTCACAAACTGCCGTGAATAGGATATTTAAATTGTACAGCCATAAAACATAATATCGGTACCATCAATATGGTAATTTTTTTCTACCATGGAGCTCATAAAAGCTCTATTTTGTAGCAACTTGGACAATAAAACAGAGTGACCTTATTCTGCATTCTCTGCGTAAAAGCTCCATAAAACGGAGGTGGGCTGTAACTCCAGCCCTGAAACAAACCTTGAAGGTGACCTTCTCGCAGTGGCTGGCGACCGACTTCGACAGATTGGCCAAAACCTTCTGTTGCCACTAGCCTTGCCAAACATCCAAATGTTTATTTATTTATTTATAAAAAAAATTTTTTCCCGGGTCTATTTAAATACTTAGCTTTTGCTTTTGCTAGCTGTTGCTCTTGTGTTTAGCTTACTGCATAATTTAATTTTAAATAATAATAATAATACATGCATACATACATACATACTTTTGTTTGTCCCACTGAGTTTGAAAGTCTCTTAAATCTCTTTCCCGGAAAAAGGGTAGCATGAAAAAGCACGTCTGTGTTAAACAATGTAGAACAAATGGATCAGCGCGAGCCTTTTAAGAGCAGTGCAACTGCGCAGCGTATGAGAGGAAGCGCAGGATCGTGCGCCGAGTCAGATGAGGAACCCGTAGTACGCTCTTCATATGTGGCCATGTTTGATTTCCACTGCGCTCATGTACAGGCTCGCATGGATCTGAAGGGAGGGCGGGTCGGACGGCGGTGTTGCGCGGGCGTCTTTGACGTGCTTTTCCTCTCCCTCTCACTCGGTTTCAGAACAAGATCATCCTGGACCCGCTGACGTTCAGCGAGGCGCGCTTCCGGCCGTCGCTGGAGGAGCGACTGGAGAGCATCATCAGCGGCGCGGCGCTCATGGCCGACTCGTCCTGCACGCGCGACGACCGGCGCGAGCGCATCGTGGCCGAGTGCAACGCCGTGAGACAAGCGCTGCAGGACCTGCTGAGCGAGTACATGAACAATGTGAGTCCCGCCTCTGACCTGACCCCCGACTATGGCAGCAAGCATGCAAACCAAACCTGTACGTGTAACCTGAGGTCCCCAAGCCCTAACCGTAACTCCAGATCCCTGTAACTGTACCTGTAACCCGAGGTCCCCAAACCCTAACTGTAACTCCAGATCCCTGTAACTGTACCTGTAACCCGAGGTCCCCAAACCCTAACCGTAACTCCAGATCCCTGTAACTGTACCTGTAACCCAAGGTCCCCAAACCCTAACCGTAACTCCAGATCCCTGTAACTGTACCTGTAACCCGAGGTCCCCAAGCCCTAACCGTAACTCCAGATCCCTGTAACTGTACCTGTAACCCAAGGTCCCCAAACCCTAACCGTAACTCCAGATCCCTGTAACTGTACCTGTAACCCGAGGTCCCCAAGCCCCAACCATAACTCCAGATCCCTGTAACTGTACGTGTAACCTGAGGTCCCCAAGCCCTAACCGTAACTCCAGATCCCTGTAACTGTACCTGTAACCCGAGGTCCCCAAACCCTAACCGTAACTCCAGATCCCTGTAACTGTACCTGTAACCCGAGGTCCCCAAACCCTAACCGTAACTCCAGATCCCTGTAACTGTACCTGTAACCCGAGGTCCCCAAACCCTAACCGTAACTCCAGATCCCTGTAACTGTACCTGTAACCCGAGGTCCCCAAGCCCTAACCGTAACTCCAGATCCCTGTAACTGTACCTGTAACCCGAGGTCCCCAAACCCTAACCGTAACTCCAGATCCCTGTAACTGTACCTGTAACCCGAGGTCCCCAAGCCCTAACCGTAACTCCAGATCCCTGTAACTGTACCTGTAACCCGAGGTCCCCAAGCCCTAACCGTAACTCCAGATCCCTGTAACTGTACGTGTAACCTGAGGTCCCCAAGCCCTAACCGTAACTCCAGATCCCTGTAACTGTACCTGTAACCCGAGGTCCCCAAACCCTAACCGTAACTCCAGATCCCTGTAACTGTACCTGTAACCCGAGGTCCCCAAGCCCTAACCGTAACTCCAGATCCCTGTAACTGTACCTGTAACCCGAGGTCCCCAAACCCTAACCGTAACTCCAGATCCCTGTAACTGTACCTGTAACCTGAGGTCCCCAAACCCTAACCGTAACTCCAGATCCCTGTAACTGTACCTGTAACCCGAGGTCCCCAAACCCTAACCGTAACTCCAGATCCCTGTAACTGTACCTGTAACCCGAGGTCCCCAAGCCCTAACCGTAACTCCAGATCCCTGTAACTGTACCTGTAACCCGAGGTCCCCAAACCCTAACCGTAACTCCAGATCCCTGTAACTGTACCTGTAACCCGAGGTCCCCAAGCCCTAACCGTAACTCCAGATCCCTGTAACTGTACCTGTAACCCGAGGTCCCCAAGCCCTAACCGTAACTCCAGATTCCTGTAACTGTACCTGTAACCCGAGGTCCCCAAGCCCAAACCATTGCAACAGGTCCCCTAATTGTAACTTTGGGTTCCCCTATCCCAACTCTGAGACTAAAAGTTGGAGTACGGTCATAGCCTGGATAAGTCAAAGAAACGTTGAAGGACTTCATCCAAAATTTGTAATTGTTTGCATGCTGGGGAAAATATATTAATGAATAAATTAAGTGTACAAGGCCATCGATCCCTCAGGTAGAGGTGATCGCTCATATTTGACTGGCTCCACGCTCTGTCTCAGCTCTGTGTTCATCATTGTGGGGATGGAAACCTGAGTATCTCAGACTGAAAAACTCGGTAAAATGAGGGGATTAGAGATGCATTAGTGTCATTGCTTGTCAGCAAATATGATATATAATGCTTTTACACAAGATGTATGTTGCTTCTTTGTAGTTATCCGTTATTATAAAGCAGTGTGTATGAACAATGATCGACGACTGAAATCCCGGGCTTAGCGCAAAAGCCAGCGATAACATGTACTTCTGCATAACTAAGCTGATTGGAGATGAAGTCAACTTGAAAAGGACGGACTATTACTACATTGTGAAGGTGTTGGGGGTGGCAGTGTTACTAGAGATACTAGGGGGGCATCACAGACACTAGGTTTTTATGTTCTCTCATCTGTGAAATGTCTGTTGAGCGGCCTCACCGCTACAAATACACAGTTCACAGTGGGCCTGGGCTTGCTGTCTTTAAGCAGACACCTATGGGGTCTGTGTTTCCCCTATTCAGCGAGTCACATTGTTGTTGTTGGAAAAGGGGAATCCCAGCTAACGTGCAGCTGATATGAACCGATACGAGACGGTCAGAAACCCAAGTTTTTGAGACGACGTCCGGCCCCGGAAAAACGATTTTCCTGTCAGCTCCAGCCGTAATTAGCAGACCGGGAGAGCTCTCCGTGCGATTTGAATCCTGAGCGCGTCGATCGCGCACGGCTCATCAGTACCTGCTGTGGAGAGGCAGGGTTTGTTTAGGAGGCCTAATGAGTTCCTGTAGACTTATTACGGAACTGGAATTTAAAAGGCGGCGAGCCGGTACGCTCATCCCGGAGTTGCTCGAAGCTCTCCGTCTGTGCGCTCCCTTGCGGGGCAGGGTGGAGGGAGCAGCAAACGACACACTAGTGCCTGTGGGTTGCTGCCTGACACAGCATAAGGTGTGGAGAGGTTGGAGGATATTGTGTCCGAAGCATTTGAGTACGAGTTCCACATTTTTCGATTCACTTGCTTTTAACGCTTAGGACAAATAGCTGTGCCATGTGCTTTATCCCATTTCATGCCTGTTGGGGATTTGAATAGGGACCTGGTGATTCTGAAATGCGACACGCTCAAACCGTAGTGAACGCCATCATCACTTGCTAAGAACGGTCTAGCCTGTGTCACATATAGTATGGGAAGTGTTTTTGGATCATTCCGGCCTAGCACTGACGCGCTGGGGCCTCTGTGGCCGAGGGCATTGCTGTCACGTGCGTCGTCGATCACGAAGCGAGTGCCGTTTAAGGCATGAAGCATTTACTAGGCCTGCTCAGTATTGATTTGCCTGCTTGTTGATTCCTGTCTGTTCAGACAGAGCGGGAAGTATCAGGTTTATTAAATAAAGGCTTTATTGGATGATCACTCCACTGCGGTCCTCAAGCCTGTGGGCAGTACACAGTGCCTCCGATTCCAGTTACTATAGCTCTGTGCTAAGGGGAGATGCACTGAGGAGCGGGTTTAAAACTGCGTTAAAAGCAAAAAAGTGTTGCCTCTTCAGTTAGTCCATCTGACTCAGAACATGTGTGGTAGTCGCAGGACACCCAGAAGTTACTGTAAGGAAAGTGCTCCTTCTCTAACAGGTTGCCAGTTTTGACACAGGCCACGTTATAAACATATGAAAGAGCTTTGTCATATTTCACAAAAAACAATATTGAAATCTCCAAAGCTTTAATGGTTAATACATATTCACACGCATATCACACACACACAAGAGAACGTTTTCCCTAATTAAACTAAGTGCACTCAGATATTTGTTGAGCGTAGGGCACCAGCTGAGTCTCAGTAATGATTTATTGTGCTGTATGCGGAAATGATCATAATTGCTCCTATACAGTAATTAAGAAATTAAGAACTCAGGTGAAAAAAAAAAAAAAAAAGAAAAAAAAACTTGGCATACTCATGATCCTGCAGGCACTTTAACCTATATACAAACATACATCTATCGGGCCGTGTTGATTGTCTGATTATACCCCTCTCCAATCCCGCGTGCGTTTCTCTCGTGCCATCTATAAAGCTTCTTCCTGCTCTTTTCGTCCGTCTCCCTCCCGCATGCGCCGGCCAGCGCTGCTGTGCCTTCCAACCCTGCCGGAAAAAGCCGCTTCGCTGAATGCTTCTCTCCGCTTCATTAGGTTCACGGCTCGCCGTAGGAACCCGCAGCTGGGAAGCCCGGAGAGAAGGCCCCGGCGGTCTGACTTCTCAAGGATAAGAAAAATAAATAAATAAAAACGAAATGCGTCGGAGGAGGCAGAGGGCGCACCTATCCGCGCGTCCTGAGAGCGCTCGGTCTGTCCGGGCCGACAGAGCACAGTTCAAACCGACTCTCATTCGCGGTGGTTGTACTGCAGCAGTGTAAATACGAAACGCTCGCTTTCCCTCCCTCTGCTGACTACGAAGAGTCGACTGTAACGAACGACGGGGTGAAGCGGCACTGAGACGCGGTCTTGCTGTAAACAAGAGTCCCTTCGGAAAGCTGAAGTACTAACGATCCACGCAGGTGGGGAACGGGTTTCGCGGGATCACCTCTACGGGTCGAGCCAGCCGCACCTCGAACAAAATCCAGATCCCTCTCTTTTTCTAGTTCCTTTTTTTACTCTGCTTTTCGGTCGCTCTGACCCTCTTTCTGATAGGTACTGTGGCACCGCGCAAGGTTAATCGATGTGGCAGGCGGCAATAAATTAGGTTCAAGTGACAGCGGAATGTCCATATCTGTCGGGCGCCTGGCGATCGGTGATTGGTGACAGCGGCCCCGGCTCCCGCATCGGCGCTGAATCATCGCGATTGGCTGATTTAGTTACGGCAGCTGGGACAGGGGGATCTATCAATTGATCGGTGGGGTAATGCATTGCCGGCTGGGTCAGGATAGCTGGGAGGAAAGGTGGGGGGGGTGTCACGGAGGGAGGGGGGTGGGGTTTGCAAGCAGTAAACAGTATTTAGGGAGTTGGTTAGCTGAGTCTAATCTGGCAGTTAGCAGGACATAACACGTAATGGTTGGCGGCTATTTAGAATTGCATTGACAGCACCGTCCTTTCGGCTCGCCCAAGGGTGACACAAAGGCTTAATTAAGGCCCGGGACACGTGGAGGGGCGCTAGGGGTCGCTTTTACGTACGTAGTACGTGCGTTGAGCAGACGTGTTTCCTGTTCTAACTGGAGACAGGAGGGAGGGGTTTTACTCCACTGAGTTCCGATGTCCATGGAAGCGCAGAACATGCCGGAAAAATCTCCAGCGGTCAAGAGTCACTGGCGGCAGGCAGTTTCCGAATGGCTCTGTGGTCGAAACACTTTTACGTGAAAGTATTCACGTGGCAGCGAAATAGCGCGTTTATCAAAACGCACAGCAATTTACACGCAGTGTTACCAAGACAGTCCATGTATTAAATGGAAAAGCAATCAAATTAATGGTGGGTTAATACCATTGTGAATCAATGTGTCTAGTCTTGAAAGCGGGAAGCGCGTATGAGGTTTCAAGCCCCCTCGGAAGCCTTTTTGGGGGCTTGGTAAATGAGGGCGAGCGCTATTATTTTTACATGTAGATATCCAGTTACATTTTTAAGAATAGGCTAAATAAATATGAGTGGCAGTGGAGTGCAATGCTTGCTATAGGGATCTAGACTTAGTTCGACTCCCAGCTGGGGCACGGCTACTTGTACCCTTGAGCAAGGTACTTAACCTAAAGTGCTTAAGTCAATATCCATCTGTTTAAATTGACTGAATGTAAAATGTAAGCTGTGTGTGTCACTCTGGATAAGAGCATCTACTGAATGCTTTAATGTAAAAAAGTAAAATATAATAAATTAATTAATTCAAATAGTTAAATATAAATAGCCTCCAGCTGACCCAAAATGAATGCAACCAGCGTTCTGTAGGTCTGCTTTATCTCATGCTATGGTTTGGTGTCACTGCATTCTTCAAGCCGATTCACTTTCTCTTACAAACGGTGTTTCTTGAGAGAAATTCTAAGAGGAAATCCAACACCCATTTCATGGATTGCTACCTGAGGTGACAAACTGCAGGGATGCTGTTTTATTCCAGAAAGATGTTGTTTTGTTCCAGAACTTGGTAAAAAAATGAACTGAACTGCTTCTCGCTGTGCTCGCATTCTGAAGTCCCATCCCCTCACTTTCATCTTTTTTCTCTCTCAACAAACCGCTCAGCGTGTGTCTAAGCTTTGCCCTTTTCCCTTGTCTCTGTCTGTCTCTCTCTGTCAGTACAGTCTCTTTTTCCCTCTGTTCTCTCTTTCTCCCGTCTCCATCTTGGTTTCCCTCTACCCATCTCATTCTGCCTGTTTCTCCTCTGGGCCCCGGGGTTTGGGGTGAAGGGCACCATGGCTTGGGGTGACACCATGTATGGAACACCCGGAATCATCTAAGCACAGAAAAAAATAATAAATACATGAATTTGGAACATCTCACTATCTCTCTCTCGCTTTCCTTCTCTCGCTTGGCTCTCACCCCCCACCCCCCACCCCCCTCCCCCTTTCTCTCTCACTCGCTTGCTCTCTCTCTCTCTCTCTCTCTCTCTCTCTCTCTCTCTCTCCCTCCCTTCTTTCCATTCTCCAATCGATCCAGCAGAGATTTTCTCGGTCGGTCATTTTTCTCTCTCTCACACCTCGCCCTCACTTTACTGTGACTCTTTACCATGACACTTTACCTTGACTCTTTACCGTGACTCTGATGTGTTGTCCATTATTCTCGTGTTGTCTCCGCTCATATTGCCTTTAGTCCTTCAGTCTCACTAAGCATTTCATTTCAGAATGTAGGCTTAGCGGAATTTGACACGTTGTTGCCAGGTAGCAGACAGAAAGAGCTAATTAATGTCCTGTGATCATGCGGCGGGCCTTGCTCATTAAGGCGTCTGTCATGTTGTCTTGCGGAGTAGGTGGTGCTGCAGAAGCATGTAGCGGGGCTGCTGCTTCTTTGTGGTCCGCGAAAGGTGGGCGGCGGGAACGCGAGGCGCCGCGGCGTTTTCCCATCGCGGGCACGAAGCGGTTTCTCCGCCGCGTAAAGCCGAGACGTTAAGCGCGCTCCGATCGGATTCGGATTCTGCTAATTGAACGGTCACGGCGCTGCCGTGTGCCAGAGAGCCCGAGGGTCGGATTAGACGCTGCCCGCGCTCGTAGCGTTCAACGCTACCTGTAGGTGAGTGCGCTGCTCCTCCTCGTTTCCGCGGCTTCGGGGTTGGCAATGTGGGCCTCTCCAGCATTGGCTGGCAGTGCCACGACACTTGGGCTGGTGTCGCTCGCCTTATCCTCTCAGATTAGCGGGTTCCAACTCCCCAATGACCTATTTGAAGCTTTGAAGGGTCAAACATCCTGCCTGAGTGTCCACTAGAGCAGGGAATATGCCCTCAGCCTCTGGGAGAATTAAATGAAGCACGGCTCGCCAACGTCGCCCAGTTCTACGGGCGGGCGGCGCCATTCCCTTTGGACTCCATGCCCCGCAGGCCACGTTTCCACCTCAGCCCTTAATTAAGGGAACATTTAATCTCAAATAATTAACACTGAATTTTATAGATCCTATTATTCTCTTAGGAAGTCTTGTTCCAGGTGGAAATCAGCCTCTTAATTGAAAAAAGAAAGAAAAAAGAAAAGCTGTTATCGCACCCCCCTGTACCTGCATAACGCTGGCCCAAAGACCCATTGGACCCTTATTCCTTTAGCAGCTTATCAAGATTTCTACTGCTGGTACAATAATGAATGGCTGAAATGAGGGCGAATATGAGGAATGGGTGCTGTGTAGTCAACAGGGAGGTATATTATATTGTTGTGATTGTGAGGAGGATAAACCACCCTTCTTTTGAAATGTTTCTCTTAAAGACAGTGAGATGTAAGGCGCTATATAAAATTATGAGTATGAAATAATTTTTTTGTTGTCATTGACTGCGTGAGGAGTTTTGAAATGCAGGGAAGAGCACGGAAGTAGCTGGGACAGACAGGTTGTTTTGAGAACCGTGTCTCTGTTTTTAAGATCAATTTGGAAGTAAAATGTCACGGGTTATTCGCTCTGAATAAGCAAGTTGAAGAATTTGAATAAAACATGGCGGTGATTCAGTCATTAGCAGTCAGTCACAGGGGTCATTCTGTTCACTTTTGATAGTTTTTTGAACTTTGTCGTGTTTCGTTTGTAAAACCTGGGGAACCCCACGGAGAACCTTTATTGCTGTTGACAGTGTTCTCAGATTTAAGTGAGGCTGCTCTTCCTGCTGTGATAATGTGCAGGTATAACAGCGGCGTGGTTAGCGCGACAACTTTCGAGAGGTTATCGATAAATCATAACGCCGTCGTGCTGCACACGTCACTGGTAAAGGTGACTCTGAAGGTCACTCTGCGGGGCGGCAGTGTGGTATAATGGTTAAGGAACTGGGTTTGTAACCGAAAGGTTGCAGGTTCGATTCCCAGGTCGGACACTGCCGTTGTACCCTTGAGCAAGGTACTTCACCTGCATTGCTTCAGTATATATCCAGCTGTATCAATGGATGCTATGTATAAATGCAAAAAGAATGCTAAATGCCTATAATGTAATGTAATGTAATGGTACATCGTCGTGCTGCACACCCCCTCCTCGTACCGCGCTTCTGCTTCCTCCGTCACGACCTCTCCAGACTCGTCCCGTTAAGGGGGCCACGCTCGACAACACATCGCTGGCCTCTCTTCCACCTCCACCCAAACTATCCCCCCATTCCCATTCCCACTCCGTTTAGTCATTCTTTAAAAAATAAATAAGAACTGAGGCGCTCTGTAGCTGTGCTTATGATACCATGTCTCTTTTTTTTGTTGGGGTGGGAAGGTCACCCACTTGCCTGTGTGTTCTCATGTCCAGATGAGAGTAAGCCATGGACATGGCCAGGTGTGATCACGGCCCGTGTTACTTCCCGGGAAAGCGTCGCGGTTGGCTCGTTCTCTGTGCCCGCTGAGCGTGTGCGGGTCCTGCCCCCCCCCCCACCCCCCCCCCCCCCGCCCCCCCCCCCATATATTACGAGGATGGATGACTCCACAGGTGTGCAGAGCGCACGGACACCCAAAATGAACATCTTCCCTCTTAGAGCATTCCAGAGTGAGAACCTAGTCCTGGACCCGCAGCCTTGATCGCGCGGACGTTAATAACCTGCTCTGCCACCCGTTGCCGCCACCGTTTTAATGACATTTCTGGATTGGCGCTTGTCTGGGGTCCTGCTGTTAACAGGGCAGCGTTAGGCCACTCTTCCCCCCGGACTCCAGTAGGGTTTCACTTACGAGAGTTATTAAATATTAATAAAGAAATCACACGCACACACATGGCCTGTTCCTCATAGGTTATCAGCATGCTTAATTCAGTCTTCTTCCCAGATAATTTGAGCGGAGTCTGAGAAAAGTGGAGTTTATAATTCTCCAACATTTTCATTAATTTGCTCTTCATGTTAGCCGCCTCCAGTAATCAGGAAAATAAAATAGTCCCGGGAATGATAATAAATCACTCTGACGCCCTGTTGTCTGCAGAGCCGTTTTATTACTGCAAGGTGATGAGAAATGAAATGGACTTCAAATTCTTTGAGTTGGAGCGCTATCCTTGTGTCCCTCTCCTGTATATTTCTCAGCCTCTGTTTTGAAGAATGTGAATATATATATATATATATATTTACTGCATATTTACTAATAAACCTACTAATAACACCTTCAATATATATATTTTTAAATTAAAGGATAAAGAACAGTGCTGTAAAGTGCAAATACAAAACACACGTTCAGTGTTGGGATTGCTGCAGGGCAAGTGCTATTTTTGAATCTAGCCGTTTTGGTACTAATGGTCCTCCATCTCCTCCCTGATGGGAGCGGGTCACGGTAACGGTGTGCCGGATGCGAGGGGTCAGAGGTCACTCTGAGGGCCTTGCCGTGAACGAGAATGGAAAAGCGGGTACACAGAAGGGGAGGTTGCAGCCAATTAACCCGGCAGCAGTGCGTACTACTACCACTACCACTACCCTCTCCAACTGTTTCCTGTCCTGGGCCGGTGTTTTCCTGTATCAGACAGTGATCGAGAATGTCGTTACGCTCGCAAACACTGCTCTGGAAGAACCTCACGGCCTCCCTGAGAAACTTCTTTAGTTGTCGCAAAAAGTAGCAGTCCCCGATGACGATTCTTCATTTTAGTGATCGTACTGGTTTCCTCTTGGTGTATTCGAGCCTCTTATACCGATAGGAATTTGAAGCCCTCCACCGTTTCAATCGATTGCCTGTTTATCTCAAGTGGCTGACGCTCGTGCTTGTTATTGTGAAAGTCCACGGCCGTCTCTTTGGCTTTCCCTCCATTTAGCTCTAGGTTGTTCTCGGAGCGTCTGACGAAGGCCTCGGCCTCACCTCTCTATGCAGATTCATCATAATTACATCGGCTATGGTAGTGTCATCAGAAAATCTGGTTTTGACTCTGAATTTGATTTACAGTGGGGATATAACACACCCTTCTGGGGAGGGGGGGTGGGCGGCGTTTGGAGAACTACTCTTTATTTTTGCCACTTGTGTCCCCTAGTGAGAATCGTTTTTCCGTCAGCCTCTCGGGATGGATTGTATTGAAGTCAACAGACACAACCCGAGCGCAGGTAGCAGGGCTGTCAACATGGGCTGTAATATGGAGTGAAGCCATAAAGAAATGGTGTCACATAATGACGTATTTGCCATATGAGTAAATTGTTATGTGTCTAGATCTACCTTGGAATGATGTTTGCTGGCCAGCCTCTCAGACACCTTCATTATAACAGAAGTTAAAGCCACTGGCCTGTAATCATTCAGAAAACTGACGTTGGGTTTCTTAGGGACGGGCACTATCACAGCTGACTTAAACAATGATGGAACTTTGCTGACCAAAGACCATTTATATATATATATAAATATATTTTTTTTCCCCCCTCAGACTTGCTTGCTGTGTAAATATATGTGTAATTTGGAAGGTGCTCTTTTGTACAAGTGATGCAATTCAAATAAGCCCCAATCAATCCTGCCATTCCATTGGATTCCACTCACCCCCTTAGGCCCGATTTGCTTTCTTCTTATATCAGCGCCATACTGGGACTGAGTTTGGATCTCTGTTTGGATAGATGTATCACAGTCCCTCTGGACCCCAGCGACGGCTGCTTTCGGTGTGACGCTCGCCGTTTCCGTACTGGTTAGCACGCACGATCCAAGAACTCTCCTAACATCCGGAATAACACGATTAAGCCTGCGTGCGTGTGCGTGTGTTTGGGCGTGCGTGCGTGGGTGCATGTGTGTGCGTGTGGGCGTGCGCCTACGTTACTACCGTGTACAAAGGAAAGGAAGGAGAAAGCGAGGCTTGCCGGCTTTAAAATCCGCCGAGACTTATTCCGGGAGGAGAAGAAAATTACACCCAGAAAAAGTGCGCGGTTGGACGCATTGAGAATGTGCAAAACTAAACTGGAAAGCATATCGAATCAGTGGGTGCTCTGTAATTCCAGCAAAACCCCTTACCAGTTAATTTCTAGTTAAGCACGTAGTTTTCAAATGATTCATGATTGGATTGTTCCGGGCAAATTCACATTACACTTACGCTCTTCGTCAGTGTTGATTGACAGCTAGACATGTTATTTTACATGCATTTGTAAGGGATGCAGCCGATGGAAGTCCCTGACTGTTGGATCAGATCCCTCAGCCTTCTGAATCTGGAGTGGTGTAACCCCACTCCCTGTCTCCACAGTTTACATCCATCTTCATCTGAAACGGTACCCATAACTGACCAATGGATTCCTAGGGCTAGGCCTTACGACACACAGCGCTAGGACTGTCTCAATTCAGTCAGCCCTCGGTAGCACCACCAATTTTCTCCGGGTTTGTGAAGCCTGGCATCGATACCTCAGCCCTGGACCTCGATACCTCATACCTTCCACCTGAACTCTTAATTATGTGATTGGATCAACCATTAGTTGAAATGAATGCAGGTGTCTGTGTGCTTGACATTTAGCACTCTGTTCTGGCTGTGAGGTCACCTGCATTCATTTAGCGTAACGGTTGATCTAACTATGTAATTAAGAGCTCATAGAGGGGGGAAATAAAAGAACAGAAACATCGATGGCACTTCAGGAGCAGGGCTGCCCGCCGCTGATCTTGAAACGAAACTAAACAAGGCACTGTTAGTTACCTTGAGACACCCCCACGAAACGCTTATACGCACACACACTAGGGGTGGGACGATTCAATCTCATAACGATTCGATTCGTTTCCGATTCTTTAGGCAAAGGTTCGATGCATCATAATATCTTACGTTTGACCACGATTCGCTTCGATTCGATTCGGTTCGATTAATTTAGATACTTTAAAAAAAGTAATAGGCATGCTAATGTGATTTGATACCGATACATTCAGCAGTAATTAAATATTCAATTAGAACCTTACACCAAGTTCACAGCATTATGTTTATTGTTAAGGCATGCCATACATTTTGCAGCTGTCTGCAGCAAATAATGCAGCAATAAACATGACTAACAGTGTATTTTCTAAAGTTGCCCTATTTAGGTTATTGTTTTTCAAACAGTGTCAGACATGGTACCCTAATACAGTTCCTTTATTTACTTTAATGAAAATGGCAAAATGTATAACAATTACTAAACTGGGGCAAGAAAAATGAAATAGCCTATAGGTTAGTGTCATGCATAGTACTTTCCTAAATCTTAGTACGATCTAGAACTTCGGTGGAGCAAGATGCCCATCCATCCGTAGTTAAAGCTACTCTCGTAGCGTTTTGCAAGGACAGTCGAACAGTTTTCTTCACATCTTCATACAGAGCAGGTATACATTTTTCACTAAAATGTTTTCTGCATGGTATGGTGTATCTAGGTTCCACGACATTCATTAAGTGAATCGGACAGTTAACGTAGTAATAATTAATTAAACGTAAGACATTGGAAATAGTCTTACTATTTTAGTTTGTCTCGAACGTCTACTTGATTTTGAATAGAAAATGGTTTAAATTTAAATATCAGAAAGCACTTTACAATTAACTGTCTGGACACGGTATGTGTATAAAAACTAATAAAAACAATTATACAAAAAAATAGAACTGTTTGGCCATTTCTCCAGGAAACTCAGGGGAAGTGTCAATGACTCCCGAGTTTAGCTTGCTAACGCGCTTGCTGTCCTTCACGTTAATTGTGTATCGTCGGCTCAAATGGTTTATCATGTTTGCGGTGTTGCCTGTGTATCTGATTTCTACTTGGCAGATCTTGCATATTGCAGCGGTTTTGTCAAGTACACCCTCCTTCTTTCTAAACCCGAAATGCTTCCATACCACTGATTTTCTGTTCGGAACATCGCAAGTTCTGTAAGTTTCTGTCTCTTTTGTCGCACTCAGCGAGCACGCAGCTAGCCATTTCGCTCAGATCTGTCCGTCTCATTGTCGCTTGATTCCCGCCTGTCCCGACTCTCAACTCACGCTTACGTGGGGGTTGGAGCAGAAACATGGATTGAAGCTGGTCAAAACAGTTTTAAAAGTAGTCGTGTCTTAGAAATATATATTTAAAATAATTTTTGAATAAATGAATACATGTGCACATTCATTTAAAATGCGATATTAATCGATGCTTATCGATTCGAATCTTACAGATCGATGCAGTTGTATTTACACATTCGGATCGATGCACCGCGATGCACCGGTGCATTGTCCCACCCCTAACGCACACACACACACACACACACACACACACACGTTTTTATTTTTATTTCATAGATCGAGTTAAGAAAAATGTGTTATGCATGTCTTTGTCTTTGTGTGCGATCATCTGTTTTGTGGATTTTGCGTTGATAAAATAAAAAAACGAACAAAAAGAGAAAAGAAACTAAACGAAACAAGGATGATGGCTTTGTTTCTAATACGCTGTGCAGTCCCACAGCACCTTTTAACAATTTATGCAGAATCCTCTGGTGAACAATGGGCATATCAAGTCCCGTCAGAAATCTACAGCCGTGTAATGAATGGAGATTGATTTTAAATTTAGCAGGGCCGCCCTGGGTGTGCCCCCCCTTGTCTGGCGCGCATTGCCATGTTATTCCGCGCACCTTTCACCGCGATCGGCACACGCTCTTTCATCGGTGGGGAGAGCACAGTCTGTCGTCCAATTAGAGCGCCCCGGAGCGCCGATGGATGAAATGGAACACCCGGCGCGTTTCAAAATAAAAGCGCGGCCGCCCTCGGAGCAACGCGGCGTCACTGAAGGAGGCGATCGGATGAAGTCGGCTTTAATTGGGTTTTTAGGCCCAGTCACATTACAAGATAAGAATTAACCAGAGGCATATTAACGTAATAAAGCTCTCAGATATGGCAGCCTATTGCATTACACCACCACCCCCCCCCCCCCCCCCCCCCCCCCCACCCCCCCAGCTTTTGAGTGCCGGCCGCACGGATGACGCTAAAGCGGGTTGACATCGATAGGTGGATCCATCAACCGGAATCAACCGTAATTGCGTTACGCGGGCAGACACAGATCCGAGGGCCCCCGTCTCTGGCTGTTTTAGCCGCGGCGCACGTCAGCTCGATGAACGCGGAGCGTAAAGCGGGGCCCGGCGCCCGGCGCTTCTCGGAGGCGGCGCGGGCGCTCGAGCGCGGAAGTCGCCGTTTGCGCGAACGGGGAGAATAAATTAACGGAGAAACGGTGTGGAACCGCGTTCGATCCGAGGGAAACGGACCGGGGGGTCCGCGGCATTCCCCGTGATCTCTGAACTTTGCGGGAGACGCTTGGGCAAAGCTCCTGTGGTGCTGCTAAAATAGTGACCCGGGCTGTAAACAAGCATCGAAGCCCCCTTGACCCCACCCTCCCATGCACTTCATATGTAGATTCATATGATTATTTAAAGCCTGTCTGACCCAATGAATGACCTCACTGTCCTGCCTCATTTGCCGGTTCTCCTTGCCCAGGGTAGAATGCTCACGGAGCCCTTCTCTCTTCCTCTAGTACTTTAACCAGCGGTTCACTTCAGGTGCTCAGCAAGTCCTTATAAGTACATACATGCAATAGCTGTACTGTATATTATTCTCAGACATACACACGTACATTATTTCTCTTTCTCTCACGCATACACACACACACACGTTTATCTCTCGCACATACTTTTGCGCTCGCTCACTTTCTTGCGGTCTTTCTCTCGCGCACGCGCACAAACTCGCACTCGCTCGCTCACTTAAGACAAAGGTCGAAAAAGACGAACCCCCCGCGCTCAATCCCGACTAAATTCCCCAGCTAGCGAATGATTGATTTCTGCCGCACGCTCATCTCCCCATGCTTTCATTTTTATGAAGTATGTTTACCATAATTCAATAGCCGTGGCCTCAGGAGCCTAACCATTGAAGTGTATTGACATCTCTCCGGCGAGCCAGATTCTATTGCCGGTCTCCTTCCCTACGGAGTCACCGCAGACTTTGGAGAAAGGGAGGCACGCACCGCTCTCCGACTGCCTCCCGGACTACGGGGAGATGGTCCCTGGTCTATCACTGCCTGCCATCCGAAGAATTGCAGTATATCGATTTGCTTATCTTAATCTATTTATTTGTCAGAAAGGCTCGTTTTTCTTTTCTGGAGGACCAAGAAAAGCACGACTCTCTTTGTTTGCAGTGCCTTGAATAGAAGGCACGGAAAGGCCTGCGAATGTAATATGTTCTCTGTCTGAAGTGCGATTCGCTTTGTGGTTAACCCGTCTCCATTGTAAACATCTTTATTTATAAGTTTGTTGATTGAATTTATAGTGATATTGTATTTATTTCTGTTAATATTGGCATTACAAGCCCGCAAGGCTTTGCGTCGAGCGACGTAAGACACAATAATAAAATATTCATTCATTCGTAGTCATTTGTCATTGGGATTGCGCGTAGCAGAGCACATTTATCATCGTCTTTTAGCATCACAGAGTAATCTGCTGTGTGTTGATTTCATTTTAGTACAGGCAATCCTATCCGGCATCATTTCAGTGTGTGAGTTATCAGCTTCTGGTCTATTTCATATTGTTTGAACGGTGAAGCACTGCCAGTTGCGACTAACAAATTCAACGTTTGTCTTCACCTCACAGCCTACGTAGTCCACATGTTCATGCATGTGTCCATGCGTATGTGAATGAATAAATACCTGGATATATTTTAATGTAAATATATGCAACTTTTTGATGGCCTTTCTCTCCCAGATAATTACATTGTGGCAAGCCTGCTCTGTAATGGATACAATCTTGATTCTACTCATATCCAAGGTTGGGGCATTTAATTGCCATTGATTTTTCAGACTAAAATTGGCCCCACTTCTTACTTAATTACAAGCTTCGATATGCATTAGGCATCTTCAGATGCATAATTCTCAGAATTTTACTTGACCTCTCAATTCTATGTCTCTCTCCTAGCACACAGTTTACCAATAACTTTATTTGTAGGGTAAGGATGTAAAAGACCTTGTTTGTGCCATTTTTTCCCCCTCAGCATAAGAGAAGAGGGGCTCATTAGTTCAAGAAACCCATGCTGCCATTTTGTGTGGAGGGTCATTTTGTTGTGAATGAGCCATGAAGTGAGATGTTGAGACTCAAGCCCAACATGCCAGCCGCTCACAGTTTAAAGAAAATGTCACTGTTCTCCAAAAAGTCCCGTACAACGCTTCTCTCTGTTCCTGTATCTCTTGGTATCGTTTGGTTTACGGCGGAATTCTGCACGAAGGCTTTGGCACGCCTGAGGTCGCGCGGGTGAAATCATTTTTTTTTTTTTTTTTTACCCCTCGAAAACCAGCTTGCCGTCCTGTGCGGAAAGTTTTGTAAAATTTGCCTTTCTTAGAAATGACCGTGGCTTCGGAATTCGGTCGTTCGCCTCGAACGCGGTTTCTTCTGAAGCGCTTTGAAACGAGTCCTCGGCGATTAAAAGTCAACTGCGCCGGTTTTCCCCCGGAGTCGGGTGCCGCGGACCCCGTTCCCGGGAAAGCGCTCGGAGCTCGTTCTCTGCGGCGCGTCAGAGATTTACGGGGCCCATTTATGGGTGTTGTTCTACGGCGGGTTCAAGGAGGGTCCGTCACCACACGTCACCCGTGCAGAAGGCTCGTGGCTCTGCCCCCGGGAGCTCCATTTCATGGGAAATAAAACGCTAATTGCCAGGCCGCCAAATCACATTTACAGTCTGTCCAGATGAAAAAAGGGAAAGCATCTCTTGTCCCTCTGAAAATATTTATAATTCTGTACCCAGAGCTTGCAAAAAAATAAAATAAACTGCTGCTCAAACAATTACAGAGATGGACCGTAAGAGCCCCCTGAAAGAGCTGCAATAAATTGTCTCTTTTCCTAAAAATGTCAGCGAAGATCCTGATTAAATCAGCCATCACCCCACTTGATAACGGCACGATAACTGATTAAATATGGGCCTAAATCGTGTTAGGAGTGTAACTCATCAGCGATTGAAGAGATGCTTAGCCCATTGTTCTTATCGAGACAATGGAACCGCTTTCATCAAGAGCGGCAAAACGCCGTTTTTTTTTTACTATTCAATCTGATATCTGTTGCTAGGTACCTCCTCCCCCCCCCCCCCCCCCCCCAAAGACTATTAGTCCATCAGCCTTCCTGCTGTGATCCATAAAGCCTGCAGAAGAGGGCATCTGGTGATAGCTGCCTGTTATTTATAGAGGCAGTAAATAGGGTTGTAGGTAGAGAGGAATAAACTAACTGTGTAACGGGGGGAAAACATTGAGGTTTCTGTTTGGTTTATGTGGTGTGTAGCGAAAGTCTCCTGTACTGCTCGGCCGTTGTTTATGCGCTGGATAAATATCTTTTATGATTTCAGGAGGGGTGGAATTACTGCCGTGTCTTTGAGAAAATGGGCAAATCCAAAGTGTTTGGCCATGTTGTGGAAGAGCAGTTGACCGTGTAGTGAGAGCGGTACCGTAGAGGGTCCTGCAGGTGAAGTGTACGGACGGATATGAGCCGGGCGGATATGACCCGGCTGCCACTGCCAAGAACGCGCGGCCATTCCGCGTTTTTTCTTTTCGTTCATTCTCTCTCTCTCCGTCCAGTCATGAAAGGTGAGGGCTTGACCTTAATTCTTTACTGGCTCTCATCAGCGGCTAAGCCCAAGTAGCAGGTCATCAATAATGTCTGTGAAAGGTTGGAGCGCGTCCGAGACTGGAGCCGGACCCCGCCAGGTCTATAGAGACGATATTAATGAGATTTGTCCCTCGTAAGCGGAGGCGGGAGATGGGAGACTCGAGCGGGATTTTGAGGACGGTCGAAACGCACGGCGCCCTATATGGGAAGCATATCGCGGTCAGGTTTTCTCTGCCTCCAGTTCAATGCCCAGAAATACTCCCAATTCATCAATCCCAGCACAGTTGTTGGGGCATATTCGGATGTCCATTCACACTGATACTAGCGCTATTTAAACTTGGAAAAAGCTGAACATCTGTAACCCGTTCATCAGTAGCTCCATATTGTATTTACTGTCTCGCTTTTTGTACACCCACTCAGATCAGTACGGGCGTGCGTGAATGCGAATCAGTGATATTTAATCATATTTGAACTCCCCTGACCTATTTTGGTACAGATATCAGTGGGTAACATCACACATACATATTGCATCACTCAAACAACTACCAAAGGACAGGGGTGGGCAACGCTCAAAATTAATTAGATCTTTTCATGTACCTAGAGGATTGTTTCTTCCTTTACTGGGAGTTTGCGTGCTAATGTAAATATGCCACATCCGCGTCCTCCGCGATCCTACACCGGCTCCCACAGTAACCTTCACAGAAGCAGGCTTTCGTCTCTTGGGACCGCTTTGGATAATTATTTCAAATGATTTGTAAGGAGACAAACATTTGTCTTTAGAAGTATATCTTTTTTTAGTCCATCTTGTGCAGGCTCCCAGACCATTAGCCATGCTGCTAGCAAGTTAACAATTACTAAAGCGATCTTTTGTAGTTTTTGGTTTGTTGCGTCATTCTGATTGGATGTCCCCTTTTTGAACATGTCAAATCAAATCAACTATTATTTTTTTGTTTTTTGCAAGACTGCCCCATCATATTTCTTGAGATGTCTCAATAAATCTCGTATTTTATGAGATGTCTCAAACGACCATTTGCAGTAGGTATCAATGTGGGAAAAAATGTTTGCTTAACAATAATGTTTAGCTTAAGAATAGCTTAAGAGGTGCACGGTGCGCACGGTGTATTAGATTTAATTTGTTCTCTCGCATCAATTTTGTTTGGAGGTTGGTGCCATAATTAAAACAAAGCAACTGCTCTACATTTGATTGAAAATGTGTCCTTTGGTGCAGTTTTGTAGAGCAGTTTCCCTGTGCTTTTAATGAGGGCATGCCCATGTACTCTAGCCATACAAAATACCATGTCATGCACAATCTTCTGTTATGTATAACATTTAATAACTTTATGTAAGAAAATTGCCAAATAACTTCTTTGTTTTGTTTTCTACATTTTTATCTGAAATGGAGCAGAGCGTAGGCAGCATCAGGAAAGACAAGAGAGGACAAAGGACAGAGAGAGGAAGAGGGAGCAAGTGAGTGAGAGAGAGGAAGGGAGAAACCGAGGGACAATTCCAGCCAGTCAGCCAACTCCAGTGGGCTGTGTGCGGTCATTCTATCAGCCAGCTTTGCCCCGCAAACTGACATCAAGCCTTTCTCTACTTCTTTTTTGTTTTTACCATATCATTTACTTCAGAATACCATGGGCTTGATTTACCAACACCTTTAGCATGTGCAAAACTTTTTAGCGCATGCAAAACCAATAACACGACCTGTGATTGGTCATGGCATTTGTTTTGCAGTAATCATTGGTTGTGTTATTAGTTTTGCGTGTGCTAAAAGGTTTTTCACATGCTAAAGGCCTTAGTAAATCAGGTCCTATACCTTTTCCATATGTTGTGGATTTGTATTTTATTTAAAAAAATGTTTATCCCTAATTTGTGATATCCAATCATGTCCACAGGCCCCAGTCTTGCACAGACATGAGTGAGAGGAAGACACTTCATGTCGAGCACAACACTCAAACTTGCGCGTGCCTAATGGGCCAGAGGGGGGCGCTGGCGAGCGATGAGACGATGTCAACTGAAACCCTCCCATCCCTGGGCGCCATTAGAGCCAGCCAGCTGTGCGTTGCTCGGCTGGGCTGCCAGCCATAGTCAGTACACACATGGCCCAGATTCGATGCCAGGCCATGGGGCCCACCCATACACTAGACCTGCTCGTTAACAGGGTGAGCCCCCAAGCAACCACCGCAGTTATGCTCGTAAATTATAGTATTGATAATACTGTTTCTCAGGGAACAGCTGTACACCCTATACCAGTGGTTACCAATAGGCGGCCCGCGGGCCACATCCGGCCCGCCAAAGCTTCCCATCCGGCCCGCCAGATAATTTTGAGTTTTGAAAAAAAAAAATATATTCTTTTTTTTTACAATATCGAACCGACAGTCCCACGTATCGGCTATAATGTCTGAATAGAGAATCTACCCACACCCGAAGAATGCTCATTGTACTTTTATCCATGTTGAGAGTGAATAACACGCACAGACAATAGTGAATTAGTGGACAACGCGTGGTGCTGAAATAGCCAACATGTGGTGTTTGTTTTGAAAAACGCGGAAGCGGACGCACACCCGCGGTACATACGTTAAATAAACGAAGTTTGTAAAAAGGCGATTGCACCCCGTCCCCCCCCCGTCAACAAACATTATTGATTGCACCCCCCCCCGTCAACAAACATTATTGATTGCACCCCCCCCCCCCCCCCCCCCCCGTCAACAATTACAATCGTGGTCCGCGAAAGATACAACCGGCCCTTTGAGTGCAACCATAACGCTAATTTGGCCCGAGGCCAAATTTAATTGACAATCCCTGCCCTATACTGTTGCAAAAAGGGGCTCCCCTGATGCTCCCAATTGCCATGTATGCATTGTCTTGTATTCAGTTTTGTATAATGGTAGGAAACAAATTATATCACATTAAGTCACATGGTGGTATTTATTTGTACTCCACTATATTCTGGTTCCTATAATCTTTATTTTACATGGTACTATGTACTATGTGAACAGGTCACATAGAATTTCACATTGGTAGATATTTTTGTAAAAAAAAAAAAAGACTAGGGAAATACCGTAACATTTTACTACCTGATCCCTTAAAAGTTAAAAGATGATGGAAAATGGTTGCATACAAATGGTGGAGGATACTTTCATGTAGACTGTAGACACAAACATAATAGGGGAAAATAGGCCAGCACTTTCAAGGGGGAATGGGTGCCTTGGGTCATATACTGGCCAGTCGATACTGTTTATAACAATAATATGAAAGCGTATAAGGGCTTTTAAAAATGCAGTCTATTCAGGGATCTGATGCAAATGCTGTATAGGTTGGAAAGTTCTTGAGGTCTCAAGAGAGAATTGGTCCTCATCCTTTATGAATGCAGGATGGTAGAAAAAGACATGCATTATGAGTGTAGAAAGTGTACAATAGAAGAAGAACTAGGGGTCCTCTATTCTTACGTTGCGCAGACAGAAGACACACTAAGGGCTTGATTTACTAAGACATTTAGCGTGTGTAAAACTAATAACACTACCAATGATTGGTGCAAAACAAATACAATGACCAATCGCTGGTCATGTTATTGGTTTTGCATGTGCACATGCTAAATGTCTTCATGAATCATGCCCTAAGTGACACTCGGTGGTAGTTACTATCACACTTTTTGTTGTTGTTTTTGTTTTAAGTATTCCGAACTTTAGAGAGAGAAAGGCCTATCTCTGTGTCTTTAGAAAACAGGCCCTACCTCCACAGGCACCTCGATGCTCGGCACCGCGATGACATCACATCCAGATATGATGTCATCAGCAGCTGAGGGCTCTGCACATTGGGCAAATGAAGACCTAATTTATTTTGCTAGGAACATTGTAGAACATCACACACTGTCCCCAGCATTTATACTCTGCTGTCTCTGCCTGTGGCGCAAGGATGTATCAGCAGAGTCAGTGGTAATCTGAATAACATTCCATTACAGTCATTTAGCAGATGCTTTTATCCAAAGCGGCATACAATAAGTGCATACAGAAGGTCATCGAAGCAACTACAGAACAAATTAGACAAAGCACTTCCTTCCCATAAAGTAGCAGCTATCGCGAGTAATGAATATTGAGTGTAGTTCACAGTAAGCTGTGGGTAAATCAGCTCTACTATAATTATATTCTAAATACTATTCTAAGCTATAACATCAAACAGTTACAGACAAAATACAGGGAACAAGTAGTACGGGAAAGGTCCTAGATTGGTA
Source organism: Ilyophis sp. 1 JC-2022 (assembly GCA_022702515.1). Taxonomy (NCBI): domain Eukaryota; kingdom Metazoa; phylum Chordata; class Actinopteri; order Anguilliformes; family Synaphobranchidae; genus Ilyophis; species Ilyophis sp. 1 JC-2022. Next base: position 17,452,569 of record CM040400.1, on the reverse strand, counting down.
TATCAGTCAAGGTGGAGTCTGAAGAGGTGCGTCTTCAGGCCGCGACAGAACACGGGCAGTGTTGGAGTAGAACGTAGAGGAATGGGGAGTTCGTTCCACCACTGGGGAGCTAGGGTAGAAAAGCTCCGCAGTCGGGACGAGCGAGAGCCGTTGACGAGTCGCCCTGCTGTAGCAGAGCGAAGTGGTCGAGCAGGAACATAGTGCTGGATTAAGTCCTGCAGGTAGGAGGGGCCTGTCCTATTGGCTGCAGTGTAGGCCAGGGTCAGAACTTTGATCATGGTCTGGACAAGAAGCTGGATGGAGTAGGTGGTCAGAATAATGTGTATTGTTTCTTTATATTTGGCCAAAGTAAAATATATTAAAGTTATTAAATTATTTTTATATTTATGTTTGTATTTGTCTCCAATGGCCCAAGATGCATACATGGAAAATCTTTACCTGTGAAATATTGGGGGGAAAAAAATAGTTAACTATAATACACACTTTTGTTTTGTCGATATATATTTTTGCATACGAAAACTGGACAAATGTCAGATATGCCAGCAAGGCCGAATCATACGATGCTGCAAACATGTCTGTGAATCAGTGATTATGGAGTAAACGCTCTACAAGCCACTGAATTTAATGCATCTGTCTGAGTCTTAGGGTAGTGTGTCGTTTTTGTTGTTAGTTTTAATTTATTTTTTGCGGAACTTTTCCATTTTCAGGGTTAGTTGCACAACGTGTATATTGCTTACTTAATAAACCTGGTCACTGCCATACCGTATTTGCCATTTTGTAGAATTAGATGACGTTCACAGACACGTGGCCCAATTCAGATTATTTCCCTAAAATGTGACCATTTGAATGTTTTTAGAACAGTCTGAACAGCAAATAAAACACGTGGAGTTGGTTTCCATTTGTGGCACATTTGCACACGCGAATACATCGTATACGTAGCCATGCGTCTTCCACGCATCTCTTGTATGTTAATTCTCAAATCGGAAATGTTCAGTCCACACATGCATTTTGTATGACGGCGTAGGCCAGTTGGCCGGGGCGCGCCCTCGATTAAAGATGCAGTTTGCAGTTGATACAGAAGGATGCACACCCCACAACCGTAGGTACACCTGTGTCTAAGTATTACTTAAACTCTCCATGTGACAGGTTCATTTCATCATCATGTTGCATCGCCAGTGCTGTTGGGAAATCAGAGAGGATAGCAGAATAAATTAACATGTACAGTCATTCTAAAAAAATAAGATCTGAGCAACACATTGAGCATTAAGGCTTGCAGTCTGAACTTTGCGATAAGGGTGTGTACCAGAAGTAGTCTGAAGTACTATTTTCCTGAGAGATGGACAGAAAACTCCTCTGAGGCCATTTGCAGGAAATCAAAATAGAAATGAACATTTAAGCAGGTTCTTCATGGGGAATAGAAGCTAAGCTGAGTGGTGTTTTTCCAGTGTTACAATGCAAGTGGGCTCTTTTTCGTCAATAGAAAACAATCGCTTTCAAGCAATTTGGCGCGGAATAATTTGGTTCGTTCTGCTCTGGTGCAAGGAAAATTTAATTAAAATAATTTTCTCCCATCAAGGACGTTGAAAGATTGCTTTAATGGCATTGAGCCAACACAAAAATAAAAAGTGAAAAAACCTTGCTGCAAATTAGTACACATTTCTTCCATAAGAAATTGTTAAGATACAATTAAATCTCTGGCAGTGGAAAGTGAAAAGTATCCAGTCCTGTAAGTGCTCTGTCTTTTTGATTTTATTTCCTTAATTTGCATCACTTAATCCCTGGGTTTTCAGCAGGGGTTCTTTGAAGGTACTGTAGGGGGTCCCTAGCCAGACTTGATATGCACAGACTATATATAGAGATTTGGGGAAATATTAAAAAATATAAAACCCTTTTTTTTAATTCTTTTTTTTATATAACCCTTCTTAGCTTCTGATGGGGGTCCCCTGGATGACTGAGCCTGGGTGGGCGTCCCTGGATCAGAAAAGGTCGAAAACCCCAGACTTAATCCTATCAGACCAACAGTTGGGGCTGCTATTGTGCAAGCGGGTTGAGGCTTGCCGTCTGTCTGCTCAGCACCTGTTTGGACAGAACCCTCCCGCCACGTACATTGACCTTCGCCTCTTTGCAGCATTTACCCGAATTGTCATTGTGCTAAGTTATGTGGTTTCCAGTAATCAGGGCACAGTAGGGACACATGGTTCTGAGGAATTTCTCAGGTGCCTATCGAGCCAAATTAATTCATATCAGAATGATTTGAAATGAATAGCAACTTAAAAAGAAGTGCTAATTGACATAGTGTGGAGGTCGTGTGAGCTGGCATACTTAGTGTGGGAGGGGCAGGGAAGGTAACTAAGGCAGCTCCCTCCTGGCCCCTCCCACACAAAGATGTTCGATGACTCATATTCAGACCATGAATAATTTAGCCGAGGTGATCTTCCAGGTCCTTGGACTAACCAACGGAACAACGGCCTTTTCAGGTGACTTTGACTATCCTAATTGGGGCCGGCGGAGCTGGGACAGGTCACCGTACTGGGTCTGGGCAGAACGTTCCGGGCAACGTTCTACCGAAACCACGCCCATCGGGGATCCAGTTCTGGCTGTGGCTCGAGCCCGTTCATTAACGCTACGATCTGGGCATGCTGGGAATCAATTAGGATCCTCAACATTTTCTCAGCTGTACCAAGGGAGTAGAGAGGTGATGCGCAGCCGCATTGATTGTGAGTGCTAAAGGATCATTACGGGCTGTGTTCTGGTGGCACGCAATGGTGAAAGAGACAGACGGAGGAAGATACAAACGGAGAGAGAGAGAGAAAGAACTATAGAATTTGAGAGGAAACGAGACAGATGGAAGGGAGAGCTTAATTAAAAAGGTGGGAGGAAAAAAACACCGTGGGTGAATCTCGCCCGCCGATCCCCAAAGAAACTTCATTCAGAGCGACTGCATAGCAATTACCTGTTTCTTTACCATGAGTAAGTGCCTTTGCTTATCCGCTTGTGTTTGCACTGCGCTGAGAGAATTCTAAATTAAGAATTGAGCTAAATCTAAATCATTAAGGTTATGCATTTGTCCAGAGAAGTAAATCCATCCTCAAGCCTTCTTGTTCTGCTTACTGTAGCTTTCTGCTGGAGTCTGCACCACGTACGTCTCTGACAGTGGAGAAGCACGTAATGCCTCAAGAAAAATATCCTGTGGAATAAAACAACTTAAGCATCCCCGTAGCAGTCCCCTAATGATCGCCTTAAATGTAGGTGTTTCACAAAACCACCTTAAGAGTCCCCTTAAGGGTTTCTCTTGAAATACATCATCTTGCCTCGCTACTCTTAAAGATTCCCTTAAAATTAACTGCACCCTGTTTCCTCACTGAGCTACTTTAAACCATGCTGCTGTAGCATGCATGTCTGTCACTACCATAGGTATATTTAGCCTTCAATAGGCTTGTGAGCAAGCAAATCTAATCTGACAGGGTTGGAAGACTAATATAACAACCTCATTTCTTTTTACCCCTTCCTAATCAGTCATTTTCTAGCCTCACCAGGAATCCCACATACCCCTCCCATAGTAATGGGGATTTTTTATTGTCTTCCATGTCCATGCCATGATATTAAATAAACTGCTAGAAAACACGTACAATAAATCCTCATAGAATGGGACATTTTCAATGTCTTTATGACACGTTCTTATATCATTACTTTGGTAAGAGGATATTATCCCTTGATATGGTGTTCACATTCATGTTCTGGATGGCAGAGATTGGTGGTTACACATTTTAGGTTAATTTGATACATCTACATCTTCCCTGGGCAGTCCATATAAAGTGTTCAAACCTAACATAAGATTGTTATTGAGATTCACCATCAGTTTCCCCTTCATCACAGGCTGATTTCATGGCTCTGAATGACCTCACTTCGATGACCAGTCGTAAGATGTTTGCACTCCATCCAATGAGAGAAAGGGGGAGGGACCTGCAGTGTCAGTGACAAAGTGAAAACATGCACAGCATTGGTGAAAGAGAGCCTTTTGTTTAGGTCTGTAGAATGGAACCATAGTGATATTAATTGCCTGAGAATTTGTGTTATCTATTTATCATGCCCACCATTACAAATGCTCTGTACATCAGAACAGTTATCTGGACATCTTATAAATTACCATAATAAACCTGAGCTCCCAGAGAGGTGTTTTATTTTGCCATTTGAAGCATGCCTAGGTAATATTTCACACATTACAACATAGCGGGCTCAATTTACTAGGATCCTAAATAAGGGGTGTTATTTTGCATGCACAGTCAAAGTATTTGCACTTGTTATAATTTCACACTTTGCAGGTGATCAATTTAAGTATGTAAATTACTCCAGCTGCAAACAGTCATATTTAAATGAGAGATTTTGCGTGTTTGGAATGGTTCCACTGTAACAACCAATATCTCGTAAGAAAACGGTAAAAAGACTGGCAGCAATGTTGCCAGTGAAAAACAATTTAATGAAGAGGCGTGGGGGATAATTGTAAATCCTGTTATTTTAGGGGATTACTGGTTAATGAGTTAGCCATTAGTCTGCATGACTTTGGCAGTGTCTTGAATTATTATTAAAACATGTTTACAAACATTTTTTAAAGTTTTTTTCCACAGTACACTATAAAAAAACAGCAATACATAATTATGTAAGAGTTATTTTACATCCAGTTAAATAACAGGATTTATACTGCTAAATAGCAGGATTTCTACAGTTACCCCTTCATTAAATGGTTTTTCACTTGCTGTTTTTGATAGTATTTTTTAGCAGTGTAGGTATAGGCTACTGTACTGATCAAGCTGGTGGTTTGCTAGGAACTGTTTCACTGGATGTCTTAGTTTCAGGGAGTTACCGATGTTTGTCAGGACTGTAATGATGGTAACTATACTAGCACTCCTTGCGCCGTGAGTGTCACATAAACTCACATTTGCATCTGATGATGGGTTTTATTTTGGAAAAGTTTTTATTCACTTTGCTCCATGATTAAAAATGTATTTATTTCTACTGTTAAATAAATATCCGCTCTCTTCGTTATGGGCTTTGATTGTTACAACATACTGTATCCTGTATTACCGTTCCAAAAATTGCCTTTGGGCTAAATCACATTACATGTGCTAAAGTAACCTCTTGAACCCGTCCCACTATTTTGCTAAATAATGCTGGAACGCCCAATTTTGCATATTATAAAAATAATTAAAAAATGTAAAAATCCATGTATCTTTCAATTTTAACACAAGCAGTCCTCTTTATGCATCATTAATTGATCACCTCTGGCAATTTCTATTGCGGGTGGTAACAGTTGTACACGCAATTTTGTACATGCAAACCTTTAGGAAATAGACTCCGGTATGCGCTCCCAGTTCATTTTGAGAACTATTGTTCTGCTGCTACTCTATTTCGCCATGAGACTGTGGACTTGGACCTTTTAGCTTAATGAGTTTTTTTTGTACGTTTCAATTATACGTTTAAGAAGCACATCCCCCCCCCCGCTATTATGATTCAGGATGAATCTGAAGCCGACTGATTCTATAAGCAGAGTGGCTGGCCTCTTTTACAGCTACTGTCATTATTTCTTATTATAGCCCAGCTTACCGATCACTTGCCTTATGATTTAGGCCATGCTGATTTCTGCTTGAGATGTGGCTTTTGAAACAGTAATTCAAACTGTAAACTGAAGGGAGACTGTATCATATTGATTTTGGACCCCCCCCTCCCCCCCCTCACATTCTTCATTATTGTGTTGTTGTATTGCCGTGGAATAAAATTTCACGATACCCTCTGGGGCTGTAATAACCAACCAAAACTCATTGGAGGCCCAGTAATAAAGCGATTACTTCAAGTCATAATATGGCATGAAATAGTTTACCATGGGCTGGAGACTCATTTACACAAGATTGCACAATTACGAAAGGCAAATCTTAGAGGTAATGTCGAGAATGGCCACGGTTAAAATGGGGGTGACCTTTTTGAAAGCTATATTGCCCTTTCTAAGGCAGTTTGCGAACAGGGATTTTTCGTCTCGCAATGATGCGTAGGCTCTCTATTTGCCAATAAAAGCCGGGGGATATTGGCAAAGAGAGGTTCTGTTTTCTGTAAAAGGTAACACAATCTCATTGAGGACTTAAGAGGCAGATGCATACTTATATTTTTGTGTGTTTTTTTTCGAGTGAATTTGTAACTGTTTTTGACAGAAAATTCAATGTCCTCGATGAGTTGAGCTTTAATTCTACTGTTATTTCCAGAACCACATGACGTATGAATTGGTTTATTTGACTGAAGATATGTGGCTGTATTATTATGAAAGACACAGCTGAGACATGGAGACATTACCCATTTTCTCTGATGCAGTTTATCTTTCTAGCATTCCGTTTTGTCAGATGGTGTTTATTCACTCACTTTGGCCATTATCAGATCAGTGAATTCCATCTTGGTTTGAAGAAAAAGTTTTAAAAAAGGGTTGAAATCACTTTCTGATTTATTTTTTTTAAACCGAAAACCTGGGTGCAAATATCAGGGAAATTCACAGAGGAATCAAGTCTCAGACAAAATGTTAAACACTATAGTGTCATGCATGATGAATGGGATCTCATTGTTGTCCCTTGGCTGTTTTAGTAGAATACCTGTCTTATCTTATTAAGGGAAACTTGCACTTCTCTTATTTTAAATGATGCTTTTTTATATATCTTTGCTGTTAATGTTACAATGTACTGCATTTAGGGAATGTGTACCGTTAATTACCGGGGTTGTTCTTCTTACGATAGACTCAAGGATATATCCTGAAGTGCTTTCTGGCAGCCATTTATGGTTTCACAATCCAGGAACAAGGCAGACATCTTTTTTGTGCTTAAGAATTTAAAAGGGGTCACACCTGCTCAGGCAAGTTGTGGGGTTGGCAGCAGCGGACTGCCTGGTTATTTGGATGGGGCAAACCCTGCCCGCTGGCGTGGTCGACCCCTGTTGCTAAATGGCAAACCGATGCATTACGATGACATAAACCCAAGCTCTGCATGGGGATAGTAATATGACAAGGTTAATTCATTTATGTCTGAATTAAAGTATCTCCTGGCAGATGGGGCTGTGTATAATTAGTTTGTGGAGGGGATTGGGTTCTGTTTTGGCAAGGTCCTAATGAATAAGATACCTGTCACAGTATGTGGGTGAGCCGGACACGTGCTTGGGCTAATATCCACGCCAGGGTTTCGGTAATGATTGAATGCTTTAAAAATCATTAATCAATAAGCAGCTTATTTTTTCTCCCTTAATGTACACATAAAAAAATAATAAATTTTTTATTTATTATTTTAAGCCCAAAACTTTTTTTCACATTTTAAATGTCTCTATTAATTGCTGCGGTGAAACTCAACAGATGTTTCACTAAATTGACTTGGCTGACCATTTTCTCTGTGGTGACTTACAAGTTATAGTTTATGGTTGCAGTGATTAGTGGGGCTGTATATGGAGGATGCATCCCGATGGCTTCCTTAATGCGCTTTCCGACCGGTCTTTCTTCAGCGCCGATTCCGCGGGAACATCTGTGCGCTCAGTAGGTGAAGGTCGTTTCGACAGCACGTTCACCCCGGGAGAGGCAGTTATTCTCAGCGTTCTTGGAAAGATGCTCAAAGGTAGAGCGAGCTTTAATTCCTGCGTCCGTTTAATCGGACGGCCGTCGTCGATTTGTCATTCTCGACAAACGGCCAGGTTTCAGTAATGGGATGAAACAAATGATGAGGGTGTCTAACGCCTCCTCAACCCTTTCACATGCGCTCTCCCAGCCAAAGATTAAAATGACGATGACACACAGCTCGCATGAGCCTCAGCCAGCTGCACCTTCGACTTCCCTCTTATCCGCTAGATAGTGCTTTATGCTAATTAGAGGGCGATGATAGTCTGAAATAATAATAGGGCTCAATGTCTCTCTCTCTCTCTCTCTCTCTCTCTCGCTTTCTCTCGCTTTCTCTCTCTCTCTCTCTCTCTCTCTCTCTCTCTCTCTCTCTCTCTCTCTCTTTCATATATACACACACACACACACACACACACACACATGGCCTCAGTGCCTCAGGTGCCCACAATCCTGATTAACCTACATTTCCAGCTAGCTGAGGATACATGTGGGTGTGTAAATGCATACTGTGAATACACAAGTGTATTTCATCTACAAAGATTCCACAAAGACGCGTATGCACACACACACACACGCACACACACCCTTTCACACGAACACACACACACCCAGCCTCAGTGCCTCAGTGCGCATGCGCTGATTACATACACACGTTAACTTAAATCGCATGTGGCTGAAATCATGTGTGCCCTGTGTAAATGACCCATGAAAATGACAGCATGGCGCAGTGTGTGCAACACCCTCGAGATGTCGGTCTGCCTGCGTGATCAGAGCTGTCGCGCGGTTTAACCTCCACACAACACAAAGGCTCCAGGTTAAATTCACCATCCCCCAACAGTCACTCTGAAAAGCTAGAGTCACGCGAGATAAACGCAGCTCGTGTTCTATGGGGGATGCCACGTTTAAAAAAAATAATAAAAATGTAATAAAAATAAATGAATGTTTTTTTTTTTTGGCTTGATAAATTGTCCCTCAATGGGCTCTTTCCGTTACACGGCTGACAGAGAGGAGTTCCAGGTTGCGTACGGTTCACGCGGCGATCCTTCATCACGCCAACTCTCATTATGTATGTGTGGAGGTGGCTGCCCCATTATTCCTGCGCTGATCTGTACATGGACCCCGCGGGTTCTCCCAGTGCTCCCAGTAACGATTCTTATGTTATTCATTAAGTATAGTTTGGACAGTTCTGGGAAGGCCCTTTCCTGTTTCAGCATGACAATGCCCCCCTAGCACACATTACGGTCTATACAGAAATGGTTTGTCGAGATCAGTGTGGAAGAACTTGACTGACCTGCACAGAGCCCTGACCTCAACCCCATCGAACACCTTTGGGATCCATTGGAAAGCCGACTGCGAGCCGGGCCAAACATCAGTGCCCGACCTCACTAATGCTCTTCTGGCTAGATGTAAGCAAATCCCCACAGCCATGTTCCGGCATCTAGTGGAAAGCCTTCCCAGGAGAGTGGAGGCTGTTATAGCAGCAAAGTGGGGACCAACTCCATATCAGTGCCTGTGATTTTGGACTGAGATTTTGGACGAGCAGGTGTCCATATACTTTTGTCTATGTCGCTTTGCGACCCGGCCAGAGTGCGACGGCATTGGCTACGGCTCATCCGTCTGCAGCCCCGCCACACTTCACCCCTCCCTTCGGGGAGCGCGAGCGAAGCGTGACAGTAATGCACAATCTTTTGAGATAGCTGTGGTTAATTTGCCACACTTTTTCTTATTTTTTTTTGTCAGGATTAGAACCGGTAGCTGGCATTGACTCATTCATCAGCTGGGCACATGAGATCTAAACAAAGTATTTTGTCATCTCTGTCTGTCAGAATGATGCATGCCTTTGTGTCCTGTCCACCACCAAACGCTGACTCTTTAGCATATTCGCATTGAGACAGAGGAAAGCATAGCAGTGTATTGAAAGCAAAACAAATAAATAAAATAAATACAATTTGTGCATGCATGCTAATGCATTTCTGTTCTTTGGGGTGTGTGTGGGGGGGTTGTCTTATGCCAATGTTGTGTTGTTGCAGGAGGGCTATCGAGTAGAAACGATAATGCAAATTTCTATTTTCCTCAAGTCTAAATGTTAATGCATTCATCAGTACACACGTACGCTCACGGCGTGCTCTCGCATATGCATCTTTTTGTTTACGAGCTCATTTTCGGATATTTATCAATGTCTGTGATTGGTCCCCTGCGATTCCATCTGCCGACTGCTGTATCGGGAATCGGGAGCCAATTTCTCCAGCTCCCCTGGAAAGGGAAAGAAAGGCTACGTCAGAACCTGCTCATGTTCTAGGAAATGTCTTTTATTCCGCATGATTAATAGCATAATCAAGCAGTCCTAGGCGTAAGACCGAGGAGAGGAGAATAAACATTTTTCATGCTTCGGTAGATAAGATAATGGCTTCATAGGATCAGATAAAGTGTCTGCATTTTTTATACACATATATATATATGTATATATATATATATATATACACTGTGCATATACAGTGCCCTCCACAATTATTGGCACCCCTGATAAAGATGAGTAAAAAGGCTTATAAAAAATTCACCGTTTGATGAATTAGCTTAATCTCACACTGAGAAATCTCACACGTGGTTTTGTTAAAAATAATTATTTCTTGATGAGGGATTTTTTTTTCTCAGAATAAATTTACTTCAATAAAAGGTCGGATTGTTTTCTTTTTTTTCAGTGTGAAATTAAGCTAATTCACCAAAAGGTGAATTTTTGTATAAACCTTTTTACTCATCTTTACCAGGGGTGCCAATAATAGTGGAGGGCACTGTATATGTGTACATATGCCCTACTTAAATAAGCTTACAGATATCACAGGTCATTGTTAGGAGATTTACTCCATCAGAGTGGTCTCTGTGCTGGAGGGGGCAGGGGTATGGGTGAGAGTGACAGCTGCAGATGGTGGGAGGGGGGGGTTGGGTGAACGTGAGGGGGCCAGGATCAGCTGTACACTTCATCTCTGTCCCTCTTCCTTCGATGAGCACTCATACCAGTGATAGTCTCTCAGCTTGCACAAACGCATTCAATAAATCACAATGAAAAATAAAAAAATACAACTTTTTCACGGTCTCCCTCAATTGTTTCTCGCGATCTAATCTTTTCAATCTTAAATCTCGCTTCTAATAGCACATGGCCAGTGAGGTACAGTTGGGTCGAAAGCGACACGGCTTGGGTTTGGGGTGTGTCTGGTGGCCCAACGTTTTGACCCCCGATTAATCAACTGTTTATTAAATTAATTACTCGGCCCTTATTTGCTTAAATTGTCCTTTTTTGTGTGCCCCTTGAGGCCCTCCGTCTTAGATCGCGTTGGGGCGCCCCCCACCCTGAGGTGACGTTTTTACAAGTGTGCTTTATCGATCGCATTAATTGTTTGTTAGATGTGTAATCAATAAAAGAAGGGAATAAAGAGAAATAACATCTTGCAAACAGCTGGATGCCTTACGTCCTCCGTAGTGGACGTGGGCCAGGGCTGCTGGCTCAGCAGTAAGGCCACAGAGAGTGCCCCCAGACACACACACACACACACCGCCCTCTTCACTGATTGGGAAATAGTCAGGCCCGCTTCACAATTGCAGGTTCTTTCACAGTCTCTTAAGGGAGGGTGGTCTGTGGAGTAAAGACCAGCGTGATGATTAAATACAGCAATAATCTTTTCTTAAAGGGTAACTACACCCTAGATCACTCTTTTTTTTTAGCTGAAAACGTGTTTGTATGCCTACCTTATAATGAAACTTATTCATGCATTCCGTTATTTCAACAGTTCTGATAGAAAAGCGTCTTTGTGCCGCCCCTAATGGTTGAAATGTCCTTTCTGCTCCCCACACTGCCCCCGCCCCAATCATGATGTCAGAGTATCTTTTTGGAGGTACCTCAACATCATATGGATAATTGTTGTCACCGACAACGGAAACAGCCGGCACCTGATTGGTTAGACCCACTACGTTACTTTCGTTTTGGCTCCACGTTTTTAAACTTGAGCAACATTGCGTCCTGTTCATAAACTCTCTTGCTCGACCTAAATAGTCCACTAAAATATGTTTCTGAAGATATTTGAGGTGAGAAATAGGCCATGCAGTAGCTGAATCTTGATTCATATTTGTTGTGCAACGTTTAGTTTGACAGTTTAATCCGAGTTATATGTAATAATTTGTACAATGTAGCTACATTCATTTATGCAAATGACGATGGCAGCTCCTCCGCCCCCACCCCTCTCCCTCGCTCACCCCACAAAGTATTTTTCTAAATTGTTTCATGGGCGGAGACAGGCTGAAACAGTGGGCGTAGTTACCCTTTAAAGGTCGACTAAATAAATTAGGTAAGTTCAAACACAGGTATGAATAAATAAACGAATGCAGGTACACATATGCTGGGATTCAAGTGACACGTGTCAGGATTCAGGATTCACAAAAAATAACTCTGACAATTGAGGTTTGTGAAGAAACCGTGGAACGCGCGTATTTGTGTGTAAGTCTCGGCAGTCTGTAGGTAGATGAGGAGCCTAGATGGTCTTGAATGGCCTGCTCTCATCTCACCTTATGTATTCTTAGGTTCTTTTGTTCAGTTTTTTAGATGAGTGATATTTGGACACTTCTACGCCATGTTTTAGCTTCACCGTCCATCTCCTAAAGTTTGTCTGTCGGTCAGTTTTGTGTGTTAATGTGTTAATTATCTGAAATCAGTCTACTGTACGTAGGTGGGATGTGTGTTGCAAATGATTACATATTTGCTTAATTCTCATTTAGTTTTTATTTTTATTTGTTATGTTTGTTTAAATATATACTGAAAGGAAAGCATGCTTAATGATGTTCTTTGAATGTAACAAAACTGCCTGGGACTGTCTGTCAACCACCAGCCCACCTCTGCACCCGACAATAACTTCGATAACCAAGCGGCGGAGAGTACGGACGACCTACTCGTCACAAACAAGCTGCACGGAGTATGGTGCTGAATTAGGATGCCCGCTTGTTTTTTTCCCTCCATTTCCCAAGATAGCAGGAATAGCCAAATCTAATCCCACTATATCTGATGGCGACATTAGTGGGTGAGTCAGCCAACTCCTGTGCATGCAATTAAGCTCTGTGACCCACTGCCATCAATAGGTCATTTGAGATGTACTTGGGTTTCAGCAGAAATTGTCTTGCTGGACAATTATTCCAAAGTGGCCTCTCTCCCCAGCAAAATTAATGAGCGGGAGGCTTGGATGGGAGATGTTTTCTTGGTAGCCTGCTCTCTTAAATGTCTTTAGTAATTACGTCGCAAATGTCGTGCTTCTGTGCTGCAACTCTTCACTCGTTCAAGATGAAAGGAACGAATATCTACTCCTCACGAGGGAGTGAGGCTTTTTGAGCGTGAGGATGGGACACAGGGGCCCGTTCTACCATGTGCTTTCAGTCAATATTTTGTTTGAACCTATACAAATAGTTTTCATAGCAAAACGCCCCACAGATCTGTCGTGATTATATAAGGAAGCTCCACCCACATTTTTTTGGTTTGTGAAGCTGCGCTGTCCCAGTATTTTTTTTACAACCCTCCACCCCTCCTCTTCCCCATACCTCTGTACCTCCTGACTGTGTCACCATCCAGGGACACCTCTTCCCCTACAATAATTAAACTTCTTCTCTTTTATTACCCTTTTTATGTTATTTTTATTGGGAATTATTGGACTTTTAACATAATTACACTGGGGCCATTTAATGGAACATAATTTATTTGTTCATACGAACGCGGTTGCACAGAACAAAAGGATATAGGTCGTCAGCACAATATTCAACAAGGCAAGCCTGGCTCCTGGCCCATCTGTGATATACAGTACAGTAGAGACTGACCCCCCACCACCACCCCCCAATACTATATGTTCTGCATCGGGGATCCGGGGCGGGGGGGGGGGGCAAAGGGACTTTTTATTTATTATTTTTTAATTTTTTTATTATAAATGCGCGCTCCCTTTTTTTTTTAGTTCAGGCTGGTTTCCGGGATTTCAACTTCTGTTGAATTTAAACAGGATTTACAGCAATATGAGAATGGAGTAGATGACAGTGTTTACGATAGTTTTTATTGAAAAATCCGAATCATTACGTTTTCACCAGGGGGGGGGGTGAGCGTCTCTTAAATCCAGTCATTTGCAAGGTGCTTTAGCATGGCGTCGTTGGAACAGCGGGACACTAATGTTCGGGTACCTGATTGCGGTAGGTAGGCCCTCCGCTGCTTGTATCCCGTAAGCACCCGCGGAACAATCAGGAGGTGTTAATATGGATGGGAGGCTCTCGGCACATTTAAGTCACATTTTAAAATCTTCTTTTCCTCATTTAATGCTTTTATTGCTGCCGTCCCCACATCTACACGTCGAGCGGAAACAAACGAGAGAGGTTAAATATTCTGGACCTCCCGCTTCGGGATTAACTCAGTCAGCTCAATTCAGTAATTCGGTGTACCTCCTGGCTGAAGATGTGTGCCAATGAGCAAATCCAGGCTGAACCTGGATTTTACACCTCTGATTGTGGTCACTAGTGTACAGATATTCAGTATTCCTACAGTACCGTGGATTTGTGCGGAGTGGGTAGAAGAACAGAATTAACCTGCTGTGTTTATTTTTTCTGTCCCATAAGTATTTTGTTAATGTACTGTGATCTTCACTAGGAATTTGGCTTTTGGAAGGAAGGTCAATGGCAGACAAATTCAGACCGTTAAAGCGGATAGGTGTAAGTTGATCCAATGTGTTTTTTTTTTTTGGTTTTTTTTGGGGAAGTGAAATCTATCTTCATCCATAAGGAACAGTCATGTATAATTTGCAAGTATAACACGTATAATTTGCCTTTGGTTTTTGTATGTGAATTAGAAATGTCAAGTTCAATATAAATTTTTGCTTGACAAAAATAAATACATTAATAAAATAATATTGTTTTAAATCACATAATTTGTGATTTGTACAAGGTAAATTTGCTTCACACCTGGTAGTATTTATTTTAAATGTAATTTGCTCATTTAAAGGTGCACTTTGCAGAATTGTAAGCCTTGCTGTGGTCCTGTGTTTACAATCATAAAAGTCTCCTCCTCCATTCTAAACCCCGCCCACTCCCCTCAGTTGAGGCAGAGATTGTATAGTGCGGGCAAGAACCATGCAAAAAATGTCAAGCAGAGTTTAAAATTAAAATAACATTTTTAGCAACATGCATTGATCTATTTGGATGATGAAAGTAATTGGGCAGTGGTATAATGATTAAATGAACACTTTTGAAATCGTTTTGAAGTCCTCAGCTCCCCAACATCGACCCCTGCTTCATAATTTATGCACTCATAGACTGTGAGGCTTTTTTTTGTTGATAAAAGCGTCTGATAAGAAGCATGTATCTGGCTCATCGATACTGCCATCTCTGACGAACGCGGTTTCAATTGGGGAGTCTATGTTTGCAACGTAAATGTTGCCAGTGGTTTTGAGGATTTTACCATGTAGTCTACCGGTTTTCTGGCGTTAGAGTGGATGACATAGGCTACAACATCAAGCTCCCGCAATCATTGAAAAACACTCCCATGCAGGCAGAAATGACACCAGGTTGAGAAAATCAGACGTTTTAAAGAACAATTTTATTTAATTTTAGGCCTATACCTGTATCAAACCCCTTTTCAAGCTTGTGATCTCAGGATCACTTCCTGTTTTAAACTGTGGCAGTGAGAAATTCATCCGCTCAGTGCCATACATGTCTGGCTGTAAAAATAGTGTGCTCGTTCACTGTTTGGCTAACGATATTCTGAACATTAATTTAGAACTGGGATGTAAAGATGTGTGTCGAATAAGTAGCCTAACATTAGCTGACTATATCTTGTCTATCATATCTAGCTAATACCATTGTAAAGTAAATGACTTTTCCATGAAGATATTTGCATACAAATATAATTTATTATAGTTATATTAATTTGATTCAAGAGGTACCCGGCTTCAGCCACATAGTTACCTTAGCTTGCTGCATAGCTGGTAAATGGTAAATGGTAAATGGACTGCACTTATATAGCGCCTTTATCCAAAGCGCTTTACAATGGCCTCTCACTCACCCGTTCACACACACATTCACACACCAATGGCGGCAGCTGCCATGCAAGGTGCTAGCCTGCTCATTGGGAGCAATTTGGGGTTCAGTGTCTTGCCCAAGGACACTTCGACATGTGGACAGGAGGAGCCGGGGATTGAACCGCCAACCCTGCGATCAGCGGACGCCCTGCTCTACCTCCTGAGCCACAGCCTCCAGAGCCGCTAGAGATAACGTAGCCTGCTTACACGTCCAACAGACAACACTTAGAACTAGAATGGCACTCAGAGAGATGTTACCCCCGTGCGTGTGCTAATCTCGACCCTGAACGTAATATGCATGGGGCTAAAACTTTGATCTTGCTCTGTGAAGGCGGGCGTTGACCGATTGGGGAAAAGATTCAGGATTCAGGTCATTGCCAAAACGCACACTCGGAGAGGAGCGGAAACAATAATACACCCTGGTTGCGCTACGCGCGCACGGGTGAAATAATAAATACAGGCGGAGAAGCAAGGTTTCGGCAATGAATTTTTCCAACAGAGATTGCTAGTGCATCATAGATATGACTGAGCATGTTTATTTTATAATATTTTGAAGTCAAAAATCCTGCATAGTGCACCTTTTAGAAATCTCTCTCTTGGTCATTGTGTTTAAACAAGGCCTACTTCATAAGAGGGTGTAATGATGGTGGAAGTAAATTAGCATGAAGGGGTTAAATCCCTGTTCAGTTCATGGCCTCCCGTTTCTCTGGGTGCATGGACTGAAACTACAAACCGCACGTCGGTGGCAGACATTTGTGTAGTTTTTCACGTGGGTTTGTCAGTCAGGCGGTGAGTAATTGAGTTTGACTGCCATTTACTATAAGGAGGATAATGGTGCAATTTGCCCAGCAATTGAGATTATACCCAAGGCTTCCTGTTTCAGGCACACTATCACGCCCCCCCGTTTGGACCCCCCTTTCCCCACACGCACCCCTTTCAAACTATATGTATGTCGCCGCTGGAAACCGGGGTAATCAATTTCCATGTTAACAGCTAGTTATTGTTCAGTGCACATGCACACCCATTCCTGTTACATTGACAGGAAAATGAGGATCATTCCGCACATGAACACATTCAGGGAAACAGTTGAGCCTCAGGTGTCCTGAATCCTGAGGAAAATGTGTTATTATTATTTTATCGTATACTATAAAGTGTTTTATCGTGTCTCCATTCTGGTGGTCATTTCCATATGGGATGTTATTACTGAACGCATTTCTGAAAGATTGAGTTTATGTAGAAATCTGAGGCTTTGTCAGCCTCCATTTTACATGAACCCCCCTTGTTATTGTCCTTCTTGATTATCTCCCTCCCTGTGCATTTTTTTGTCTTTTTGAACCTCCGGAAGCTTCTGTTTGTGTGTGTTTCAAGGGTCCTCCTGAGCTACTAGCTTTCATTTTCGTTTGACTTTCTGATCCTCCACCATTTCAGCTACGTCCGTTTAATTTGCTTGCAGTCGCGAGCAACGGACCTTTATCATGTCTTCCCGTTGATTGGCCAAATGCGAAGCCGGCGCCAGCATTGTTTTTTAGCGTCAGCTGAGGGTGACGGCTTAGAAGAACACGAGTGCGGCTGGCGGAAGCACGCAGCCCAAAGGGAGCGCCCTGCGATAAGCCGGCCTCGCGCCGGCATTGAGGAGGAGAGGGGATCTGATTGAGAGTCCAAAGCGCTTCTCTCATAAGCCGCTCTGGCTGTAATGTAGCTCTGCGGCAAGGGGAACGACGGCGAGCGCGATCGCGATCGCACTTCGAGGGGCTCCGCCGGTTCCCTGCGTCTCATTGCATCAGTTGCTACATTGAGTTCGTGAGGAATATTAACCGGTGAATTAAGGGGACCAGGGGGCTGAGGAGTAGTAACTAATGAGAGATACCTGCTGTGGTCGTACAGGGGTGAATGAACAGAGAAACCGAAAAAAACCTGCGGTGCTCATTATTAATTTATTTATGTATTTATTTATTTATTTTTTGTTTAAAGGATAGGTTCAGTATTTTTTAACCCAGGCCCTATTAATTGATAGTCTTGAATAGTATAGTATCTTGGATAGATTGTGAAACGTAGATTGTAACTGTGTCAGAGAATGCTGCAAAGGGGCATCAAACTCAATTTTAAGCAATCGGCGCTTAAAATAAAAAATATATATAATTTTGTCTCTGCTATTCACGATCATCCAAGACTATCCGGAAATATGGGGGTTCCAAAATACGGAACCTATCCTTTAAGAAAGTCTGAATGAGTCAAGTGTGTAAATCCAAGCTCTTGCAACAGGTCAATGAAGACTGTCATGAAGGTCAAAGCTTGTAAGAGATTGTCACATTTTCCTTCCACAGCATGACTTTTGATCATTTTACACACGCATGGTTTTACATATTCACTTCACTATTAAATAACATGATGCTTTTCATTTATTTCAATCATTTGAATAAAAAAATAAATAAAAAAAATGACACATTCCTTTTTGTTTAAAATTTGGAATCTAGAACATCAAAGGCCTTTCTCGGGAGACCGAACCGCCCTGGTGCTCATGTCCTCTAATCTGCGCGCACGTCTGTTTTAGATGTTTCACAGCCGAGATTAGGAAACAAACATGTTGGCAAATGGCGCTCCCTCCCACTGAATTTTCAGCGCGTTCATGGGAATTCATTAGAGCGTATTTTTCCTGCGGCGGTTTGGTACTTTTCCACTTGCTTTCAGCGATCCGCTGTCTTCTTTTATTCTTCCCGCGCTTCCTTTGAGGATCGTCAGAGGGGAGAGGGTTACACTCAGGTTCAAGGTGAGGCGCTAGCTCAGCACAAGAACACATCGCCAGGGTGAATGTTAGTTACCAGCGAAAAATTCCCCCTCCGTTAGCAAGTACAACCCCTCATACAGCGCTGCACTTTGGGCCTTTTGTTATCCGGCCCCCGCGAAGAGGCATCGCAGTCCGATTCGCTGCGCATATGTGCCTGTAGTGGAACTTCTATAAAAAACTAGACACGCAGATCCTCGCTGGCTAAAGGTTAAATAATGCACCTGGTCAAAGTGAGGTTTGTGGGGAAAACAAAAAAGAAAAGTCATATGTCCGCATGAGCTCCTGTGCGTGCGTGCGTGCATGCGTGCGCGCGCATGCGTGAAGCCAATGTGGTAGAATGCCTTTCTAAATTTGTAGGCTACAATAGGAAGGAAATGTTTTTGTACACTTTGTGTTCCTTATCAGATATTAATTTCCCAACCATTAAAATGCAAATAAAAAATATAATGTCATGGTAAAACACTGGTTGTGGATTAAGGACAATGCACTAAAGTGTTCTATTAGACAGATTGGAGATATAAAATGGCAAGCGATCATTCCAAGAAGCCCAGGGCACAGTGATGTGCTTAATGTCGGCTGATCAGCAGGGATAAAAGTCGGTCAACAGGCCAGAATTAATCTTCCACGGGACTATAGCTTTCACAATAATAATAATGGGCCATCATTTCCCTTTGTGACTTAAATCATGTCACAAGGTTATTTCAGAAAAGGCTTTGATTTTACATATCTAAAAAGGCAAGTGGTTGTTCAAAAAAAACACAATGGGTGTTTTTTTGCGTGAGAGATTGCCAGAGGATTGTTGATTTAATGATTAAAATACCACCACTCTGAAAGACAGTTGGTGTTCAGAAAACATGTATACACTTGCACAGATGTAAGTAAGTAACTTGTGAAGGCCCCTTCATTATATATCCCTGATTAGGTATTACTGACTATTGATTCAAATTGCTACTCCGTTTACACTTATGACAATTATATAGCATTGTATACAATAAAAGAAAGTAGTAGTATATATAAAAAATTATTTTTTACAAATGCAACATGTTGCTGAACAATATGTTTGTACATCTGATGAAACTTACTTGGACACACAGCTATTTATATATACTGCGTGTATATCTGTGTGTGTCATGCGCATGTTTATTTATTATTTTTTTATATACAAGCAATTCATATTTTTAGGCTTATGATCTATCCAAAATGGTGATGACAAATATTTCTAGGTCAAGAATGCTATCGGCATTTCACTGACAATAATAATAGGTTTCTCTGGGACACGCAGAAATATCAGAAACATGCACACACCCAAACACACACACACACCCACACACACACACACACACACACACGCACACGCAAACATGTACGTATACCAGTGCAGCAGCAAATTTCTCAGCGCATTGTTTTGACAGTGTTGATGAAATGTGGGAGGGTGGGACGAGTTATGTAATTGTAATTAGCATGCATGATCAGGGTGTTACAAGCCCTGCTGAGTTCCATCCACTTTTCTTTCTATTGCCTGGAGTAAAAAAAGCCATTTCTGAGAGAGAGATTCGCAGAGAGATTTGCCTTTGTCTCTCTGAGAGAGACAGAGACCGAGCATGCAGTCAAAGTCGTCTCTTCACGGATATCCAGTCCTACTTATCCTTCACAGTACACTGGGCCTGACCTGGTTGCCAATTTGAAGTGAGATCTGGGATGACCGCTCAAAGTCTGGGAATGGGCTTTGCTAATAAACAAATGGTCTCTTGTTCCTTCTCATGAATCATGTGTATGTGGGGCTCCAATTGGCAGCAGTGATTCAAGCCAACCTGAAGTTGACCTATAACACCATGCTGGCTGAAACCTTGTACAGCCAATTAGATCACAGAAAATTAATGCTTGCAGATAGTGTGTCTGGGGTCAGCACTGCAGATGACAGTGCACAGGGCTGTCTATCACAGTGCGGTACACCTCACCCGATCAACACACTGCAATGCCCAAGTGATGGTTTATAGCTTGTTTCAGATTTATATTTGCATCCACAATTATTGTGCTGGTTAAAAAACAACAACTATGTGTCTGTCGTCTGTCGAAGACACACCAGGAGAATTTTGAGGTCAATTCCGTGTAAGAGAAGGTTTAACATTAAAATTGGGTTAACCATGGGTTAAACGCATCACTGGAGTAACCCAGCTGATCCACGGAGCAAGTGCTTATCTGGTCGTCCACTTACGGACTGACTGCAGCGCAGAATTAATCCATCTCTAAAGTGCACGATGTCAAGCACCTCCACCCGGCAACCAATTCTGAGAGCAGCGTCCGCAGCCCACATTGAAATGTAAAATGTAAAAAAGCCTTATTGTATAGCGCTCGGCCTTGTTGGGGCAAAGGGCTTTATAATACATATAGGCTGACGTTAAACCTTATTTAGGGTATAGGTCCATGGGTTCGCCAACAAGCTTTAACAATAATTTTCTTTATAACTTGATGGGTCAATTTGGAAATTCTGTGTATACTCTTATCAACACTCTATAGGATTGGTCCCTTTACCACTGTATGCATCATATTAACCTGCCTTATTATTTATGTATTTTTGTAATACAAATTTTTGAGTGCTAGGTATTCTGGGGTATATAGTTTGCTCATACCTCTGGAGAGGACGGTCATTAATGCAAGACTGATTGGCATTTGTGGAAGATCTGAGATTCTGATCACCCCGGAAAAAAAAAACGTAATCTGGTCAAGTTGCTCTGCCTGATGCCTACATGTAAATTCAGTGGTACGGTATGCTAATGCTAATTAAAATTTTTCACCAAAGGTCATGTGTTAATCATCTAAATCTCGTAGGTGCAAAGGCGACCTCTATCATGCACGGGTCCATTTCCACAGAAGGCCATATTAATGTACTGAGGACCTTCTCATAGTCGGTGACAATTAAATGGTGGGGGGTTAATAGCTTGTTACTGTGTTGGTGCCCCTTCACCTCTGACCTCTGTGTGGTCAGATCTCATAGATTTGAATGCTAAAAAGGGGCTACGTCAGCGGTAGGAGCACAGCTGCTCCCGGGCGGTCAGCCCACAGTCTCAGCTCTGTGCTCTCAGGCAGATTGATTGTTTGGTTTGAACCCAGACCTCAACCTGCTTACAATCTGCAGCGCTGGAAATAGAGCTGACAGTAATTGAGAGGGAATAAGGCAAGCGCACATACTGTATCAACTGACCACACACACACACACACAAAGAGGCACGCACACACATAAACATGAATGCACGTACGCACACACATACATACTCTATCCTGTCCTCGATCAACCCTAGTGTTGTTCATTTACACTTGAGTGATGCGCGTTTACATGTATTTACGTGTTACACTTACACATTTGGATTGAGTGCTCTGACAAACAAAAAAACACTGGTCTGAACGTTATTTGATGGAGTTATACACATTATTGCATTGCCATTCATTGTTAAATTGTCATAGGGGCATTGTGTGATTCATCTGTAAGATATATCCTCTCCATAGCAGCATACTTCCTGTGAAAATTGTATTAGGTTTGAGTTTTGAAGTTATGATTAATATCATTTACAATACAATATCCATGTTGTGATGACACAAGATACCGCAGGTCAAAAAATAAAAACACATTTAAAAAAAAGGAAATTGATACTCTGGGTCCATTTCTTTCACATTTTATTACATTTTTTAAGGATTATTATTAAAAGGAGCTGAGATTTGAAGTAAAAATCAAAAGGAAAGCAGCATGTCCAAGCTTTGATTGTAATGCACGCTCTTTATTCACATTTGGCTGGCTGCTCCTTGGTCTTTGCCAGCAGCGTTAATCCAGTCTCCGCAAAAAAACAGCAAGTCCATAATTAAAATGATTAGAGGAATTTAGTCTGACGGACTAACTGGCCATCCATCGTTAGGGACCATACTTGTCACAGGACTCCCATAAGCTGTTAGCGCTCATAAGCTGGCCACTGCTCAAAGCTCAACTTCGGTGCATTTCAAAAAAGAATCCTCGAAATACTGCTCTAATTTTGATTAGTTTTTTGGCAAGCGGGACTTTGTAACGCAATTAAAGAGGGACGAATCGGAGTGTTCTGTTTTATTGCTGGTGGGAGTAAGAGAGTGCTGTTGAGCTCCGTGCCGGCTGCGCCTGCCTGTAGCTGTTGTCTGCTGGTGGTTCACAGCTGGGGGATGTTGGTAGAGTTTGGTCTGATGCGATCACCAGTGTATCTCCTCAGCAGTCCCCTTACATTGATGTCGCCCACACGCTCGCGGCTTTCTGTGAGGACGCTCGGTCTTAGTGTGGACGAGAGCTTGTGTGTGTCTGTGCCTATGTGTGTTTCCTAAGGCTGTGTGTGCGCATGTAAAAAACAATTCTCACTTTGTTTAGATTT